>VZRQ01011025.1:357306-388237 GCA_013397975.1 Machaerirhynchus nigripectus | reverse complement strand
GGGCCGGATGGACGCGGATGGCGCGGCCCCCGCCCCGCACTCACATCCTCCGCACCGCCGCCGCTCCGCGCCCGTCGCGCGAGATTGGCGCAGCGCGGGCGGGAAGCGGCAGCGCCCGGCGCGCGGTGATGGCGTCACAGCGGGGGCGGGGCGGGCGGAAGGGCCGAAGCGAACCGGAAGGGCGGCGGGGGGAGCAGGGCCCCTTCAGGGCCCCCTCAGGGCCGTGGCGGCCGGAACACGGCGGCTGGCTGGGCCCGCTCTCCGTGTTAGAGCACTAAGTGCTCCCGGCCCGCACTGCCTCAGCCCGGTTCACCGGGCACATCTGACCAGTGCAGTGAGCAATGAGTCCCATTTGTACTGGGTTTGCTTGTCTAGGTTGTGCAGCTACATTAACTGGTGAAATAAAAGTTCCTACAAACCCTCTCCTGCATAATAATAGTAATGGCAGTAGCAGCTGGAGCTGCAGCTCTGGATTTTAAGAGCCTGACAACCCAGCCGGCTGCAGCCTCCACACGTGGGTTGTGGGCCCACCCTGCCCCAGGTGCAGGCTGCAGATTCACAGCACACAGACTCTGTTCTGAGGGGGTGGCAGATGCAGGATGGCACTACTGAGAGGGGACTTGTCCTCTCAACTGCAAGAATATTGGGAAGAGGAGAATGAAAGACAAGATGGAGCACCATACAGTGGCATTTCATGTCATGTGGGAAGGATATCCTCTCTCGCTCTCCTTGCCAAATGTGCTTGCAGTGAACTTAAAAGGAAATTTGCCACTGCAGGCACCGATCTGACCTTCTGACCACACTGGCTGCCCGACTTTTGACTTCAGAGGAACAAAGTCATAAGTGTATTTTGACTCCATCCCTAATGCAGGGCCTTAAAAGTGACAGACCTTTCTGGGAAGCAGGGGTGCTGATTAGCTGAAGTGTATGGCCACGGGCATATCTGTTAAATTCCTAACGATGGGAGCTTCACCTCTTGAATGCAGTGCAAGAATATGTCCTGTCTACTTCCATCACAGGACATGAGCAAGACCAGGGCAGGTGTCTGTAAATTCATGTGCGGCAAGAAGAAAAACTGGCTTATTTTCTGTTATAGTGCAAAACCAAGGGTTATTACATAAAACTGCCATGGGACAGGTTCAGAAAACAAACAAAGAAAACAAACAAAACCCCAAAGAAAGCAAAAAGGAAGTTGTTCTTCACACAACATCTTATTAAAGGGCAGATTCCCCTAACAGGGCATTTTGTAGTCTACTGAAAGTTCACATGGGTTCAGTGAGAAACTGCATTATGTCTAATGAGGACTATTAGTAGACTGTCCTTATGACCTTAGAATCATGGAATCATTTAGGCTGGAAAAGCCCTCTAAGATCATTGAATCGAATTCCAGTGCCATTCCAACAGCACCGCCAAGGCCACCACTAAACCATGTCCCCAGGAGCCACATCTACATATTTTTTGGAACACTTCCAGAGATGGTGATTCTACCACTGCCCTGGGTAGCCTCTTCTAATGCCTGACCACCCATTCTGCAAGGAGTATTTCCCCAACATCCAAACTAAACCACCTCTGGTGCAACTTGAGGCCATTTCCCCTTATCCCGTCCCTTGTTCCCTAAGAACAGAGCCCAAGCCCCACCTGCCTGTACCCACAGTGTTTAACATTTTTTTCTCTCTCACTTATGGCAAAACCATAAAGGCTAACTGATCCCAAAGTCCTGCACATCCATATTCTCATAAGAGCTCTCACCTCTCCAGGGGTGGGCAGGTAAGGTCACTGAGCCAGCAGAAAAATAATAGTACTGTGAAAAAGGCTTCCTGCCAGCTGTTACCTGCAGCAGGTTCCTGCAGAGCTGTGAGCCGCAGGGCCAGCCACAGGACGGTGGTGGCAGCGTGTGGGGGGCTCTGGTCCCCTCCCAGGGGCTGCCACCAGCTGGCAGGACGGAGCCTTAAGCCAAGTTTGAACGACGAGAGACATTTGAACATCTCATTTGGAGGCACTAGCAGAGGTGAGAACAGCTTAAAGCGCTCGTTTGCTTCAGTTTCAGAGCGAATGGCCCCGCTGTGGCCTCTGCCCCACGCACAGCAAGCCCGCTGGCACGGGAGCCACTCTGCCCCGTGCACACCAAGCCCGATGGCACGGGAGCCACTCTGCCCCGGGCACACCAAGCCCGATGGCACGGGAGCCACTCTGCCCCACGCACAGCAAGCCCGCTGGCACGGGAGCCACTCTGCCCCACGCACAGCAAGCCCGATGGCACGGGAGCCACTCTGCCCCGTGCACACCAAGCCCGATGGCACGGCGCAGCCCCCATCCCGCCGCAGGGATGGAGCTGGTGCTTCCAGGGCTGGATGGGACCTCTAGGGACGGCAGCGCTGCCTCCTGTGGGGCTTCTCCATCCTCTGGCACGGGTGTGGCCAGCCCCGGCCGGGCCGTGCTCCGGGACGGGACGGACGGGGCTGTGCCCTGAGGTGACGGGGCTCCTGCCGGCCCCGGAGCGCGGCTGCCCCGAAAGGGTTACGAGCAGGGCTCCGCCCTCCCTGTACCTCGGTCCCCTCCTGGGTGACCTTCCCGGCAGCCCTTGCTGGCTCTGCCCCAGCCAAACAAAGACGGCAGGAGCTTTTCAAACAGGCGCCTCCCAGAAAGTTGGCTGCGGGAGAGCCGGGTTATGCTGGCACCTGCCTGATCGCGGCCACCGGAGAACGCGGCAGCGAGTTGGTGCCGTCGCCTGAGAGGACCCCGGCAGCCGTCGGGAGTCCCTGTACGTGGGTGCTCTGCCCATTTGCTTCTGTGCATTGAGCTGGTTTGGGTGCTGAGAGTGGCGTGGGGAAGGATGAGAGGAGCTCCTGGCAGTGGTGCGAGCACAGGGAGGGCGCAGCAGGACAGGGCTCCGGGGCCCGCGGCCGTGCGGAGCCTGGTGCGGCGCTGAGGTTCGGTGTCGGCGCTGGGAGTGGCATGCCCGTTCCGAAGTGCTGTCCTCCAGCCGCTTCTTGAACTCAGAAACCTGCCCAGCAATTTTCCAGCGAAGTGCAGACTCCTTTAGATACTGCCCACGTGTTGGTGGATGAGCAGGAGAGGAAATAACAGAGCTCTGTGAGTGCTGCTTTGGGCTCTTCGGTGCTTTTCTGTCCCTTCCCTGCTGCGCTCGCAGGCTGCTGCTGAGGACAGGCTATTTACGGCCACCTCCGCAGGTGAGCTGCTCTGCTGCGGTGCCAGTGGGGTTGGGGTTAGTTGTCTCTAAACGCTGCCTGAGGCCGAGGGCGCTTGTCCGTCGTGTTGGCACCGACTGGCAACTGGTGCTTCATTTGTCCTTCCTGTTCATTGGCTTTGGGTTTGTGGTGGCGACTACAGAGAGCTCTCCGTGAGCCGCCGGAGATCCAGGTGATCCGTGGGTCATTCTGCCCGCAGAACACTGGCATTCCTTTATCAGCAGCACCCTGCACCAGGCATTGCTTCGCATTTGTGGGGATTGCACTGCAGCACTGGCTCAGCCCACAGCCTCTGGATGCTGGTGTTTTCCCTGTGCTGGAAGATCTTTGGTCTGCCTCCCTGTTCAGTCTGTCACTCCTTCTGCACCTCTGTGAGAGTAGGGGTAGACGTGTGTCAGGCTCCAGAGGGTGCAGTCTGTGTGGCTTCCTTAGAGGAATTGCAGGGTGGGGGATTTGTCTTCTGAGGACTTGGAAACTTTTCATCCAAATGTGTAGAAACAGCTGTACTTATCACTGCAGGGGTTTGAGAGAGTTTCCAATGGCTGCATTGTTGAGCAGCTATATAGATTTGGAACAGCAAAAATAGGAGATTTTGGGACTTCCTCTCTAATCTGCACAAGGGTGTGAATTTAGCAATTTAGCTTAAATACTTACGGGTCTATTAAGTCATCTGCCACTGTTTCTGAACATTTGGCCCTCTCTTGAGGTTTAAGGGTATTCTTGCAGTGCACACTGGTGGCTAGGCCATGAACAGGTTTAGTACTTCAGGACAGTCTGCCCCTGCATGTGTCAGCGCATAGATTTGTGTATTTCAGGGCTTTTAGCTTAAAAACTGTGCCTTGATGCCCGTTTTCCTCTGTTTTCTTGCAACACTCTTATGCCCTGAATGCTGTAGGAATATACCTGCTCAATGCTAAACTTAGTCAAACATGCTGGTTTCACCACAAGGAATAAATACCATGTTACACTTTGCACTGATTTCTTTGTTTCCTCTTCAGGCATGTGAAAGACTAGAAATTCGAGGTGTGCTTGTGGTGTAGGCGGTGCAGCTCTCTCTGCTGGAGGGGCTGCATCTGTGGAGAGCAGTGACTCAAAGTGCACAGTGCTTTACAGAGAGGCACAGGTAAAGGCAGGGCAGTGAGATACTTGGCATTTATTGTTGTCTAAATACTAAAGTTCGCCTTGATGAATTTGTTCCGTCTGAGGGCAGAGATAGATTTTGGAGCCAGGATGTGAAATCCAGGCTGTTCCTCTCCCACGGGCCTTCCCAGGTGCTGTGTGAAAGTGTCTTGTTCCTTCAAGCTGTGGCTCCACAGTTCTTAATGTCATGTTTGGATGCTCCAAATAATTTCTTAATACAAACCTGACCTTTACCAGACACAGCATCACAACCATGCTGAGTTTGTCAGACCAGGTAATAAAAGGTTGAGGGTGACCTCTGGGTTTTGGGCTGTGGAAGAATTGATCCAGTGCAAAGCCTTTTTGTTCAAGGCTGTCAAACAGTGTGGTTTTATACAGTGTCTCTGCTCTGTGGTGTGTGGCCTGGGACCCTTTCACCATCAGGGAGGATTTTCCAGTATTCCTGATATTGTTCCTTTTCTCCCCTCGCACATGAGGTAACAGTACTAAACAACACTAACACAGTGTTGTTACCCTGTGCCCCTAAACATCCCAGCACACTTCTCTTTATCTTCCCACCTCTCTTTATACCCTAATCCCCAGTGACCTCCAGGCTGTAGTGGCATTGTCTGAGGCAAGAGCAAACTATGTGTATCATCATATGCACAATTTTTTTTGTAACCCCCAAAACTGTTCTGGAGATCCAACTTTCTTCAATGTTCACATTCCTCAAATCTTAAAGTAGAACCATAAATTTTTAAATTTTCCATGTGAGGATCTGACTTTTAAAGTGTGGCCAGGCAGGGGTAGCTCCTCAACTGCTCTGAAAGCACAGCCTAAATGAATGAAGCAGTTGTCAGAGCAGGTGACAGAGCAAACCGAGCTGTGGGCACTAAACAGCTCACTTCAAATCCTGGGCCAGACACCCAACCCTTTCTCTCTGCCATTCTGATGTCTGAAGTACAACTTGATTAAAATCTTCTTCTGAGGTTAGCCCTTCAGAGGGGAGCCAGCATGGCTCAGGTAGCAGCAGCACCATCTAAATTCATCTTACCCATCACCTTTTAATAAAACCCATAACAGCTGCTCCTTCACCAGTTTTGCAAAGGAAGTCAGGGCTGTATAAGGTGGGATGCAGCCTCACTACACTCAGTGCTGCTGGATAATATTATTGCTCCCATAAGGCTTGGCAAATCCCACAGAACAGTGGCACTGAGTAAAATTGCATCCTAGGAGAAAGGGCCATTTTTCCCTGGCACAGATCTTCCTGCTCTGGCAAGATTTCAGCATTGGACGCTTAATACTGTTCATCTTCTTCCAAGCTAAGCTCTACTGAACCACCTTGGTCAGCTCATTGCCATTCTTGGGGCTGTCCTGTGCAGGGCCAGGAGCTGGACTCGGTGATCCCTGTGGGTCCCTTCCAGCTCGGGATGTTCTGTGATTCTGTGAGCCCTCTCTGATTACCTGTCTCCACAAAGCTAAGACTTCCCAGCCTGTACCTACAACAGTAAAACTGTTCTCTGCATGAATAGCCAAGAACTATCCATATCCCTTCCAAGCTGTGCCCGGAACAGGACCCAGAGGGCAGGAAGCCCAGTGGAGGATTCTCCTGGCCGTGGGCACATGGCTGTGTTCAGAGCACAGTTCTCTGCAGGGTGAGGATTTGGGCATTCCTGGCAGACTCACTCCTTCCACAATACCTTTGCTCTACTTGATACACATCTTGCTGTCTGAATCCGTATCTGAATCCCATGTAAACCAGCACTGTCCCCCCTGTGCTTCTGGGGGATGTTTTTAATAACTTTTCCCCCTCCAAGCTGATGCAGAGTGATAAAGGACTTGTCTTGCCAGCTTTTGCAGCAGCTGTTCAGAACGCTGTGTGAAAGTAACAAAACCAAACAAGATAGATGAGTGTCCCTTCCCAGCTGCTTGCAGCTGCTCCAGCTTCCCAGGGTGTGCTGGGGGTCTGAGAAGGAGGTCTGGAAATCAGATGCAAAGGAAAGGGTGGGCAAGAGAACCTTGTTGAGCTGTTACTAGTCAAAAGGCCCAGATCTGTCAGATTTGGCTTGTGTCTCCTTACAAGGTCCATGAGGCTCAATCCCCTTTTGGCAACACTGAATCCATTGTGAATGAGGTAAACTGTTTCCCATGCCCTGGTACACTGGCCCTGCACTGCACAAAGAGAGTTGAAAGGAAAGAGACATAGCCACATCCAACTTTGTTCATCATGATCTTGCATGGACCTTCTTAGGGCAGGAGTATTTTGTACCCTGTGCAGCACAGCAAACCCTCGAGCTCAACGTGCTTTGGGATGTTAACAACATCAAGTGTCTGTTTTCAGTTGCTGAAACCAGACAAAATGGTCTGTATCTTCTTGCTCTGTATCTTCATACTCCCTGTGGGTCCCAGTTTTTGCTTCTCTCACTCCCTCAATCACATCTGTTCTCAGCATCAGCAATTTGTCTCTCCAGTGAAACCCGTTGCTCCACCTCTGTACCTGCTGCCCCATGGCTGTGCTGCTCCTGGAATGGTGGATGGGAGCTTGTTGCTCTGGTTAAGCCCATCTGTACATAAATGCCTCCATCTCTCCAAGGCTGTTCCATCTCGTGGGCCAGGCTGGTCATGGGTGTGCTGTAGTACAGCTAGAACAGCCTTTGGGAAAACCCAACCCCAGGGCAGCACAGTTACCTGTGCCATGTCTCCTGAAGGATTAACTCTTCCTTGCTTTACCCCAGCATGAATTCTGGAAGCAGCTTTGCTTGTACCTCCCAAGGGTAAAAACTGCCTGTGTCCAAGAGCAGCTGTGAGACGAAAAGGAGAAGTCAATCTTCCCAGACATGAGCCAACTCCGTGGTCACACAACTCACGTTTCACTCTTAGGGAATCTGGCATTCAGAGCCAGGTAATCAGGGCTTCAGAACTGCAGGAGAGACAGGTGGCAGTGGCTGGGGGTGGATGTGTGTGCAAGCAGGTGGGGGAGCTCTACCCCAAGGACTTGCAGGGTGGATACTGGGTAGTTCCTCTCTCTCAGGTTCACCTCCTGGAGTGGGGGCTTGCACGAGCACAGGAACAAGTTGTGCAGAGGAAAAGCCTGCTTGGCCTAAGGCTAGTGGTTATATCACGTGAGTTTAGGAAGTTTGGATTCATGCTCTTCCTCTTTTTTAGACCTTAAATCTCCTCTGCTCTGAAAGGAAGTCTGGGACATGCTGCCTTCTTTCTCTTTCTCTCTTGAGGCTGTTTCATTTTTGTATGTAATACCGTGTGGGCCAGAGAGTATGGGAGCTAAGGAAACAATCCCGGTGATGAGAAGGCTGCTCCAGGCTCTGGGCTGTGTTTCTGTGGATGTAGCTGCATGCAGAGTCATGGAATAGAGCATTACCAGCAGCAATACCTGGGTAAAGGAGCTTTCCCAGCTACAACTAAGTACATAAAGACTTCAGGCACTGCAAGCATTCAGCAGCAGCTGAAGAAAGGGTGGCTAATCTGAAATTTGGACAGACACCTAAATTGTCAGGCTGGAGCAAAATTCCCATTGCAGGCGTGGTGGTGTAACAAGGCATGCATCTGCTCACACAAATGTGTATGTCCAGCTGGCTGTGTAAGGTCTCGGAAGCCAGCCTACCAAAGGGTGAAACCTGTAGCCTGTGGTGCTGCATGACAGCCCTCCCTGACTGGAACTGTGAGCCGAGTATTCCAGTCTTCCCCTGGGATACCTATCCCACTGCAAAACACAAGGAGTGCGTGTGGGGGGAGGACACTTTCAGACCACGAGGAGCCATTGCAGCTTGCAGGGGAATAATGTGTGGCTGCAGAATCTGGGTTTGCCAAAGGACGTGCAGCTGTGGCTGGAACACAGGGCGACAGCTGGGGAGGTGGAGCAAAGCAGGATTTTGGAACGGGGGACTTGTGAGTGTGAGCCCACACTCAGCTCACAGCACCTGGTCTTCATATGGAAACGCCAAGCCAAGCCAACTTTGTGGTGCTGCTCTATTTTAGAAATAGCAAAGGCTGAGTCAGTCCAGATGAGACTTGTTTCAGGGACTTTCTGGAGGAGACGAAACCTCTCTGTGTTCCTGATATCCACAGAAATGGGAAGCGTTAGAGGCAGAGGGTAAGCTCACACAATTGCTGTGAGTTTTCTTCCACAGATGTGCTCCCTTTCCCTATCCTCCTGCAAAACCACCACTGGAATTCACTTTACCCAAGTGGTCTAAGAAACCTTCACAGGAACCATGTCTCTCCCAGCCTGCCCCTTGAAAGTGAAAGGAACTCCATCAGTCACAGGTCTGGGAAAATCCCTGAATCTTTCCCTCTCATTGAATAGATTTTTGTTTTTCCTCGTACCAAAATTATTGGAGAGTAACAAATACCTTGAAGGCCAGGTGAGTGTAAAGGTCTCATCTCTGTTTGTGAAGGTGTAAGTTGATAAAGTGTGTGCATAGCACAGGTTGCAGCCCCTTGGGGAAAATGCCCTCTGGAGAGGGAGAAAGAGGAGAGGGTGATAGATTCAGTGTGGAAATGGGGAGCACATTTAGTACAGGAAAACTGCAAGTTTGCAGCAAGACCTGGATAAATAAAGTTATCTGTGAATTGGGAATGCTGAGCTTATGTGGCGTTAGCAGGGCAGGGATGGTCTGTGCCTCCCGTGAACTTTCCCCAAGCCCAGGAAAGCAGGGCAGGGTGGTGGGACCTCAGTGGAGGGCTGGGGAAGGGCTGAAGGGGATGAGCATGTGATGGAGGAGGGATTTGGGACCTGGGGATGGTACACAGAGAGCAGCTTCTTCAGTGGAGAGGGAGCTGGAGGCGATGCAGTGTGGAGTTGGTGCTTCTCCAAGGTGCTCTCCTCATCTTCCCTGTGGAGGCTGGGTGAAGGCTGCAGCCGTGGCTGTTGGCTTTCCTGGCATTTATGTAAATTACGTATTTCTGTCACCAACTGCTCAGATACTCCAGTGTCCTCTGGCTGTGTCTGGAGACACTGGGAGGAGGGCAGAGTATATTGCCAGGGCTCAAGCTCCTCCTAACTGCAGCTTCAAGGTGGTGGTCTCCTTGGAGCATCTTCCCTTGACATGGGGAAGGTTGAGAATTTCTGACCTTTTGCTCTTGCTCTGCAATTGTAGTGTCTGCATCCAAGGATTTCTGTTTTCCAATATCCGCTCCCCCAGCTCTTATCTACAAGGTCCCTAGCACACACAGCAGGGCATGGGGTGGCCTTTAGGCATAAACAGAGCTGGATCAAAGTACAGCTTACATCTCTGGAGCTAATGTCTCTTTCTTTTGCCATGGAACAAGTAAGAGGCAGAGGGACAAACTCCTCTGTCAAATTAAGTGACTCCATTTCTCCCTGAGGCTGATGTCCAATAGTCTCTGTGCCTCCTTGGCCAACAAAACATATTATTGTCTTTTTTAAGATCCACATGTGCCTTGGGAAGTGTGGTTTGGAAAAGGTTCCTATATCACATCTGATTGGCAGCAGCCACTTGAGGTGGTCTCTAATTGGAAAAGTGTTTTGCTGTCTTCTGGGAGTTCTTGGAAGACATTTATTTTAGTGAAGTGAAACCCAAAATATGTCCTTTAGGGAGCAGCTGCAGCACTGGGTGTTCAAGAAATGCCTGCAGATTAAGGAATTTGGTAGAAAGTGGGAAAAACCCTCCCTCCTCCATAGTTGTAGACACACACATGTGCATGCATAGATACATGTAGGGATATCCCTGTGTGGCACAGGCGCGTGCCCAGCGTGAGACGGGAAGCACAGCACTGCAGCCGTTATATTTACAGTGGTGCCTTCTTTACAACGTGTGTCAGTGTCTCGGTGGTTGTGTTTGCTTCTCCCAAAGGTACGGGACGGTGTCGTCTCCAGACCCAAGGGCAGGCCCTGCAGCACCAGCAGTTCCCATATGGAGTTCCTACGGTTCTGCTCGCCGTGACCTTCTGGGCCACCACGGGAACACAGTGGGGTCCTGCCGGCCCCGTGCAATGAACCGTCACTTGCCAGGACTCGCGCCAGGCTTCCCCGGACACGGAGCTGCTGCTCGGGATCCTGACCGCTTCTGATTCCTCACTGTGCTGCTGGCAGGGTGGGATTGATGTCCAGTTTGGGACACTGGGCAGAGCCAAGCCCGTCACCATCCTCTGTGCCCTTGGCAGACTGGGGGACCAAGCTGGACCCCTCTCTCTGAAGGGACTCCGCGTGAGCGAGGGACGGGCTTGGGGCCGTCCATTATTCACTCTGGTGGGAAGAGCCACCTCCCTCACCCTTTCCATCTGGGAATTGTGTCACTGCTGGGGATGGCACCACATGGACGCAGGGCACG
Source organism: Machaerirhynchus nigripectus (assembly GCA_013397975.1). Classification (NCBI taxonomy): domain Eukaryota; kingdom Metazoa; phylum Chordata; class Aves; order Passeriformes; family Dicruridae; genus Machaerirhynchus; species Machaerirhynchus nigripectus. Next base: position 377,598 of record VZRQ01011025.1, on the reverse strand, counting down.
GGCCAGCAGCCTGGCAGCAAGGCACTAGCTGAGCCTGAGCGCCATCAGGGGGCAGAGAGCCGCCGGGGGTGCCGGCATCCCCACCACGGCCACGCTCCAGGGATGTAGGTGCTGGGCACAGGAGGGATCCCGGCAGCAATGGGGCGGCTGGATGACCATGCCAAGAGGAGGATCGTGGAGCTGCGCAGGGCTGGGCTGAGCTTCCGCAAGATCAAGAAGGTGCTGGAGCTGGATGACATCCGGGTGACGCCGCAGGCCGTGTACCTCTTCCTCAAGAGGAAGAGCGTGGAGCCGGGGTCAGCGGCAGCTGGCTGGGATGGGGACCAGCCCTGGCCCCCGCTGCAGGGACACGAGGCTGAGCCCCCCAGGCTGCTGGGCACCCAGCACCCTGCGGTGCCCACGGGGGATCCTGCAGGCAGCCGGGCGCCCTGCGCCGCTGGCAGCCAGGACACCAAGGAGGGCATCCAGATTGTCGGTGTGGCCTCACTCTGCAAGGACGGCGGGCAGCTTGGGGACACCCTGCCTGTGGGGCTGGCCCCTGGAAATGGTAAGGCCTGGCCCCACTGGGGTTCACTCTGGCCTCTCCCTGCCACTGCTGGGCTAGGGAAAGGGCCTCATTCCCCACTGGAGACCCTCCCAAGGGCCTCCTTTTGAAGTGTTTCTCCCTCTATTCTTGCAGGTGATGACAGCTCCACAGGCACACCCCTGGCTCCGAAAACTGCTCTAGGGGGCCTGGCCACCCCCCTCCAACCACTGCCCAGCCGAGGGCAGCTGGGCACACCCCCAACCCAGAACTCAGCCCTGGTGGTGAAAAAGAAGACTGTGGACAGGGCTATCCTCCTGCAGAAAAAGGTAGGATGGCAGGACAGGAGAGTCCATGTGCTCTGGCCAGGAGCTGCTGCGGTGCTGCCATCTGGCCAGCCCTGGACAGCACCCTGCTGCACCTACACCATGTGGTAGGGCAGGCTTCTTGGGGTGAAAGGCTCCCAAAGTGCCCTCCAACCTCTGCTAGCTGCACTCCCCAGCAATGCTAACCCTGGAACTCGGTGACTGTATCTGGGAAGCCCCTCTGGGTGGGGGTGAGGCCACGTGCCCACCTGCCTCTAGCCAGCACTCGCTGCTGGCCCTGGAGATGCCAGGTGCTGCCTGGCTTGGCCTCCAACTGGCAGCTCACAAACCTCTTTTTAAGTCCTGGTGTCAGTACCAGCTCAGGAGGCTCTTCCAGCCACCCAAGGCTGGAAATCAAAATCCAGGAGATGTTTCTGTCCCTGCAGAGAGCAAACACAAGCCAGGCATCAGCACAGGCAGCCCCACTGCCGTTTAGCAGCACTCAGCCAGGATGGATCAGCACGTGCTAACAGAACATGGTGCACCAGGAGCTCTGATGGAGCAGCGGCCTGGGGGCTGGGTGGGGCTGAAGCGCAGTTCATGTTGAGGTCTAGAGGTCTGCAGCTAGGTGATGGTTTTCTCTGAGAGCTTTTCTCTGAGCCTTGTAGCTACGTGCAGAATAAGTCTCTTGTTAAACGCCATTGGAGGGGCAGCTGACAGTGTTTCACATTCCCTTCTCTCCTGCCTCCCACTATTCCAGGTCAAAGATGCCAGCACTCAGACTGCCCTGCCAAACCCTGTGGGTCCAGGAAATCACAACCTTGCTTGGGGCGGGCCAGTGCCCCCCTCTGCTCCTAGCTGCCCCGCCATGGCCGAGAAGCTGGATGCTGTACAGATGGAGGTGCAGAAGCTGAGCCAGGCCCTGCAGGCGGTGCTGGAGCGGCAGTGCCGCCTGGAACGCCAGCAGGAGCACCAGCAGCGGCTGCAGCAGGAGGTGCTGATGACACTGCAGCAGCTCAGCTCCACCGTGAGCCACGGTGCCGTGCCAGCCACCCAGCCCTGCGGCCCCTTCAGCAGCCTGGCCGAGCCCTCGCCCACCATGCCCAGCTTCAGCCAGTTCAAGATGGAGCTGATCTGAGCTCCCGCAAGGCCTGTGTGCTCCAGCAGCGCTGTGCTAATGGCAGGATGGAGCTGGGAGGAAGAACCATCTCTCAGAGGCTGCCCAAGGATTACGTGCAGCACTCAGCAGGGAAGGTCCCTGGTGCCTCATGTTCCCAGCCCTGCTGACTGGAAGGGGCTGCCTGGCACAAGAGGCTGGACAGTGGAAGGCTGAGGCCTTGCTCCTGTGCTGCTCATCCTGGCTGGTGCTCACGGACCTCAGCAGAAGGCAGTTGCCTGCAAGGAGAAGATGCAGCTAAGATGGACACAGCAGGGAGGTGGGACTCCAAGGAAACCTGAGGCTTCCTTCTCGTGAGGGTCAATGCCGTGATGATCAATCCTGCCCTCCCCTCCACAGAACCTTGATCAGTAAAAATCTGTTTATGCCATGGTTCAGAACCAGTGTGGGGTCAGTCTCTCTGTTTTCTGTACCCCTCACCCAGCCAGTGAGCAGGCTGGCTCTGTCTGGGTCACCATCACCATGCATGGAACTGCACAGGCTGCAGAAACCCATGAGGTGAGACCAGCACTCCACACACGAAGGATGTTGTTGGAGCCTGGCATCAGCTGCTGCACTGTTAGGGATAGATCAGACTGTGTAGAAAACAATCTTTTACTCAGCAGATTCCACCCTCCACCCCACAAACTCAGCAGATCTGGAGTCTGGTACTGCTGCTGCCCACTCTCTGGCAAGATATGGGCAGGACCATACCAGTAGGAGTTGCACCTGGGCAGGAGCTGATTAACTGGGTATTCAGCTCTCCTCTAACCCATTTTCCTGGGCAGAACATCCTCCTGGTTGTGATCCCCAGCAGCAAGGGCTGTCCCTAGAGCAGGCTGCTGGTGGTGCAGAGGTGCTCCAGCAGAGCAGGGAAACCCCTTGCCTGGACCACAGTGGCGTAGGGGCAGCTGATGTGCCCTCACTGAGCAATGGAATCCAGAAGGACCAGAGACTGGCCTTGCCTGCTGGGAGGAAGGGTCTGATGGGGGTGGCCTTGGCTCATCACCCAGCAGTGAATCCTGAGAGGAGGCAGAGCATGTCCTTCCTCCGCATCAGCCAAGCAGGCTTCTGCTTGCCTGGGCACCACACTTGGCACAACCTGTGCTTACAGGAAGTCCCCCCCCGGTCAGTCCCCCGACCTGTGTTGAAGTCTCGTTGAGCCTGAGGTCAAAATTAAGAAGGGTAAAAACCAGTTCAGGTGTTTATACACAGCCACACACACAGAGCTGTAGACACATGCACAGATGTAGATGTATGTGTACCCCTGGCATTTGGCAGGGCTGTGCAGCAGCCCCAGTGCGTGGGGGAGCTGGACACCCCCTCTGCCCCCCTGAGACACGTCCCTGGCCCCAGGGCTGTCGGGACCCAGCTGTGCCCGGGAGCATTAGAAGTCTGCTGCCATCTGCCCGCAGTCATTCATTTCGATGTTGGTGTAATTTTGGGGATGTCTGAAAAGCAACAGATGAAGAGAAACACATGATCAGTTGCTCTGCTCTTTTGCACATGGCAGCTAATCTGCACCTCAGGTTTGAAAGGAAGAGGCTGGCTGACCAGCACTCAGCAGGCACAGTTTCCTAGTGTCTCTGTCAATGTTTCGGAGAAAAACAGGAGCAGAACAGCTGCTATTCCCTGGCACGTGTACATTAACTTAAAACCACCCTGGTTTCTGAAAGAGCTTCCCTAAATCTGACTTGGGGTATTTTTAAAATTATTTTTAAAAAATTATATATACTGGGTTTTCTATTCCCCAAATATATTCTAAGAACTTCCTTCATTTCTAACTCTTGCACATCAGCCCCTTATCCAGTGCTGAAAGAAGAACAGTAAAATTTAATAAAAATAAATCCCCTGGGCTGGTTAAATAACCCATCCACTGTAAAATAATTTCAGACAGACGTACAGCCTGAGTGTTCAGCTGCTGTTGGCCTCCTGACCACGTCAGGGAACACCAAGTTGTTATTTAAAGTGGTGTCATAACATGGAAGGTGTTTCCCACCAAGGTAATCCTAAGGTGTCTGTCATTTCCACCCTGCTCCAAGGAAGAGCTCTTCCCTGTGGCCACAGCATCATCTGCTGTGTGTCAATGCCTTCAGCTTTCTGCTCTCCCACCAGGGCGTGTTGTCAGCACCACTGATGGCCCTTACACTGCACCTGCTGACATGCCCAGCATCATCCTGGATTTACTGGTGTTATCTCAACCTCCTGCAGAACCTGCAGTCTGCTCTGTCAGAAACAAAGGGGCTTTCCAAAAAGGAAGGGATTTTGCTGCAAAAATGAGGAGCAACATATTGAACTGTGTGAAGGCAGTGTATGTGTTCACCTGAGTGAAGGAGAAGGGCCCTGTGCAGCAGTTAGAGAGGAGGCCCTGGGGAAGGAGAGGGTAGGGGATGCACAGCAGATTCAAGGGTGGTTTCTCACCTTTTGATGAAATAAAAAGCCAGGCCAACCAACAGTAACAGGAGCAGCAGAGATCCCATGACAAGCAGGGCCATTTCCCAGCCCTGGAAGGTAGCTGAGGGAACAGAGGCAGAGAAGAGGCATTACAGCCACGACCTTTCCCAGCACAGGGGACCCCTAGGAGGTCACAGAATCAGAGTCACAGAATGGGTTGGATTGGGCCATGTTGGGTTGAGTTGGAAGGAACCTTTAAAGGCCATCTAGTCTGACCCCCTGCCATGGGCAGGGACACCTTCCACTATCCCAGGTTGCTCCAAGCCCCACCCAACCTGGCCTGGAACAGTTTCAGGATGGGGCAGCCACAGCTTCTCTGGGCAGCAACAGGTTGGGCTGTCCCAGCCTCCCACTCTGGAGAGACTCTTATTTCCCCTGCTACACCCCCTGTGACATCCAGCTCTGGACAGTTCCAGCCTGGGTGCCAGTAGCTGCTCCCAGCAATTGGGCCTAGGGGCTTCCTGGCTGTGTGAGCAACAGCTCCCAAAGCAAGGGGCTCCCCACTGAAGCCCAGTGGCTTGCCCACATGTCCCCTCTCATGGAGACGTGGTCTGGCCCTGGCCCCAGCCCCGCTCACTGTGCTGGAAGCAGAGTCCCTCCTACTTACCACCACTGTGTGACATGAATGGCACATTTTTGGGGGTGACACACTCAGGACTGGTTTTCAGAACTCTCCCATCCATGGAGAAGGGATGGGGGCTGGCCAGGAATCCCTGGAGCCAGGTTTTGATGGACTGCTCCTGCTCTGGTTGCTGAGCCCACACCTGGCCCCAGACCTTCACCAGTGAGCCCACACATGTCAGGTTAAGCTCTGCCAAGAAACAACAGTGCATTTTGGGTGGTCAGAAACCCTCTGGTGTCGGGGATCACATTGTTCCCATGACTTTGTGTGCTCCTGCTCCCATGCTCTTCACCTTTCTCTCCCCACTGCTCGGAAATCGAGCTGCCAAGCTGCATCACAGGTAACTTGAGCACATGCTCAACCCTTCTTTCGGTGACAAAAGGGACTTGAGGTTGTTATCCCACCCAACAGAATACTTTTCACTACACTTTTTACCTCTACCCAGAGGTGTGGTCAGAATTGGCTGAAATTGTTCAACAGGTCAAAAAGGCATTTGGGTGAGGGAGACAGAGCATAGCAGCAAGGTCTTCTCTTCCTTACAAAACCAGCCAAAACCCAGGAAACATTTCTTCCCATCCCTCAAAAGCTGTAGTCCCTAAGGCTTCCAGAAGTGACTATTTGGTCTGGGTACTTTGAATAAATATAGGGGTTGGGAACCAGAGTAGTCTGGACTGCAAAGGGCTTTTTGCTTAGTGGGTTTAGGTTCATCTGGCAGACACCACAAGGATCAGCAGAGACTGCCATTCCTCATGGGCCCTCCAGCTTGGCCTCATGAGCAGCCCAGGTCAGGTTCTCTCCTGCTCCCCTTGCTGAAATCCCAGTGCCCACCACTGTTCCTCAAGGTCCCCCCTCACTCCAGTGCCAGCCTGCAGGGTGGGCTGGAGCAGGGACTGTCCTGATAGGCAGCTGTGGATGAGCAATTACAGGGAGGAGGGCACTTGAACTGGGCACGAGGAACCAGGTACCAACCTTGCAGGTAGAGGTCAGAGACACTGCAGGAGCACTCCTCCTCCAAAGAGTTCGCCAAGACCCTTCGCAAACTTTCCAGCATCTTCCTGTGGTGCACGGTCCACACGGAGCAGTCTAGGGGAAGAGGAGATGTGGTTGTTCTGGGGGCAGTTCAGGACTGCTAGTAAGCTCCTGGCTGTGTGCCCCTTCACTTCATCCCACCCTCCTCTGCCTCCCACATTCCTCTGCCCTCTCCTGCTGGGTGAGTCTTTACTTCTGGCCTTCTACCACTGTATGCCAGCTTGGCTCCTTTGGCAGCCTCCCAGGGCAGTGGGGAAGGGGCATGTCCCACATCACACCACAAGGGCCAGTACAGAGCAGGCTCTCATGCTGAGAGAGGGAGGAGAGGCCCACTCTTGCCCCTCTCTCAAGGATAGAAGATGAATCTCCATTTTGCCAGATCTTGGCTGCCCCAACGTGATCCGAGTGTGGCCTTTGCAGAGGCTGGAGACACCCCTGTGTATTTCCCTGCTGACTCTGGGTCAGGACTGAGACGCAGGAATTTGTTCCCACAGATGGGCTGAGGTGGGAGGGTTTGCTGGCAGTTTCCCTGACTGTGCCCCCTCCACCATGAGAGACCTGGAGCAGGGGGTTTCTGCCACTGCTGCAAATCTAACCCTGCAGAAAGAAATCCTGATCAGGACTCAGCCCGGCCTGAGCAGAGACAACTCAAATGAAAAACGTGGACACCTTCATATCATAGAATCATCACAGAATGGTTTGCCTTAGAAGGGACTTTAAAGCTCATCTCGTCCCACCCACTGCCATGGGCAGGGACGCCTTCCACTAGACCAGGTTCATCCAAGCCCTGTCCAACCTGGCCTTGAACACTTCCAGGGATGGGGCAGCCACAGCTGCTCTGAGCAGCCTGTTCCAAGCCCATACAAGCCCATGCTGGAGCTGTAGGTGCAGGTGTTCTCTTGGGATGGCAGCACCACATCCACACACGGGTGTGTGTACCAGTTCTCCCCCAGCGCGTCCCCTTTCGCAGCAGCGGGCTGCCCAACAGCCCCTCTCCCACGCCATGGGAAGCTGGGGTCGGCCCCTGTCCCAGCCCTCCCCCACCAGGCTGGCGGGAACCCCCGGCACTCACTGGGTGTGAGGAAGCAGAGGTGCAGATCCATGGCGAAGGCGTGCTGGGGACAGCTGTTCCGCAGGCCAGGAGAGGGCTCCGAGAGGCCAAACTGCAGTCCTGTGCTGGCACTGCCACAGCGGCTCAGGGACACGGGCCTGCCCCCAGAAGAGTCAAAACTCACTGACATGTCACACACCTTTCTTCCCACCTCCACATCCCACCCTGGGCCCCAGTTCTTGGCGCTGCTGTGGATGATGGAGAGTTGGCTGGGGCTGGAGCTGAAGTCAGCTTTCACAGGGCCATCGTAGAGATGGGTCCAGCCTACCCCTCCAGCTGGAGAGTATGTGAGCATGTGGACCCAGAGCAAACTTATTTGGTCTGACTGGCTTCTGCAGGAGTAAGATTGCTGCCTCATTACAGCCAGACTCCCACACCTAAGAGTTTTTTCTCCAGGACAGAGTTTTCCAAGCTACACAATACCTGCCCCTGCATTTCATTAACCTATTGCTCCCTCTTCACACCAGGAACTTCCCTAGAGAAGTAACCTCACCTGTCACCCTTGCAGGGCACAGTGTAGGATGGCCCAAGGAAGCCCAAGTGTCCTCCAGCTGTACCAGGCTCACAGGTGTAAACCAAGGCATCCACCAAGTTCTCTGGCACTGCCTTCCCACCAACAGGAATCCCACTGCTGCTGTACAGAGCAATAGTGCTGGAGCCTTCACTAGTAGCAGAGATGTTCTTGAAGGTCAGGTTTGTCCCATCTGGGAATACCAGGGAAATAGATGAGATGAACATCCAGACAGTGTTAGGCTGAACTTTGAGCCTGACCGGACAAGCTGGCAACGAGGAGAACTCCAAGAACAGAAACAAGAAACAAAGTAATGTTCGTGACTGAGGCCAAGTAAAGCTGCAAGGAAACTGCTTGCTGAGAACACATTTCCAAAAAGATCAAGGCTCCTCTGAGATGCAGTCCTCTTCATGCAGCCCTCTTCATGCAGCCCTCTTCATGCAGCCCAGACAGAAATTAAGGTGAACATGAGTAAGAATGTGAGTGTGTTAAGGTGAATGAGATAAAGGAATGTGCTGACAAAGCACCAGCTGAGGACCAGGAGGAGGCAGCACCACTGCAGGGTTCAGTGAGCATCAGTGAATATGACAGGAGGGAACAACCCACAGCCCTGATGGGCCCTGCTTCTTCTGAAATCCCCTTGTCTTGGTACCAGCAGGAGGAACTTTTGGTCCTCCCACTCTCCTGCATGGAGAGCTTGGCAGAGGCACAGGGGAGGATTTATCACCTTCTCAGCTGGAGTATGACAGAACAACCCAGGCAGAAAAAATAGAGAAAAAGCAGAAATAAAGGACAGGAAAGGCAAGGCAGAATTGTTCCCCATGTTGTGAACCCTCTTCCATCTGTTTCCTCAAAGCTGCTCAAGCCCCTGCCCACGTGTTTGAAGACAGACCCCACGCCAGGTCCATTCTGTCGGACTCACCATGCCCATGCTCTCCATCCAGCACAAACACCAGCAGCCCCGTGGCTCCAACAGTGCCCTGCAAAGGGATGCTGGCATGTGCCTTGCCCTCCTTCCCTGAGAAGAAGACCAAGCTGAGACCTCTGAGGCTGGTGCCAGGCTTCCCCTGCAGCTCCACGAAGCGGATGCGGGCAGCGCCGCCGGCCAAGCCCAGCTCGCTGAAGCGGACGGCAGGAGGGCCCGGCACCGCCGAGCTGCTGCAGAAGTTCTCCCCCAGCGGTGTCACCACGGTCACCTGTGGGGAGACACAAAGGCTGTTGCCACCACTGACACTCCTGTGCTTTATTCAGGTGGAGTGACAGCTGCTCACAGCATTACCTCTTGTTCACCTGAACACCTCCTGAGGCTCTCTTGTGAGGCAAGAGGATATAAGCAAAATCACAAAACGGTTTGGGTTGGAAGGGATCTTAAAGCCCATCCCATCCCACACCTTCCACTATCTCACGTTGCCCCAAGCCCCGTCCAACCTGGCCTTGGACACTGCCAGAGATGGGGCAGCCACAGCTTCCCTGGGCACCCCGGCCAGGGCCTCACCACTCTCACAAGGAAGAATTTCTTCCTAATACCCAACCTAAATCTGCCCTCCTCCATCTTAAGGCCTTTGCCCTTATCCTGTCATTCCAGGCCCTTGTCCAAAGTCCCTCTCCAGCTTTCTTGGAGCCCCTTTAGACACTGGAAGGGACCCTAAGGTCTCCCCAGAACCTTCTCTTCCCCAGGCTGAACAACCTCAACTCTCTCAGCCTGTCTTCATAGGAGAGGAGCTCCAGCCCTCAGAGGATGTCTGTGGAGATCTCATCTGGACTTGTTCCAACAGGTCCATGTCTTTCTTGTGCTGGGGGCAGTACAGGACATGGTGATTCTGTCTCCCACCAACTGCTCTGCACTCTTACCATCAGCTCAAGGCTTGTCCTGACTGTGGGGTCCCATCACCACGCATCCCCATCACCTTTGTCCCATCCTCAGGACTAGGAACACCTCTCTTTCTCTGCTGTTGGAAGCACTTGTGTCTACAGTCCATGGCATCTCTTCCTTGGGGCCCACTACCACTACGAATGCATCTCACTCCTCTTCTACATCTGGAACAGTTTTTATTGCCTTAGTTTTGGACACCCCTCTGGCATCAGCAGCAAAGCAGCAAAGCCCTCCCTCACCCAGCTTTGTGTAGGACAAGCAGGCACACTCTGCTGTACTCCTTCAGGGCACTATCTAAAACTAGGTATTTTGAAATAAAAGAAGCAGTTCAGACAAATTAACACAAATCAATCACACCAGTGCTCAAGGCACATCCTTCACACATCAGCCCCGCAGCAAGCTGGGTTTTAGGGACCTGATACGCCATGGTGCACACCCTGGCGGTGGCACCAAAGAGAAGGTGGCTCCACCTCTGGCTCAGGGTAACCTGAGAGTTCAGGATGCTGCCCAAAAGGGAGCTGGTACCTGACCAACAGGCACGTGAACAGGGCAGGGAGGTGAGGGTGGGCTGGTGGGAGCATCAGCCGATGGCAGGAGGTGGATGTGGCACACCAGGAAACACTGTTCTCCCAATAAAGGACACACTAAAACGTGACCACTGGCCTCCCACGGGCTGTGGAGGGAGAACAGACATCTTCCCACCTGGAAGCTGCTCTGGAGTTTTGCGCTCAGGCTGTGGCAGCGGCTCAGAGACTCATCCTGGGTGCTGTGAGAGTCGTTCTCGTACAGGATGCTCTGCCCTGGCAGCAGCACCCCGAGCAGCTGCCCCGCCTGCTCCGGCCCCCGGGCCGAGTACACCACGGCATCCAGCAGCGCCCGCACCGTCACGGCCGTGCCCTGTGCGAGCGGCGCGGCGCTGCTGCGGTAGAGAGCCACAGCGGCTGCCCCGTTCTGAATGGTGCTGGGGGGCAGTCTGATCATGGGCGCTGGGCTCATGCTGCTGCTCCCCACCAAGAAGTAGCCCCGATTATCTGTGTGGTGTCCGGACAGATCCAGCACCCGGTAGGCCCGGCTGTTTTTCCCATTGTAGAGGACCAGCCAGTATCCCTGGAGGCTGAAGCGTGTCTGGCCAGTGTAGAAGAGTTCAATGTACTCTGCATCCTCTCCTCCCCCGGGGCTGTCCGCGTTCACCTCATTGATGAGCAGCTTGGCCACTGGCACAGAAGGCACTGGAGTCCCTTCTGGTATCTCTGAGGGGACACCTGGAAAGCAAAAATGTCCCAAATATGGGCCTAAGCACCAAGCTCCAAGGAAACAACACAACGTTGCACAGTATTTTGCTGGGATGAGACAAAAGTTAGCAGAGGACTGAGGATGTTGGCTCACACTTTTATCATCCATGTCCTTTATAGTCCTTAGAAGAGGAGTCCAGGCAACACACTGGTTAACACCAGAGCTTGCTGTTAGTCCAGACAATGAGCAATATGGACTCCAGTAGCAGGATGAGATGGAATTGGAAGAGATTTTAACCAGGTTGGGGAAAGGGAGGGAAGGATTTTTCCCTCTTCTAGGAGAGCCAGATCCACATGTCCACCCTCAAACACACAGTATCCCCCACCCTGCAAAAATGATGACCAGTACCTGGAGGCAAGTCCATCACATTCACATCCCTGAGGCAGGACCTTTCTGCTGTGATGTTCCTTCCATCAAAGCTCACAACTCTGGGTGTCTCCAGGAATGTATTGAAGGCCAGCAGAATGCTGCTCAGCTGCTCCTCTGACCTGGCAGTCAGCAGAGTGGTGAACACAAGCCCCAGGTCCTGGCAGGCTGCTTTTGGCTCTGCAGAGGCAAGCAGAGAACTGCCTCAGTTTCCTTAAGCTACCAAAGACCCACTTTCTTCTAGGAGAGACCCAGAGCTCACCAGGTCATCTCTACCAGAACTGTCCTCATGGTCAGACTGACTCAGGGCAGCTCATCCCATCAACACTGCACTGGGAGTTCTGCCTGTGCCAAGGGGCACCCTGGGACCAAGCCTGTGTCCAGCTCTGGGATCACCAGCACAGGAAAGACATGGACCTGCTGGAGCATGTCCAGAGGAGGCCATGAAGATGACAGAATCACAGAACCATGGAATGGTTTGGGTTGGAAAGGACCTTAAAGACCATACAGTTCCAACCCTCCTGCCATGGGCCAGATCCACAGATCACACGGATCAGAAGGTCAAGCAGACAACAAACTCCCGGTGGAGATGTCAGTCCTGCTGCCACCTCTGTGGCTGCCAGTGCCCAAGGGCAGAGCAGCTGGTGGTCTGTGTGCTGAGGGAGCTGGGGATGAGATGCTCTGCAGAATGTGGAGGAACAGCACCATGCTCTGCCCAACCCTGGACATCTCTGTCATCAGCACCAAGATCAAATTAGCTGGATCCAAGCCAGGAGGACACAATGTGAGAGGGACCACTGGACTGAAGATCAGCAGCAGGTGGGCATTATCTACTGGAGGTCCCTAGACTGCTCTGCTCCTGCCCAGCTCACCTCTGAAGTAGGCAGCAGAGACTCCAACACTGCTGGATGCATCGAGGGCCCGGACTAGAGTCAGCAGAATCTCTTCCTGCTTCAGGAGCCACTCCTGGCAATCTAGGAAACAAAGAGCCCACGGTTACCTGGCCAGTGCCACCTTGGTCAAGGGATACAGCTCATCTGGGATGGGTGTAGCTCCACTCCTGCTTATCATCCAGAGGACCCCAAAACCTTCTCTTCACCCAGTCAGTTGGAGGTGGGAGGGGAAACTGGGGAAGCTCAGCTTGGCATGGGCTGCCATGAAGTTTTCGCAGGCAACTGTCCTGGTTTTGTTTCTTTTGGGGTTAGCTCACACAACCCAGCAGGACTCTGGGTGGTCACCCTGGCTTTGTGCACATGCTCTGGCCCTCAGGAGGTCCTGCAGAAGCAACCAATGCTCACCTGCTACATGGAGGCAGAAGGAGAGAACCTGGCTGAAGTGTTTGCTGGGGCAGTCATTGAACGTGCCAGGGGTGGGCCTGCTGAAGATGAAGGATGTGGAGTCCCGGGTCACAGAGCAGCATCTGCACTGGCTCATAGACACATCTCCTGGCTGATGTCTGCAGGAGACAAACAGGTACGTGACAGGAAACAGGACCTGCCAGCTGGAGACATGAGTGCTCTTCACCTGCCAGTCACACACGCCTCCACCAGACAGTGAAACTGTGTTTGCAGCCTTCTCCTTTCACAGGGTTTGGTGATATATCCCATCCTCACCACTACCTCCTTGTCTCACAAAAAAACCCCAAGAGTTCAATAAAAACCTGAGAGAGAGAAGCATGAGTTTCATACAACCCTTTCTCTTCTAGCATGGGCTGCATTTTTACTGATCTGAAGGCAGGTAAGGTGGTGCAGACACACTTGTGCTCAGCCTGGCACTACTGGGAAGAGCAGTGGGTGCAGCTGGAGAAGCTGAAAAGGCAGCACCTGAGGATGAAATGCTTGAGCAAAAGCCCTCAGCTCAAAGGTGAAGACGATGGTCAGGGGCTGGTCTAGGTGACCTTTAAAAGTCCCTCCCAAGTCCAACTCTTCTGTGATGCCCCACAGTGAGGAGCTGCACAGAGCAGAGCTGCTCAGAGCTCCCTGGGGAAGGAGACCACTTCCCCCTGGAACCAGGCCAGTCGAGTCTCACATGTGGGAGCAAGAGGAACAAAGGAAGGAATAGGAATGTGTTGCAAATGAGTGGTGACCCTGACATGGCTGTGGACTACACCCTCTCATGATGTGGCTGACCACACTGTAGTCTCAAATTGTGTTTCCACAGGCCCATCCAGAAAGGGTGAGTCTCCTCCAGCCCCCGAGCCAGGACCTCAGTATTGACAGTCACACCCAGAGGTCAGGTCTGATGCTTGGCCATGCAAACGACAGGCAAGAGTGTGCCCAGATGGTTTTCAGCTTATTGCCTGTCTCTAACACTCCTCACCCCATCTTCAGGCACTTGGCCCCTCACAGCCTCTGCTCCTTCACTGCCCCACTCCCCTCGCCCACTGTGTCCTGTTTCTCCCATTACTAGAACATGCCTAAAATGAGAAGGAAACTGTTCTCACATCTCTCAAAAGTCCGAGGATTCTAACATTTCCCTTAACCCACAAAGACAAAAAGGAGCCCAAAACTAAAACAGAAAGTGACTGAACCCAGAATGAACAGTAATCCTGCTTCCAAGTCCTTGGTCTGGATGAAGCAGGGATTTCCTCCTGGGTCAGGCAAGCAATGCTGAGGTCCCTTCATCACCCTCATTTTGACCTGAAATTCCATCCTGAAGCTAAGAAAAACCTTTTCGAATTGAAAGCAGTACTGGACAATGTATTAAATTGGCCATTACACTTTCACAAACAAAAAAATATTAATGTTACAACCAGCAACCATCTGATCAGGAAATTCCTCCTCAAGTGCTTCATTCCGCAGCTGCACCAGGACCCACGTGGAGAGGGGAATATCTATGGCCTTAGATGAGGCTGGGACTCAATAATGCCACGAGGAGACCCTGGTCCGGAGGTGGCACCAGTCTCCCAGTCCTGTCAGGGTTTGGGGCACAAGGCTGTGGTGAGCCCACCCGGCAGGAGCAACTCCTGTGTCCGACTGTCCTCCCAGCCTTGCCCAGCAAGCCTCTCACCGCTCCTCCAGGAAGGCAGGTCTGCCAGGGGTCAGGGTGCGCAGCAGCTCCGGGTCCGCTGCCTCACTGCTCGTGTACACAAAGGCATCCAGCAGGCCGGTCTCCAGCAGCCTTTTCCCTGGGACAAAACTGCTGCTGTGGCCTCTGTAGAGGGCAATGGCATTGGGGCCAGCTCTGAGGACAGGACGGGTGGTGTTCTCCGGGAACAGCAGGTCCACTGCACACCGAGGGAAGGAACAATGAGGGCATGTAAGCAACACCTGGGCAATACTCACCAACATCTCAATGTTCATCATCTGAGAGCAGCACACGAGGACTCAGAAGGTGGCTGGGAGTGTCTGGTTAGTACAAATTTGGCATCTGCTGCCCCATCTTTCTGCTCACAAACACTTCTCATGTTCGCTCAGCCTGAATTTCCCCATTTGTGGCCAGATCCACAATGTGGAGGAGGCTGGAGGGGGAAGTCTGAGCAGAATTCATCCTGCTGTTCTGGTTCTGCAAGCAGAGAGCTGATCCATGTGTGAGCAGGCGAACTGGGAAGCCAGCACTGATGTGACCTTGTCTAAATTAACATTAATTTTTAATTCTAAAAGAGATCTGAGAACTCGATTAACCTTTCAGGTAGCAGTTAGTACACAACAGTATTTAAGAATTTACATTTTACTCTAGCATTTTACAGTCTGTGTTTTTTACCAACACAAACTACACACACACACACGGAGCCAAGGCCCAGGACACCAGCACACAGAATTAAGGCAGAGGTTTGGTGGAGTTTTGCAATTCCATGAGCTTCCTAATTTCTTTCCTTCTACTTACTGTTCCCTTCACAAGCTGTTTCTCCAGGAGGAACTGCTGAGGCCATTCAGAAACAGGCTTCTAGTACTTCAATACTTCTGGCTCTATAAATGGCTCCAGGGAACAAACATTAAAGAAGGAAGTGCATGAAAGGCAGAAGGGTAAGGAGAAGTGGTCACTCCTTGAGAAGGACACTCACATACCCAGGGACAGCCCTGTGCCTCAGTCCTGATGTACCCCTGCCCAGGGAACTATTTTTCACTGACCTGACTAATCTGGTGGCCTTCTACTGTCCTGGAGAACAAGGGAAGAGCAACTGATGCCATCTATCTTGACTTCTGCAAGGCCTTGGACACATCCCAAACACCCTGGTCTCTCAATCGAAGAGGTAGGGTTTGATGGATGGACTGGTCAATGGATAAGGAATTGGCTGAATGGCTCCACCCAAAGTGTTCCAGTCAACATGTCTGTGCCCAAACGGAGAGCAGTAGCAAGTGGTGCCCCTCAGGGGACTGTGTTGGGACTGATGTGGTTCAGAATCTTAATTTAATGACACGAGTGGTGGGACTGCGGGCAGCCTCAGCAGGTTTGTGGACGACACCCTGCTGATGGTGCAGCTGATACACTGGAGGGAAGAGATGGCTTCCGGAGGATGAAGGAATGGGCCCATGGGAACCTTGTGAAGTTCAACAAGGCCAAGTACAAGGTTCTAGACCTGGGTCAGGGCAATGAAAAGTACCAGTACAGGCTGGGGGGCTGAATGGATTGATGGCAGCCCTGGGGGGAAGGAACTTGGGACACTGGTGTAATAAAAACCAGACATGATCTGGCAATGTGCCCTGGCAGCCCCAAACCCTGCTGTGTGCTGGGCTGAGCTCCAGCGTGGGCAGCAGGGAGGGGGGACTCTGCCCCACTCAGGTGAGACCCCACCTGCAGAGCTGCCTCCAGCCCTGGCCAACAGCAGGAGGATGTGGAGCTGCTGGAGCCAGCCCAGAAGAGGCCACAGAGCTGCTCCCAGGGCTGGAGCCCCTCTGCTCTGGAGCCAGGCTGGGAGAGCTGGGGGTGTTCATCTGGAGAAGGGAAGGCTGCAGGGAGACCTTATTGTGGCCTTTCAGTCCTTAGAAGGGGACAGCGTTTTTAGCCCTAATGACAGGATGAGGGTTCTAAACTGGATAGATCTTATCTTATCTAAAGGATAGATGTTGATTAGATGAATAAGGAATAGAACTTTTATGATGAAGGTGGTGAGGCCCTGGCACAGGGTGCCTGGGGAAGCTGTGGCTGCCCCATCCCTGGAAGTGTCCAAGGCCAGGTGGGAAGGTGTCCCTGTGGCAGAGAACCCAACCCAAACCTTTCAGGGATTTGGTGGAAAGTTTCCAGACTGACATCTGTCAAGGGAGGACTTTTGCTCCAGTGCTCTCACAGCTTTAAGTTCTCTCAGTATGAGGCAGAGCTGCACAAAGACAGGACTAGAAGCTGGGGCCTTTTTATGAGTTTCTGTCCTAAATCTAAATCTGTCCTATGACCTTTTTATGAGTTTCTGTCCTAAATCTGATTTAATTTGATCTGAAGTGATCAAATTAACTCAGCTTCTCACAGAGTGCTCAGCATCGTCACTACAAAGATGCCTTTTAAAATGATTAAAATACAGTCATACAGTGTAATTGGGTGGAAAGAAGGAAAACCTTCCCCAAACTGCTTGAGACATCTTAACAAAGCCTCATCAGAAAAAAATGTCAAAGCCTATCTCCAGTCACCTCCTTGCCTAGTGTGAGTCTTGAGGAAGAGTTAAACATAATCCTTACAAAGTTCTTTGTTAGCCTGAAAACCGGTTGTGTTTTCCGACTGCTTTCCTCGACCCCCTTGGTTGTTTACTGCTCACAGCCCAACTCATTCAGAGGGAAAATTAGAGCACCTTTCCTGGGGAAAAAACAGTTGAAGTGGACAATCAGGTCTTTTACATGTAGTGGAAGAATATTTGGTGTAGTTTGAATTGTAAGGAGTTCAACTGTTTAAAAAAGGTTTTAGTTGTCAAAGTACTTTTATGGGAACCAGCTTTGTGCAGGATGACCACCCTCCCAGAAACCATGAGGCAGTGAGTTACACACGACATCTGCACAGTCAGCATCTCCAGAACCTTCTTCTGAGGTGCACAAAATAACAAAATATTTCTTCCTTCTCTGGGGGCCTGGAAGAAATTGAGAGCACTGGGAGGAAGTTCAGAGGGCAGCTGGCACACGTGCGACCTGTGCTTGCAGCTGGTGCCAGGGAAGGAAAGCCCTGGTGGTTTTTCTAGGAGAGTGTGTTTGCTGCGGGTGACCACCATGTCCCACGCAGAGAAGGGGGACACTTCCAGGAGATGTGACACAACCGGGGGGGTGGCAGGGGGGCTGCAGGGCTGGCAGCAGAACTGTGTCTTCCCAAGAAGCAAAGCAAACATGGGCTTGGGACCTCCATCAGGTCCCTAACCTGGGGCTCTGCAGGTCTGCCACTGCCACACCACCTCCTCTGGTTTGCCCTGAAACTGCCTCCTTCTGCCTCCTTTTGCTGCCCCATAGCTCTTGCACCAGGAGGACGGGTAAGCAACCAAGCCCTGTTCACTTTCTTTGGGCTGCTCACGTCCCTGAAACCTCTGCCAGGACACTCCTCAGCTTTCCCTTTTCCAGGTGTTCCAAGTTATTTCTTCTGTGGAAGCATTTCCACAGCACTACCCATCCTAGCTGACCTGTCTGAATGCCTCCAATCCTAACACATCCTTTTTGAGACTGAGGTATTGAACCACACAAGGCACAGTTGAACATCCAAGCAAACCATGAATTTGTACAGAGGTATAAAAGATGTCCTCCGTTCTTTCCTCTTCCCCTAATAATTTCTGATATTCACTTTGCTTTATATAATTACTTTTTCCATAATTTCTAACATTTAATTTGCTTTTTCATTTGCCACTGAGTTCTGAATCACATTTTCACTGCTGTCTCAGAATGCCAAGCAACAATAAACACAACAGCATCCCCCAGCCCCAAGCCTGGCTGATCACCCCTCCAGCCCTGAGGTCATCACCCACACACGGTCCTTACCTGGGGCTTTGCTGTGTGCTGGGCCGATCAGGAGGAGCCCATCTAGGGAGGTTTGGCCATAGACATCCATAGAGAAATACACGTCTTTGGTCCGACCATCAATCAGTACCAGGACAATGTCCCTCAGCATGGTGGAGTGGGGACCCTGGAGCTCTATGAACTCCAACTCGCCAGAAGGAGCAGCAGGAAGGACCTCACTGATCAGGACAGCAGATGAGTTCAGCTCAGGAGGCAGGATGCAGTGGTTGTCCCTGCCTGGCGTGGGCACGGCCACTTGGAAGATCCACTGAGAATCTGCCCCACGGCACCTCTCTATTGACTCATCCACAGCCCTGAAGGTGGGGTCCTCCAGGAAAGCCTCTCTGCCAGGGGTCAGCACGCTGACCAGAGTGTCTGCTCTGTCTGTCTTCTTAGTCTTATGGACCAGGGCATCTACCAGTCCATAGCTCGTGACGCTCATGCCCTCTTTGTAGTTCCCCTTTCCATAGTAGAGAGCAATGGCATCAGGGCCGTTCTGGATGGTGTGCTTAGGGATCACCAGAGCAGGGTTCATGGAAGAGGAGCCAATGAGGAAGAGCCCTTGGCTGTTGGTGACTTGGCCCTGGAGGTTCAGCACCTTGTACGCTCGGTTCCCGTTGCCGTTGTACAAGACCAGGTAGTAGCCATCCAGGCGGGCTGTGTGCCCACTGGTGTGATAGAGCTCCACAAACTCTGCAGTGTCCAAGCCTGGGCTGTCAGCGTTGACTTCATTGATCAGGAGGGTGTGCTCGGGTTCCTGGTCCCTGGCAGGTTTTGTGAGATTTTGAGCAGCACCCTTGGGAAAGCAGAGGTACACAAGTACCATGAATCCAAGGGGCCAAGCATCTCCCATGGTGAAGGCTGGGATTTTTGTTACAGTTCAAGTGTAGAGAGAGAGCCTGCCCTTCTCTCAGCCACAAGCAGGGCACAGGAGGCAGCTACCACAGGCTGTGCAGGACAGGAATGTGCAGCCTCTGACCTGAGTGATCACTGGCAGAGGCAGACACCCTTCTTCATGGAGTTCAGGTTTGCCAAACAAAACATCAATCCCACACAAACCTGAAGGGTATGGCTTGAACAAGAGATTTCCCAGCTCAGGTCCTTTAAATCTGGGGAGAGGGTGTGGGAAGAAAGAATAATTGCGTTAGGAAACATAGAAACACACCAGTGACATTTGACAACCTTAAAGCCCCATAATTTCCCCTCCGTGTTTCTTCAGAGGTTTGTGAAGATGCAGTGGGGCAAACCCAGAAGTCTGTAGTGTTCAACACCCTGAGACTTGGGTGAACAACGGAAATTTTAGGCGTCAGTGTTAATATTTATTTTCCTGAGTCCTATTTATTCCATGGAAATTAACACAAAATGGCACAAAGATGATAGTAATCATCTTCTTCATCAAGGTGAAGCTGGGGAAGGAGGGTACAGGTGGATCCCTGTCACACACATGGCAGAGCAGGGCCACTGACCCCCACACCAACCAACCCAGCTGCAGCTCCTGCAGATGCAGAGGCTGCAGAATGCGCAGTGGGGATGAACCAGCACTTTAAGATGTTTGGGAAAATAGTGAGATTTGTTATCCCATTTCCAGAACTTTTCCCTCAAGCATCTGTGTCATCACCAGCTGAGTTTTGGTGATCTCCTGCAGCCCTTGGCCAGTAGGGATCAAACCTGGGGAGGGTTCCAGCCCATGCAATGGTACCAGCACAGTAAGGACCTGCTGCTTTCCTGTGCTGCGGGGCCACATCCATGGCAGGGGGACAGATCACGGATGCACCCAACCCTCCAGCTGCTTAAAATCAGGGCTGCTGACCACAGCAGCCCCAAGGCAGGGACACCTGTGATCTTTTCCAGGTGAGTGCCAGCTGTAGGGGGACACAGCACCGCACCCTTCAGCTACGGCTGCAAGCACCCGGGCTGGTGAGCGAGCCTGTGGCCCCCCTGTCACGGCACCTGCGCTGATGCCAGGGCTGGTGTTGCCTCACCAACAGAGGGGATCAGCAGGGACTCCACAGAATGAGGCTGACAGCAATTCCACAAGAGAGCAGGCCCTGAGCCACCGCGCCTGGGAGCGCCCCACAGCCCCGCAGGCAGCCGCTCTCAGACCACGGAGGGTGGGGAAGCCCCCCACCACACACCTCCTGCCCCCACCA
>VZRQ01011025.1:328864-356399 GCA_013397975.1 Machaerirhynchus nigripectus | reverse complement strand
GGGATGGGACGGGATGGGACGGGATGGGATGGGATGGGATGGGATGGGACGGGACGGGACAAGCCCCCGGGGGTCGCTCGGCCCCGCCACCCGCGCACTCACCGCCGCTCGCTGCCGCCGATGGGGCCGGTCCGGGGAGGGCAGGGCGGGGGGAGGAAGGGGAGGAGGAGGCGGTGAATGGGGAGCCGCTCACGGGCTCCCTTCCCGAAGTGAGTTCACTCGTCCCCATGTCCCAGGAGATCCCGCTCTGGCTTTTCCCAGCTCTTTTCCCGAGGTGGGGTGGATGGACGGACGGACGAATGGATGCGCTCCCAGAAAGCCAACTGCATCCCGGCTGCGCGGGCAGCAGGGCAAGGGCACCCTCTGCCCCACTCCGGTGAATTCCCACCTGCAGAGCTGCCTCCAGCTCTGGGACCCAGCATCAGAAGGATGTGGAGCTGCTGGAGTGAGTCGGGAGGAGGCCACAAAGATGCTCCGAGAGCTGGAGCCCCTCTGCTCTGGAGCCAGGCTGGGAGAGCTGGGGGTGCTCACCTGGAGAGGAGGAGGAGGAGGAGAACCTAGAAGAGTTCTGAGGAGAACTTAGAGCCCCTTCCAGTGACTAAAGGGGCTCCAGGAGAGCTGGAGAGAGAGTGTGGACAAGAGCTTGGAGGGACAGGACAAGAGGGAATGGCTTTAAACTGAAAAAAGGCAAGATTCAGACGGCATATTAGGACGAAATTCTTCTCTGTGAGGGTGGTGAGGCCCTGGCACAGGGTGCCCAGAGCAGCTGTGGCTGCCCCTGGATCCCTGGAAGTGTTCAGGGCCAGGTTGGACAGGGCTTAGAGCAACCTGGGGTGGTGGAAGGTGTCCCTGTCCATGGCAGGCTTTTGGAACAAGATGGTCTTTAAGGTCCCTTCACTCCCAAACCAGTCTGTGATTCTCTGATTTTACGGATGGATGGACAAAGGGATAGTCACTGGTTTCATATCCATTCCCTCACCCCACTGGACTCCCCAGTCGGAACTAGCACAGCTTCCTGGATGACATCGTGTCTGTCCTTGCACCAGCCTCAGAGGCTGACCCAGGAGCTGAAGGGCGCACGGTGGTGCCAGGAGGCTGTGCCCAGCCTGCCCCCGGGACAGTGGCAGAGCTTTCCCGTGGGACTGTTCCCTGCAGCCTCCAGGAGACGCTGTGCTGCTCCTGCCGTGCGGGAGCCGGTGCCCCGCGTGTCCGGGGGCAGAGGGAAGAGCAAACACCATTGCACAGCTCCCAGCACGTCTGGCCAGGGGCGAGCTTGAAGCCCCTCCAGGTTGCACTGGGATCCTGCTCCCTGGGAGATGGGGAGGGGGCAGGCCTGGCCTTCCTCTTCCTCCCAGTCACCTTTGAGGTCCTGCTCCCCCGAATCTGCTCATGGGGCTTCCCAGCGCCCCCCAGCCCCATCCGGGGAGATGTGTGTGACTATTGCCGCACTGTGCCAGACACAGGGACTGCAGGGAGGAGGAGAGCCTGGAGATACCGCCTGGGGCTGGACTCGGTGCCAAACACGCACTTGATGCAGCAGCTGCTCCTGCTGCTATCCCAGCTCTTGACTCCTGCTCACGACTCAGCAGCCTCGTGTCTTCCTCTTCTATTTGCTTCAGAGCTTCCAGAGGAGCCGTGTTTGTCCCCAGTCTTGCCAGCTGGGCTGAGTGGACCTCTGCCCCCACAGCCTCAGTGTCTTCATGGGATCCACAGTTATTCCCCTACAGTGCTTGGAGTGTAAAACAATGCAAGGGCATCTGTCCCTAGGGAGGGAGGAGCAGGATGAGCTTTCCCAGTGACCCAGCTACAGTCTCAGGCAGTGTGGAGTCTGGTGAGTGGTGCTGGGGCAGTTCCCACCCTGGACTTGAGCAAAACAAACTCCCTGAGCACGTGCAGCTGTGCTGGCCCCGAGTGCTCTGTCGGGCTTCTCCATGACAGGGTAATGAAGTCAATAATCCCTCTGAGAGGGTTTATTTAATTGAACTATCACATTTTGGAGCCATTGTACTTATGCAATCGTGAGGCTTTGGAGTTGCAAAAGGAAACACCCTTACCCAGAAGGGCCCTGACTCACCCCTTGCTGGAGCCACACGGCGCAGTCAGGGCTCAGGGACTCCTGTCACGCCTGTGGTGGGTCCCAGGCCTGCTCTAGTCCCCGTGTGCTCCACTTGCTTCAGCCACTGCTGCTCTGTGCCAGCAGGCTCACAGCGTGCTGGGGAGCTCCTGGATCCCCAGGAAGCTGCTGCCTCTCATCTGTGCCTTCTCCACCCACACCGTGGCCCAGCAGCCTGTGGAGAGGCAAAGCCAGGTGGGATCTGGGGAGAGACCAAACATCCTGCCAGGAGGTGAAGGGAGCCTCTGTGGGAGCCGCCACCTGCGATGAGCAGGGACTGGTGGGGGAGAGCTGGGCCCCCAGAGAGAAGAACAGAGGTGATGGGCAGCACCTCCTGTCCATGGCCACTGTGCTCAAGCATGTGGGCTGATGCCAAAATTCCCTTTGTGCCCAGTCTGGCTGGGAGGTGGGTCTGCAGGGCAGGGCAGCTCTGGGCCACGGAGGCACCAGGAGGAAAGCTGCAGGTCTCACTGCCTTGTGCAGTCCGCCTCTGCTGGGTGGGCTCAGCTCCCCAGCCTCCAGGGCAAGCAGGACTCAGAGGGTCAAGCACAGACAGCCCTGCCAACCCTTTAACCCCTTCACTAGGACAGCACATCTCACTGCTGGAATGTGGGTCCTACCTGTGTTCTGAACAAGCTCTGCCGGTCAGGCTGTTAAAAACAGGAAACCCCCGGAGAATGCTGTACGAGGGCAGATTTTTCTCATGGCAGAAATACCCCTGCAGCAGAGGATGCTGCTTTGTTCGGGTGCTGGGGTGGAGAGCCTTACTGTGGGGAGATGGGAGATGGCTGATCCTGCGTGCACAGGGGACAAGCAGGAGCCCCTGTTGGTGCTGCAGAGGCGGGGGGCACTGGTGGGACCTGTGCAGGACCAGCCGCAGCAGAACCGTCTCCAGCAGAGCCCCTGGGGGTGTTTGGCCAAGGCTGTGTCCAGCACGGCGCACTGTGCCCTCCCCACACTCTCACCCCTGGCGCAGCCTGGGCACGGGGGGTGTCGCTGCCGGGCTCGGGAGGTGGCAGCGACGAGCTCAGACCCCGCACAGGGCACGACGAGGGCTGCGGTGACAGCGGCCACCGTGAGGCTGCCTGGGGCGGGTGCCCGGCCGTGGGCACTCCCCGCTGCCCAGCAGCACCGAGGGGTGTGCAGGGCTCCCGGGGCCGGGGGTGCCCCATCCTGCGGGGGGTGGGCAGGGCAGAGCTGCCAGTGGCACATGGCACGGGACAGGGCGTGCGTGGGGAGCTCAGCTCAGTGAGGGGCTGTCATTAATGAGTTTTGAGGGTTGGCTTTCGTAGTCCCAGGTATCTAGAAGTTTCCAGTTAATAGTTTGATGAAGAGTTCTATATTTGATTACTAATTGTTCCATATTTGATAATCGGTTGGCAGTTGTGGCTACAAGAGTTACTGTAGAGGCTGTTCAGGTTAATGAGGTTTAGTGGGCCAATTAGTGATAGGTTTGTTTTATGTATTGGTGAAACATTTAGCATCATAAGGAGGTACATAAATAAGCTTGTGGTATATAAATAAGTTGTGGTTTCCAAACTTAAGGATGAGGAAGTTAATAAAGCAGCTTTACCTGGGTGAGATGTAACAGAGAGAACTAAAATTAGGAAGGTTTCCTTCCCTTCAGCACACACAATACTACCTGGCTGTAGAGCTGGTCAAATCAATTTTGGCAATAGATTTGTGGTAAAACAAAGCTCAGATTTAATTACTTGAAGCTTTTGGTCAAAAATGCTTGTTATGCTTGTGGGCAGAAGCAATAAAAGCTTCCAAAAGCTTCCATCAGCAGTAATTGCCAGCAATGTTTTGTGGAGAGCAGTTTTGGAACTCAGTTTCTGGGCCCGCTGCCTTCACATGGAGGAAGGGCAGTTTGTAAGGGGAGCATGTTAAATTTGATTTTGAAGTCAATGACATATTTGCAAATCAGGCTGGGCAGGAAAAGTTTAGGGAAGGGATCCAGCACCCACAGAGTGGGCTGGCCTGGAGGAGAGTGCCTCCTGGAGGAGAGAAGGAAAGGGAAGGCAAAACTAAGAGCATCTGCTGCCTCAGGAGCCCCTGGCGATTGCGGGTCAGGATGAGGACTGCCAGCCCTTCTCTTTCTGCACGTGACCCCACATGCAGCCAGAGACCACCCCTGGGCACACGGGAGGTGCTACGTGCCACGCATGCCAGCGTGCCACGCATGCCAGCCACAGAGCCACGTGTCTCCAGGGTTATCTGCCAGGCCACTGGGACCACCCTACCGACCCCATTTCAGGGCTCTGCAGACACAGTGCTCAGGAGAACCATCCCTGGGCACTGAGCCTCATCAAACACTGCCCAAAGACAGCTCTTGGCTTGATTTCCCTGTAGGTTTGCTTCCTTCAAAAACAAGTGGGCCACAGGCAAATGCCCACTTGCCTGACGGACAATACCAGCGTCAGAGCTGGACTCTGGGTGCTAAGAAGGACCCCAAATATTTGGCTGGGTATGCAGATACTCATGCATAAGGTGGCAAAGCCAGGAGCAGCTCCCGTCACTCTCGGCTGAAGTGGCAGAAGCAAATGCTTGCATGGGAGATTTCAGCAGCCATAATCTTCCAGTTTGGCTCAACTCACCAAGCTCTCCCACAATATTTTCAGTGCTTCCAGGAGTATTTTTTTCCTGTTCAGAAACAACACAAGAAAGGAATAACCCACGTCAGGTGGGTGCCCCTTGACCTGCCCTGTGGGTCTGAGAGAGGAAGAAGAAAAGAAAGACACTGAGGTGCTCAAACATGTTCAGAGAAGTGAACAGAGCTGGAGAAGGGTCTGGAGCACCAGGAGCGGCTGAGGGAGCTGGGAAAGGGGCTCAGCCTGGAGAAAAGGAGCTCAGGGGGGACCTTGTGGCTCTGCACAACTCCCTGACAGGAGGGGGCAGCCAGGGGGGTCGGGCTCTGCTCCCAGGGAACAGGGACAGGACAGGGGGAAACAGCCTCAAGCTGTGCCAGAGGAGATTAAGATTGGATATTGGGAAAATTTCTTACAGAAAGGGTTGTAAAGCACTGGTGCAGGCTGCCCAGGGCAGTGGTGGAATCACCATCTCTGGGGGTTTAGAAGACCTGTGCATGTGGCACTTGGGGACACAGGTTAGAGCAGGAAGTGCTGAGTTAATGGCTGACTTGACGATCTTAAAGGTCTTTTCCAACATTAATGATGCCATGCTCTGTGACTCTGTGATTCTGTGAAGCAGTGGAGCTTTCCTGGTCATAGCTGTGATAAACACCAGCACCGTGGGGACAGAACTGTCACCCTGCTGCTCTCAGTGCCATCACGGCTCTCTTCAGACATCCCACCCAGCAGCGTGGTGTCCAACCCACCCAGCCCACGGCCTGCAGCTATGCTGCTGTGAAACCACCTCGAGAGCCAAGTTATTCTCCTCAGGGTGTTTTTTTCCTTAAACCAAATAACTTCCCTTAGAGATAACTGTACAAACTGGCACCGTTTGCTCCAGAGTCTGGGGAAAAAAGCAAGAACAGCACAGTTCATTCCTCTGATAAACAGCACTGATGGGACTGACATGCACACAGAGAGGAACAATGCTGCTCCCAAACCTGCAAACAAAGTTGAGTGGTATGTTTAGAATAAGCAAATATCAGAGATTTCTGTATAAAAAATGAGTAAACTCTAACAACACACAACTTATTGGCACTCAAACCCAGCCAAACACACACTGTCCTCCTGCAGCTGCATCAGAGCTGCCTGCAGACATGTCCAAGTCCTCAGGAGCTGGATCTCACCCTCCTGCACCAAGAGAACAGATCCAGGACCTGTAATGCCTGATGAGGCTTTCCTAATTCCAACTGAATGATGAATGCAAATACCTCGAAATGCAGATGTCACTTTCTAATCAATTCAACTCAACAGCCACAGTGTATCTGGAAAAAAGATAAATTTGGAAAGGAAATGGGTAAAATGATCCTGTGAATTTCCTTAGGGCTTCAGAATTTATCAATGGAAAGACTGACTACATTGATCCCACAGGTGTTGGAGTATTTGATGCTTTGTTATTTGGGATAACAAAGGAAATCACAACACAGAGTCCATGAAGTGGCACAAAATTTTAAATCATAAGAAAAAAATTAAATTTAGAGAGAGAAAAATGAAGAACTTTTCAAAAATCATAATAAAGAACCTTTTTATGGTCATAAGGGGGAAGTAAAAAAGCTCGGACTTGATTTAATTCAGATGAAAACTATCACTTGTAGTCCAGTGCTGTGTCAAATCCCTGCTGGCACTACCTTTTGTGCCCTCTGCTGTTGGCAGCTTCTTGCTGAGCCCTTTCTCGCATCAGTTTGGGTGCTCGCTGTTCTTTCCCTGCCCACCACAGGATCCAGCCCAGATAATCTCATGTCTTTGGTAGGAAGAATCCGAACGCAGTGCACAAATCGCATTTTAATCCATCACGAGCTCCCTACTGGAGTGTCTCGGTTTGAGACAAATTAGGAGGACACGTCTGAAATAAAGGTGTCCTCTAACAGAAGGCAGGTTTCAGCAGCCCCTCCCCCACAGGTTCGAGAGGATTTCTCAAAGGAAAGTGAAAAAAAAGCGGTTTATTTAACAAGCAGGGTGCACACAGGCACCAGGAAAAAAAACCAAAAAAAAGAATAATGTTAGAAAATAGAACCTCCCCCTGCGGAGAAGCCCCGGGAGATGCTGAGTCCTTTCTCTGCGCTCCCCGGAGCCGGGCTGCGGCGTGGCCCCCCGGGCCGGGGTGGGGGGCTCCCGGTGAGGGTGTTCCGGACCGGAGCAAAGCCGAACAGTTCCAGGAGAAAAAGAAGAAGCCACAGTCCCAGGAAAACTTCGTGCCTCAGCTAATGAACGAGAAGCTAGCCAAAAAGCAAAAGAATGCAGCCCTCCTCCCTTCCCTGCTGCAGAGAGCCGAGAGCTGGGGAGGGATGGAGCGAGGTACCTGTGTTTGAACACAAAGGAATTCCACCGCCTTCCCCCCTCTCGGTCCCGGCTTAAAGGCACAGAACTCATGTCTGGGCATAAAACAGGCGATAGGGAACACAGCATCATAGTCACCCAGGGCCTTCCACATGGAGAGTGTCCAAACAGACGTGCAGCCATGGCCAGAGCTCCCTACTTTCCACGTTGTCTCACCCGCCCTGTACTCATCCTAACCTGGTAAAGGAGGATGGGTGAGGGAGGAGAGCTGAGCTGGAGCCAGGTCCGAGCACTGGGAGTCAGTTTGCAGGTCCGAGGGCTGAGGTTTGCTGTGCTCCTTCTCAGTGACTGCAGGTAGCACTGACAGTGCAGCGTCCTGTGTGGCCACACAGCTCCACACCCGAGCTGCACACCGGGAACTGGGCACGAGTGACTTCTGAGCTCTCACGCTGGTATTGAATGTTAAGGTTGTTTCTGATTATTTTCCAAGCCTATAGATTATACTGAATGGGCTGAGATCGGACTGCAGGTCGGAGGAGGGGATTCTCCCCCTCTACTCTGCCCTCATGAGACCCCACCTGCAGAGCTGCCTTCAGCTCTGGGGTCCTCAGCACAAGAAGGATGTGCCCCGGTTCAAACAGGCCCAGAGGAGACCATGGAGATGCCCCAAGGGCTGGAGCCCCTCTGCTCTGGAGCCAGGCTGGGAGAGCTGGGGGTGCTCAGCCTGGGGAAGAGAAGGCTCCGGGAAGACCTTAGAGCCCCTTCCAGGGCCTAAAGGGGGAATATAAAAGAGAGGCAGGGTGACTTTTTACATGGGCAAACAGTGATAGGACAAGGGGAATGTTTTTAAATTAAGCTGGGAAAGATTTAGATTGGGTATTAGGAGGAAATTCCTCCCTGTGAGGGTGGTGAGGCTCCGGCACAGGTTGCCCAGAGACGCTGTGGTTGCCTCATCTCTGGAAGTCCAGGGATCCTCATCAGATTGGATGGAGTTTGGAGCAACCACATCCCACGTGGCAGGACCCTACTAGGTCATGGAACGAGATGAGCTTTAAGGTCCTTTCCAACCCAAACCCTTCAGTGGTTCTGTGACTCTCTGCCCTGGCACTGGTGCTGCAAACAGCTGATCACATTTTGGGTCACAGACAAGGCTTTCCTGTGAGCAGGTACCCTTCGGGGTCACTCCTTCTCTGCCTGTGAAATGACCCTTTCTGAACTCAGAGGAGCTCCTGGGGCTCACTAGGATTCCTTGTACGTGAGCTGGTGCAAGGATTTGTGTTTCTTACTGGAATGGCCAGTCCGAGCAGCTGAACGGGACCTGACCCTCGAGCTGAGAGATCTCCTATTCAGCATGCAGGCCTCTCTGAAGGCAACACGTGCTGGGAACCTGCCCTTTGGGCTCTTTGTTGAGCAATGCCTTCCCTCCAGAGGAGTGTTTGAAGTTCATCACCCATCCAAGGGCTTTAAATCAACCAAACAGACCATCTGAGCCACCCCAGGGAAAGGCTGGCTCATCTGGGCTTTACTCTCACCCTCCAGCATCCAAAGCCTGATGTTCCTCCAGCAGGTTAGGCCTGACTGGTGAGAGGGAACAAACAAAGGAATGGAAAAATACAGAACAGGTGGGAGAATCATATCCAGTTAGCTCCCAGACTGCGCTTCCAGGAACCTTCCGTGTGGCAAAGGTGTGCTGTGACATTAACTTGACCTCTCTGCTTAGGAGACTGCCAAGGGCCCGTGCTTTCAGCTGGGGTATCTGAACTGGTCATGCTGGCACAGTCCTGCATTCCTGCAGGGGCCTGACTGTAACTCAGCACTGCCTGTGTCAGGCAGTCCCTGCCCTGCAGCAGCCTGCCTTGGGGAGCAGGATCCAAGCCTTGGCTCCTGCTCAGAGCCGGGTGTCCCGTGAATGGTCCCTTGGGGAGAGCAGCAGCAGCAGCATAAGGGCATTGCTTGGACAGAGGCAGGTTTTAAACAACAGACAGGTTTTCCAAGATTTTTCCAAACAAGAGCTGTGGGTTTCCTGGGAACACCATTCAGTGGAGATGCCCACAGCTTGAGGCATGAGGAGGCTGAACAGGAGGCTGAACAGGAGCTGAACAGGAGGCTGAACAGGAGCAGCCAGGAAGGGAGCCAGGGAGCAAGGGCTGGAGCCCCTCTGCTCTGGAGCCAGGCTGGGAGAGCTGGGGGTGTTCAGCCTGGAGAAAAGGAGGCTCCTGGGAGATTTTAGAGCCTCTTCCAATGCCTTAAAGGGGCTCCAAGAGAGCTGGAGAGGGACTCTGGACAAGGGCCTGGAGTGACAGGACAAGGGGGAATGGCTTTAAGCTGAAAAAGGGTGGATAGAGATTGGGTATTAGGAAGAAATTCTTGGTTGTGAGGGTAGGGAGGCCCTGGCACAGGCTGCCCTGAGAAGCTGTGGCTGCCCCATCTGTGCAACTGTCCAAGACCAGATTGGTTGGGGCTTGGAGCAACCAAGTCTAAGTGGTGATTTGCTCCATCCTTCCTCAGACTTACTCCAAGAGATCAACACACTGCACCTGAGCAGTGCTTGTGTCTCCACCAGCAGCTGAGCCAAGACAGAACTGTCCTGGGGGGCACCAGGCCCAGCACTGCTGGCGGGCCAGGGAGGGGATTGTCCTGCTCTGCTTTGCACTGGGGTGGCCTCACCTCCAGCCCTGTGTGCAATATAAAAAAGACATGAAGCCACTGGAGAGCGTCCAAAGGAGGCCACAAGGATGGAGAAGGCTCTGGAGGGGCCGTAGGAGGAGCAGCTGAGGGCACTTGGTGTGTTGAGAGTGGAGGAGACTGAGGGGAGACCTCCTTGAGCTCTTCAGCATCCTCCCAACTGGCAGCACAGGGGCAGCTCGGGGTTTGGGTATCTAATTTCTAGGTGCCTAAGTTTGCACACAAGCATTCTCCTCCCATATATGTCTTGCCTTAGACAAATGAAAGGTTTAGGCTCATCTCTTAAAAGCCCTTGCAGGCTGCTCACTGTTGAAGACTGTCACCCCTGAGCTGCACATCTGCACTCCCAGCTCTTCCAGTGGCAATGCCGTGGCCTGTTGGAGTGGTGCAGGCTAGAGGCAAGCTAATGGAAGGGAGCTGGTGTATGGTTAATTAATTTAGGTCATTTTAGGCATTTCTACCTTCAGTGCTCCAAACCACACCTCTCTTCCGGGCACCTACGTTAAATGTCTGCAGTTACAGCGCGAATGTGCCTGAGGTCACTTCTGCTCACCGTAGGAGGTTGGCAGGGATAGAGCTCCAGATCTGGTAATACTTGGAGAACAGTACAGAGAACACAGTGATCAAAAATTCCTCAGAGTTGAACAGATTCCTGTTTGCCAAGGGCTGGGATGCTGTCACTGTGGAGCAGAGCTTGGAGGACAAACTGGTGTGCTGACATAGAACTAGCAGGGCACACTGGTGGGCATGGCCAGCTGTGAGGATGAAACCAGGCTGATTTTGCTTATAGTAAGAGGTTGCTTGCTTGTTTATGGTCATTTTCTCCTGCTGCTCTTAACTTGACTAGCCTTTTGGATGTCTCTAAAACACACTACAAACAAATTCCTATTTAACAACCATGGCCAAAGACAGGAGCACGGAAATGATCCCCTGATTTGACGTGGCAGATACAACACAGATGCTGTGACCTTTCTAACCCCAGCTGGGAAAGAATAAACAGGCAGTGCCATGACTGGTGCCACCACAAGCAGGTGGCAAAACTTCAGGTGACAGCTCAGCACTAGCTCAGTTGCAGGGGATGTGCACCAACACTGCCTGATCCAAACAGCCAGGAAAGGAAACAAGAGCTGGCAAGACTCTCCCAATGAATTCTTTTTTATTATTCTCCCCTAAAATAACATCAACTCTTTCCACTCTTTTCCCCAAAGAACCAACCATCTTCTTGAGTAGATATGCTCTTTCTCTTCCTTCACTTTGACTCACCCAGCTCTAAGAGCACGTGCCACATGATTAAAAACGCCTCATCACAAAGCCCCACAGTGATACCAAATGGGCAACATACGCAATACAGTCAGCTGATTAATAACTTGGAGCTTGAAACTTATTTGCACAATGTCCTTGAACAAATAAAATCCAGGGGCAGAGCTCTTGGAGCCTTTTGAGAGCAAAGATCCACAG
This sequence comes from Machaerirhynchus nigripectus, assembly GCA_013397975.1. NCBI lineage: Eukaryota > Metazoa > Chordata > Aves > Passeriformes > Dicruridae > Machaerirhynchus > Machaerirhynchus nigripectus. The sequence continues at coordinate 345,236 of VZRQ01011025.1, read as the reverse complement.
AGGGCTGTAAATATCCATCCTTTGCCATTTTAATATTTCTACTAATTTGTGACTTTACACCCTTCCTTTTATCTCCCTTCACCTGAACCTTACATTCACTCTGAAATGGGAAATCGATTCAACAAGCCTAAAAACAGAAATGTGTACAGGATGACAATATTGACTCACTTATTCTCTGAATATTCTTTTATCAGCTCCAGAAAGCAAGTCCACAAAAACCTCCCACATGCCGCCTAACAAAGCACAAATGGTCAAGTGCACCTTCTTCTCCTGCTCCTCTGCAGTCTGTATCAGTCCTTCTCTCTGAATGCACAAGGTGGATCCACACGGATGTCACTGAGTGCTGGCTCACATTACAGACTGCAGGGACGAGCTGGGTCCTTATGGAGCTTCTGGATCACATGAAGGCTGTGACACAATTAACTGTTCAGCCAACTGGAAGCTAAGTCTGGCAAGTAAAAGAAATCCTAATCTTCTAGACAACAAATATAGCTGTTACTTAACTGTCACCAGCTGCTGAGGTAGGAAAGAGATTTGAGCAGAAGGAAGTTCTGTACCTGTAAATAAATGGTTGTTACTGATGATGGGCTCCAAACCTACTGAGCTTCTGATCATCTTGCTGGAAGGCTCTAGGCTTTCTCACCAGCAAGAAAAAGAGGGCAGACATGTCTCCTCATGTTAAAAGAGACAATTAGAAGTTCATCCTGCTTGGAATAGATCTGATTTAAAGTCAGGGTTTAGGCACAAACATGAAACTTCATTTTCCAGATACACAGTCTGTGATCTGCCTAAATCACCTCTCTGAGGTTTGTGTGTGCTAGAGAGTTAAGAGTGGGAAATACCTAGATGCAATACAGAGATGGAGGACCTGAAGAGAAGCAGAGACTTCAAAAGTAAGAGTGTTCTGTTTTTCCTGCACAAATATTCAAATTTTCATATGTTAGAAGACATCCACTATCCAGATAGAGATACTAAAAATCTGACTGGATGTGGCCCTGGGCAAAGATGCTTTAGCTGACTGTGCATTGAGCAGGGGGGTTTGGCTAGCTGATCTCATCCTTCCCCGCATTCCCCTCTGTGGTTTTACAGGAGACTACATGGCGTGAAGCTGTGTCAGGGCAGGCTCAGGCTGGAGATCAGGGAAAGGTCCTTCCCCCAGAAGGTGCTGGGCACTGCCCAGGCTCCCCAGGGAATGGGCACGGCCCTGAGGCTGCCAGAGCTCCAGGAGCGTTTGGACAGCGCTGCCAGGGATGCCCAGGGTGGGGTTGTTGGGGTGTCTGTGCAGGGCCAGGGTTGGAATGGATGATCCCTGTGGCTCCCTTCCAGCTCAGGATATTCCATTCTATATATAGATCAGAGGCACCCTGAAACACTGATGTGGCAGACAGATGATCTTTCCTGAGAGCAAATGATACCTTTCAGGCAGAGAAGCTGCACGGGTGTAATGACAGCTATCCTCTCCACAAACCTCTCTGCTTGCAACACAACAGCTGTGACACAGACCTCCCAGGGCAGCATGATGGGGGGGCCCGAGAGGATTACAGAAACATGCTGACAGTGTTACCTCGGGTAATGTCATTTAAGGTGTCTATCACTGCAGCATGAGATCCACAGAGACTTAATCATATGACTTAGTCATCCAGGTAGTTTTCAGGGCCTGTGATGGGCCGAAGAAGCAGACTGAATCAGGTGAGGGACTGAAGGTGTAGAGGCCCTTGCAGCATAAAGAAAACCACACAAAATCCACCAAAGAACGCACTGCAGAAAGTTTGCTACTCTTGCCAGGCCTGGAGAAGTGAGAAGGCCCAGTACTACACAACAGAAGTCAACCTCGTGCAGGTGAATAATCTTTTTTTTTCCTCACAATTCTGTCCATTCTGCTGTGCTCACATTAATCTGTACTGACACTGACACATCACCATGAGGATTTCTTTCCGAAGAAGCTGTGGCTGCCCCATCCCTGGAAGCATTCAAGGCCAAGTTGGATGGGGCTGAGAGCAACGTGGTCTGGTGGAAGGTGTCCCTGCCCATGGCAGGGGTTTGAAACAAGATGGCTTTAAGGCCCCTTCCAACCCAAACTGCTCTGTGATTCTGTGATTCTATATTTGGGTTAAGGACAGCACTGGAGATTGCTGACTGTGAAGCACTTCCAGCAGAGGCTGAGCTGTGTCAAACTCTGCATACACAATTACAGGCCCATCAGAGCTGGGCAAGCCACCACCAGTTTACCCAAGGGATATCTCACAGCCCCTGCTGACAGACAGCCCAGGCACACTCCTTCTGAACTCCAGTCCTTGCTGTGACGGGACACAGACCCTTTGGAAATGACTCCCGACTCCCCTCAGCTGGGGCATTGCACACACCTCCTGCTCCTGTGGGGCTCCAAGCTGGCACTGTGGGTTTTCTAAATCCATGGCTACATTAAGGACTTCCACCTTTTGCCTTGTCCCAGTGGGCACATGTCCTCTGCCACCCATAGCATGTCCTGCAGACTGGCTGGCAATCTATTTTTCCAGCATGTGGGAGGCCCACACCTCTCTGCCATCTGCCACCATTCATTTCTTGTTGCTTCTGGAGCAACCTGAAAAATAACTCTGATTAAATTTAATGAAGCAGGAAACCCTCTGAGTACATTTATTTCCCAAATAATCTGCTTACTGCTCTATCACACCTGCTGCGTGTGACTGACACCCATCTTATCCCTCCTGCGCTTCTGAATCCATTCATTTGCTCCTGTTTTGGCTCTAATGAGTGGACTGCCCAGTTTCCACAAGAACAGGGAGTAAGTGGGAAACGGGGGGAAATTTAGAAAGGATTTTTAGATCATAACTTATAGCAACAAATAAGAATTCTTAAGAAAATATGGATTCTACCCTACTAGAGTAAGGCAAAAGCTTAGATGAGTGCAATGAATGACAAAAAAATCCCTCGCTCCTTCAAACATATTTTCAAGACAGAACAGCTTCTTCCAGTGGAAAATGGGATAACTGAAGGTGTCCAAATTGATAGCTGATCAACTGTGGCCAAAGTCCATTGAGTAATTCCAATGTTCCCTGAGAAATTGGCAACTACTACTGCCTCTTGCCAATACTAGTTACAGTAGTCTGCATTTCTGCAGGTACTGCTCCTGAATGTCCTTGCTCCACCATGGTGGTGTTTTCTCTTTCTGCATCCATCACTGGTTTTGCATTGCTCCTTCCTGCACTGCAGTGCCAGCAGAGCTGCAGGCTGCTGCAGAACTGGGCAGGAACAGGAAGCAGAGATCCTGGTGTGGCTGGATGAGAAGACTGGCTTTTGCTGCAACCCATCCTCTGCCTCTGCTAGACAATGATTTCACCTTCCAAAGTTCCTAACTGGGCGTGTCCCAACAACCTACATCACTCTCAAAGAGATCAAATTCTCAGAAGAAGGAAGAGGATGTTCTCCATTCCCTAAACAAAAGCATCAATGTCCTTGACCTGGGAGAGGTCTGAAAGCCTTTGGACATACCCCCATGTTCTGACATACCCAGACTGCACATTCTGACTTGGCTGTTATCTCCCTCATGCCTTCCACCCAAGTAACAACACTCAAACAACAGCTCCCAAAACTATCTGAAATCTTGGCCTTTGCCTGAGCAATCAACACCCTCCCAACAGTTTTGGCCAACACTATTCCAGGCAAAGCTGAAGTTCCCCATTTCACCTGTGGGAGCTCCTGGAGCAGGTCCACTGGAGGCTGTGGAGAGGAGGAAGGGACTGGAGCATCTCCCTGCCAAGTAAAGGCTGACGGAGCTGGGGCTGTTCCGCCTCGAGAAGAGATGGCAGAGAGGGGCCCTCAGCCCTGTGTGTCCCTGTGTGCAGGGAGGGCTCCGAGCAGGGCCCAGGCTCTGCTCCGGGGGCCCAGCAATGGCACCAGAGGCAAAGGCAGAAACCGATGCCCAGGATGTTCCACCTGAACACGAGGAAGAACTTTCCTGTGCACTGGAGCAGGTTATCCCGAGAGGGGGTGGAGTCTCCCTCACTGGAGATGTTCCAGAACCACCTGGACGCAGCCCTGTGCCCTGTGCTCTGGGATGACCCTGTGGAGCAGGGAGGTGGCACCAGATGAGCCACTGTGGGCCCTTCCAGCCTGAACTGTACTGTGACTGTGTGTGTGAAAACAGTGTACTTCCTTTTTCTAAGCAAGTGAATATTCCCTGAAGCTAGCTAGCCTTAGATTAAACCGTGTGAAAATAGTGATCACAGCACCTTTTCTCCCCAATCTGTATTCTAGCAACATCTTTAACCATAGCAGAAGAGTAAGTTATTTTGCAACATGATCCATTTCCATAATGAAAACTCATTGCTATTTTTGATCTGTAGCAGATCTAATCAAATAGCACCTTCTTCAGTAAATTAAATTGGCTGCTAAATAAATTTGAATTACTAAGTAAACTTGAATTACTCTTCCTGCCCATGTGCTCTGAACAACAGCCACACATTTTGTGTATCTGTCTCTCTGCCTTCAACTGACTGTACTAATTCCCTCAGATAGCTCAGGCAGCTCTGGAAGACTTAAGAAATGACAATGTCCTGGCTCACTGCAAAGGCTGATCACATCTGTCTCTTGATTCCTGGGCACGGCATCATTACTGACAGCAAGGTCTCTCCTCTATGCTGAAGGCTTCATGCTGGAGCTCCCACCTGGACCCAGGATGTGCTCTGTGACACAGAGGGGCACTGGCACTAAGGGATCCACATCTCAGGAATGAAGAATAGGAACAGCTGCTGTATGGGGAGGAAAGTGGGAGAAACAGCTGCTGGCATGAAGTGGCACAGCCTTGCGGAGCTGCCATGAAAGCTGTCATCTCAAGGGCAAAATCTGATGTATTGCAATGAGGCTAATGATAAAAATATTAAGACCTGCATTGTTTCAGCCCCTAAAAAAGGGCCTTGGCCAAAGGCAAAGAGAATTTTGCAGGTTGCCAATAGCACCTTTCAGGTTTACAGAGTACACTGTGCATGATCATTGTGCACAGAAGAAAAATTCCAGAAGTACTTCCCATGGCTCAATACCATGCAGTGGCCTCTGGATAAATGTCTGCAGAGCTCCTGTACCCTACTGGGCCAGACCCTTAGCTGGGAAAACAGGCAAAACACTGCTGTATGAGGGGAAAGTGGGAGATTTCTAACAGCTGAAGAGCTGCACAATAATTTCTTGAAGTAAGAAATGACGCCTATTTCTATGGGAAGGAGTAATTTACATAACAGATAAACACACATGCATAGAAGCTAATGCCAACATTTATGTCTTTCACATGTAACATACACACCACGCGAGTCACAGAGCTCTCTCTGGAAGGCTGCATAATGTTGAAATAAGCAGTGCAAAAATAGGAATGCATTACCTTCAAAACAGCAAGACTTCCTCCCACCTCTTCCCCCTCCAAGTTCATGGACCATGCATTTCATCAGGATTCACTCTATCAGCCAGGATTCACCACCTTAGCCAGGAGCTCTGCCTTGGGTTGAGTCTGACAGTCTTTCTAAGTCTCCTACCCAAACTTTTGTGTGGCCTGACAGATGCTGAGTGTCCTGCCTCCTTTCCTGAGTGTTCCTTAGTTTCTGACACGACATCAGCACTTCTGTGGTGTGGCGACTTCTGATCATGGTGGCCCTCCCTTTTTCTGGCTTCTGTGTCAAAGAAGACATGGTTTAGCTTCTCCAGATACTTCTCCAGCTCTTCCTGGGTGTGCTCCAGTTGTTTGCCGACATTACTGGGGGAAAAAGAAGAGGATGGCAGGGACGGCTTTCCCTCTCCTTCCTGGCCTCTTCTACACGTGGGTTTTGTTTCATTAGAACAAGCACGATGATAATCAAGATCAGGCAGAGATACACAACCCAGACTTCTTCCATTTTGGAGGTGAGGTATCAGGAGCTGGTTGTGCCTGTTGATTTACTCACAGGGAAGAAGCCAAATGGACCAAACACCGCCAGTGGTCAGAACTCCCCAGCTGCCAGCATGCACAGGAGGACTGGTGCCAGGAATCAAACCACTGGGAATGTCACAGCTGGATTTTCTAAAGCAGCGTGTCTTACAAACCTTCCACAGTTCTAAAGATGAAAGCAGCAAAAACAGTGAGCAGCAGAAAAATTTTAGGCAGCAGAAAAATACAAGATCATGTGTCACAGCTCTGTATGATCTTAAAATAGCAGCACCTCTCCTCTTTTTTTGTTATGGAGCTGCAGGTTAAATGATCCTTATTCTTTAACCTTCCTTCTGTTAGAACGTTCCAGTTGATGTCTTTCCTGAAGTGCTAAGTTCTTCCTCTTTCTAATTCAAAGAAAAGTCAGGATTTCCCTCCCCAAATGAAGATAATGTGTTATCCTTTAGGAGTGATTAGATGCTAAGTCCACAGTCTCAGCATCTAAAAATCGAAGTGAGACAAGGTAATGAGTCACCTGAAACACAGCATCAGTAGGACCAATTTGTTGGCTTCTTTCTGTCTTTGCTGATCTTGGGAGAGGGAGTCCCCCTAGAAGTGGCTGCTGGGACTCTGGAAGTAATTCCGGCTGAACTCTGTAGGGATCCCTTGGAGATTCTTTATGGGCTGTTCCTCGGTGACTCTGCCCCCTGATGACTCAGAGATGGGCAGCCCAAGGACCAATAAATGCATTTCTACTGACCAAGCTCAGGAGAAGGGGTTGGACAAACATTTGATTAGTGCCCAGTGTCCAGGATAACAGCCAAAATGCCAGCAGGGATGAGCAGCCACCAGGACAGGGCCAGCCTGTGAGGGGGCAGGCAGGCCACCCCTGAAGGCAGGGTCTGTCTGGAATGGGATTGCATTTCCTAACCTTTGCTCGGGGGATCTGTTTACAGAGGAGGGTGCCAAGCCTAAAAGGAGCAGAGAGCACACCCAGATTTCTGCTGCCTCTGCGTGCAAACATTCTGCGCCTCACCCTGCCACAGAAATAACCCTAAATTCTTCACTTTGCTCCCAGAAGTGACACATTTCCCCTACTTTGCTACAGTGAATGGTCTGAGACAAGTTACAGTGTTCCTGTGTCCCCTTATTCTCTTTAGAAGCCGATCCTCAGCTTTTAGTTTTCCAAGACTGATGCTATGAAGCAAGTTTTGCTCTAGAAGCACTGTGGTACTCCCCATTCCCTTTTGCCTTGTCTTTAATTCATTCCTGAGGCCACAGCTGTGCTGGATATTCCTGTAAGCACTTGGCTGCCTACAAGCCTGGGCCTGGGCCTGCTGCCCTACATTTAGGTGGGCAGTCAGCAAAGAGATACAGTACCCCCACTCCAGTCACCCTGGTGGCACCAAACTCAAACGCCAGGCACAAAGCTGAGGAGAGGGTGCAGAAACAGGCAGGTCAGAACTGAGCTCAATTTTCTATCAAAACTGAGATACATCTCCTTAAAGCAAGAACAGTGGAACAGAGATGTCCAGGCAGATCAGAGTACCTCCCTTCTCCCTCACTGCTGTACATCGTTAATGCCTTGGGGCATAGACCAAACCTTCAGCCACAGGTATTACAGTCACTAGGAGAGCAAAGCCCTGATCCAAACCTGACACTGCTGTAGTAAGAGACATCACTGAAACCCTAAACAGCACTGAAATCCTAAAGAAATAAATGCTAAAAGGGGAAAACACAACTTTTAAAAAAAACATCAGTAAGACTGCGCTGTGGCCCCTCTAAAGAGGAAAGGATGGATGGAGCAGCCATGGAATTTCCTAACTTCTCATACCATTGCTTGTTTCCTTTCAAACAAATACAATACAGCAAAGCTGAAAAGTGAAGTACAGACTGCCGGAGTTTCAGATACCTCTTCAAGATACAATCACTAAGGAAATAACTTGGGCACATCTGTCAAAAACTCAGGAGGCATCACCTTGATTATACAAACGGAGTAGACAGAAAAAGGCAAAATGCTGTGTTGAAGATCCCATGGCTGACTCGTGGAACCGACCAGACGTGACACTCAGGGACACAAGGTATCACACCGAGGAACATCTTCCTTCCACACACACATATCTAAGTCCTCCAACAATGAAGTACAGAAGAAGGAACTGGCTTTGCAGCTCAGCATTATTCAGACCTCTGGAAAACCACAGGAGCTGTTCTCATATTAGAATGGATTTTTCTCTGGCCCCTTTGAAGATAACTGCTGGAATGGGTTACACCAAACACCCACCTCACTGGTATCTTTATTCTAATTGTGAATGCCTAATGAACAGAGTAAACCTGAGGCAATTACGTAAGAATGCTCTCCAGAATACTTCTGCAGCCTTCCACGGCAAGGATTTTGTAACATTTTAGCGGCTCTAGCTTTACCTAAGACATGACAAGGAAAAAAGTTACTATTTACCAGACATCTCCTGCATAATCAGCCAGGGAAACAAACAGCTGTAGCTCCAAGGTCATGTAGAAGATGCTCTTGAATCTCAGTAAATGGTATGAAAACACAGAAAGTGTGACATGGACATGGTTTTTGTTTGTTTAATGTAAAATCCTGGAAATCAAAAAAAAAATACTGTCTAAGGTTGCTCTATACAATCAAAGTAACAGCTGTGCTCCTTGGCAAATAAAATTAAAATGTGTTGACCTTGATTTCCAGTTTTCACCTACTGACTTCCAAAAGACAAAGTCATTTCTCCATGTCTCTCCTCATCATATGTTACCCAGGTTCAGTTTCTCCTTATGCCCAGACAGGAATTCTTTAAAATATTCTTTTCAAATATTGGAAAAAAAAAAAAAAGTCTCACACATGCAACTGCCTGCATCAAAGCTTAGTAATAAAATTAATTTTTTAGAGCCAAGACCAGGTTTTTAGTCTTTCACAGCCAATGTTTTTCACCATCTCTCAGCTGCTCTCAGCACTCCCTGGAATCTGCCTACACTCCCATTTCTCACTTTTCACAAAGGCTGACTGGACTATAAAAGGGAGGAATGCACTGCTCCCTAGGGACACCTGATAACATGTAGCCTTTCCCTAACTTCTCTTCCTTCAGCACTTCTTAGGCTTGGTGAGGAAGATTTTCTGCATGAGCTTAAGAGATGGTTCAGTGACTCAAGCAGTATTGACTGGAGACACACATTCAAAAAGCCAAAATTTAATAGAAATCAAATGGAAGAGCTGTGACAGTTCATTTGACTACCACCCAAGGCTGGCATGCAGCTAGTTTTCCCTCTGAGGCACTGGTGGTTGTAACTGGGCTACTTCTAAAGTAAACTTTATAGCTGACTGTACACCCTTCCTAGCTGTCCACAACCTGGCTTCAGCAACAAAAATTTTCCCTGTTTTCCTGGAAACAACTGTCCTTACATCCCTAAGCTGGATTAAATCATGATGTGCAGTTTTATTCTAGGGCTCTACTTATCACTGAAAGAGACGAATGAGCAAAAATGGTTCTCACTCACTTTCCCCCAAAGACCCTGAGCTCGTGCTCCTCCACGTCAGGGATGACAAACACTGCTGGTGTTCACTGCATGCCAGCAGCTGCATTCACACAGACTCATGGAGTGGAAGCATCCAGCTATCCACTGCTGGATCTTGATTCCAAACCATTCCCTGCTGTATGCATTGCCACCTCAGCTGCTAGAAAAGCTCTGCTCTATTTAAAAGCAACAGGAGAATGGGAAGGTCTCATGGTATAAAAGACAGATTCTACAGTTAATGTCAATTCTACAGGAGGAAAAGCAGATCCTTCCACACTGCTCACCCTTTCAAAGGTGCCTCTCTCCAGAGTGAGTACAGAGGAGCACTGTGTAAGCTGTTTTGGGGTCATATGCACAGTAGACAGATCTGGTTTCAACTTCTAGATAAGGCACCCTGGAAGAGGATCCAGAGATTCATGCATGACATTTCCTACTGCACAGCATCTTTCTACCGTTTTTCAGTTTACAGGAGATCTGGCACAGTTTTAGTGACTTTTCTAGAAGAAATTAAAGCGAAATTCTTCTTGGGGAGTTGTGGAATTGAATAAGCCTGTGTTAAGTGTCCTGTGTGACTCCGAAGGGGATTCTGCTGAACCCTGGCTTTTCCTGCAAGCTCCCAAGCACTTCCGGATGAACTGGCCATTCTTCTTGCGGATGCTTCCCTTCAACTCCACGATCCTGGCAGATTTTGCAGCTTAAAGAGGGGAGAAAAAAGCTGTAAGAGATGTTCAGTCATCTCATATAGTGAGGCCCCAGTCTGCAAAGCACAGGCCAGGACTGAATCCCTTTCTTCTCCTCCTCACCACACGAAGTTCTCCTACCTGTTTCCATAAGCTTCAGCTCTCTGCACAGCTCCTCCTGCATCTTCTTCCTGTAGTCTCCAAACATGGCTCTCATGAGCTGACGCTTCTTCACCAGTGGAGCCTTGTCACTGCGCAGTGTCCTGATTGCCCTGAGAGCCTCCTCAGCTGCAGCACAGGAGAAACAACACACAGGTTAAGGCTCCCTGCTGGCTCTGCCCCTGCAGTTCTGCCCATGCTTCCCCCAGGACAGAGCTCTTCTTTACTTCAGTGCTTACCCTGCTTTGGAGTGGGTTTCTGTGTCTTCAAGCCAAGTTCCAGCTGGTTCACACACCAGTCCACCTCTTTCCACAGCTGCTCATCTGACTGCTGTCAACATGAGGCACAGTGAGCAAGAGGAAGTAAGTCACCCAAAAATTACAGCAGCAGTTGCTACACAGGATGAAAGGGAACTCCATAAAGCCAGGACTATTTCAAATATCATGTTCTGGTGATCACTTTATAGACTTCATGACATTTTCCCTCTAGTGTTTTTCATCAGACAAACTAAAAGAACTGTGCAAATTTAGTTGCAATTCAGTGTCTCTATTAGATGCATTTAATATGTGGCTGCCATTCAGAGGGTATTGTTTTCTGGAAAGCTGTTCAGCTTTCAAATAAACTTACAGACGGGAGAAATAAACATTAGCAATAAAAAAACCCTATCCCCAAACCTGCACAAAATCAAACAAAGCAAACAATGGACAAAATCAGAAGCTGAGTGTTTTTTCTCAGCTCCTCTGTACTTGCTCAACCAGAAATGCATGAGGAGAAGGAAGATGAAGCCCATGGAGACGGAGGAAGCCAAGTCCCACTGAGCAAAGCCAGCAGGCTAACTCAGCAGTGGGAGAGGGAAACAGGGCTGCACCCTGGGACTGAAGCAATTCTTAACTGTTATGTACATGTAAATACAAACGCCCTCACGCTGTCTCCATTCACCTACAACAGTGTCCTTCCAAAGGACTGGAAGGGCTTTACCTGACCTTCAACTCTTCCTATGTGTCTGGTGCTCAGCAGTGTTTATTGGTAGGACTGGAGGTGAAGGAGACCTTTGGAAGGAATGTTCCAGAGGCAGGTGAACAGCCAGTGCAATTTCCTTGTAGAATATTAAGGAAAGGAAGGTTTTGTGCAATCTTGTATTACAGTACTGATCAGCTGGCACCGTTTGTTAATAATACCTACACCCAGTGCTGGAAAGTAAAATATAATGAAGACCTGGACCTTAGAAGAACAGAAAACCTCAGGGTGTGCCTTAATGTTGTGTTTGCACATAACTTGCAACTTCAGTTGATTTCTGGGCCATGCCCTACACAGGAACCTTCTCAGAAGCACCCCTGAGCTTTCCCACAGGCCCTTGGCTACACCAGGCGGCAGCTCTGTGCCTTGGCTTTGCTCCCTGCACTACGAAAGCAATTCATCCTGCAACATGCACATCAGTTACAGGGCCTGGCTCAGCACCCACAGGCACCAGCTTGGCACCTCCTACCTCCATTTCCTATTTTTATTTTCTTAAGAAAACATGGCATCCAGCTCTCCAGGATTAGCTGTCACAAGCCTAAACATGAAATGTTTCAGCACAAATCTGAAGGACCATTAACCTCCTTTGCACTGGTCAGGTTCCTCAGCTGTGCAGCACAGAAACCAAACAGCTGCTGGAACATGTAAGCAGCAACTGTGGTCCTTCAGCTTCCATCTCAAGACAGTATGCTAGCTGTTAATCTGTGCAAAGAGATAAAGTGTCTCTTTAGCTCAAGGGTTTATAAACTATGGGATCCCACCAATATTTAACTACCTGAGAGGTCTTCTCATTCTGATGGGAAGTATCTGTATTTTGACAGCTGTTAGCTTCTGCCTTTGTCTTCCTGCTGGTCTCAGTTTCTTCTGTTTTCTTTTTACTGACAGGTGGTTTTTGTTTCTTCTTTTTCTTCTTCTGGGCAGCTGCACCTCCTGCTGATTTCTCTGTCACTGCCTCATCTGCAGGAGCTGTCTCTGTTTGGGGGATCTTTGATATGACATAGCTTCTATCCTCTTTGGGTGCACCCTCTGTCACTTGAGTCACCTCAGGCTTCTGCAAGGCTGCAGCCTGTGGCAGAGCCGCTGATTCAGCAGGCCGTGAAGGATCTGCTGCGTGCTCTGTATGTTGGCTTGCTGGAAGTAACTGAAGCTGAGGACAGTCTTCATCTGGGATGGCAAAGTTGAAAGCAAACTTGGGTTCTTGTCCAGAGGCAGCAAACCTCAAGGCTGCATTACAGTTCTCCTGCTTGGTGGCTCTGACATTGTTTTGTACCTGTTCAGCACCACTGTCACCAGGGTCAGCCTCTGGGTTGGTCTCAGAAAGTGTAAAATCAAATTGGAAGCTGCTGCCAGATGAAGTGAACAACTCTGGCTTTGCCTCAGGGGTTGGGTCTAACTGTTTGACACCATCTGCAGCCTGCCCCTTGCTTGGCTGTACTTCCACAACATCAGGTTTCATGCCTAGAAAAGAGAAAGAATATTGTTTCAATGCTGGTGTTCTCAATACACCAGCTTCCTACTGTGGGGGTGCCACTTCAGCTTCCACTGTAGGGCACTGCCCAGAGAGGTGACTCAATCTAATGCTGCAACCTAAGAAATACACAGGAAAGAATGAAGTCTCGCCATCCTCCGAGGGACAGCTCAAGCTCACCTTTCTCCATACTCTTCTGAACCTCATCCATCTTGAAACGACAATCCCCAAACACATTTCTCATCACTTGTTGCTTCTCTGCAAGAGGAGTCTCAGGGCAGCGCAGGACCTTGAGAATGTGCTGGGTCTCTTCTGCTGCACTCAGAAAACACCAAGAGAGACAAGAAACAGTTTATGGTGGGCCTTAAAATCCACACAGTGGGATGCTGATGACTGAGTCTTCTCTGAATGTACTCTGTGTTCCTACTGCCTCTGACTAATCCATAACTAGCATTCAATTGAAAGGGAACTCCAAGTGCTTCTAGAAGCTCAAATACTGTGAAATGCTCCTAGAGAAGAAAAAAAAAATCTTAACTGCTTATTACATACAGGTGGACTCTTGCACTGCAGTAAGTGCACTGCTAATGGCACAGAAGCTACAGAGGGCTTAGCAACCCTTCCCTCAGGGCAAAGACAAATCCCAGCTCAGTGTCTCTTCTTTGGAATACTGGAAAAAATCTGAGTAGAGACCATACCCTGAAAAGCAGGACTCTTGCTTGACTCTCTTAAAAACCAGCCTAACCAAAACAGGAATCCAAAGGTTTTGTGTTAGAGCAAATTCTCTAAAAAACAGAGTTGTTCTGTGACAGTGGTCCCCAAGACCTCCATTTGGAAATCCTAGATGTTGTCTTGTAGTGTTTGTCTCACTTCTTTTAAGCCACAGAACAACCTGAGAGTAGTACTGTGGAATGGTCTCATCCCACCTCTCCTGGCTGCAGCACCCGACCACGCTCTGGGGAAAGAACCTTTCCCTAACATCCAGCCTAATAATCCTAATAATCCCCTAACATAGCTCCAGCTGTTCCCTCAGGTCCTGTCCCTGGTCACAGAGAGCAGAGATCAGAGCTGTCCCAGTGAGCTCTGTGCTCCATCTCCTCCAGCTGAACAAACCAAGTGCCCTCGGCTGCTCCTCCTGTGGCTTCCCCTCGAGACCCTTCCCCATCCTCGTGTCCCTCCCCTTGGACACTCTAACAGTTTTAGATCCCTCTGATATTGAGGTGCCCCAAACTGCCCCAGCACTCGAGGTGAGGCCACCCCAGGGCAGAGCAGAGCAGGACAATCCCCTCTCTGTCCCTGCCAGTGATCCTGGGCCCAATGCACCCCAGACTGCGGTGGGACAGAAGTGGGATGTATCTCCACAGCACCTCGGTGTCAGGGTCCTGAGCGCATGTACCCTTATTTCAAGGGGTTTGGCTGGGGGCAATCCAGGCCTGTTACACAGCAAGAGCTAGAGAGAGCTCTAGAGAGCTGCTCCCCTCCCTCACCTGTGAGTTACTCTGAGCTGAGGATCTCCTGCATACAGTGCTACAGCCAAAAAACTCATTGACCCAGACCCTGAATTCCTGGCTAGAGCTCGGATCTGCCTCCTTACCAGATTTCTCCAGCGACTGGGACTCCAGGCAGAGCCTGGGTACCATCAGCAGCCCTGCTCAGCTCTCGTGGCTCAGGTACTGTGCAAAGGGGCCCTTTTCTGGCTAGGCCACTGTTTCTGCTGCCTCGTTCCTGTGCTCAGCTCCTGCCTCCCCTCCAGGAGCTGCCTTCCCTGCTGCTGGGCATGGGACCGGCACGGGACACAGGTGTAACAAAATGGTCTCATCACAGAATAGTTTGGGTAGAAACTTTATAAAGCTCATCCACCCCTGCCATGGGCAGGGACACCTTCCACTATCCCAGGTTGCTCCAAGCCCCGTCCAACCTGGCCTTGGACACTTCCAGAGATGGGGCAGCCACAGCTTCTCTGGGCACCCTGTGCCAGGGCCTCACCCCCCTCACAGCCAGGAATTCCTTCCTAATATCTGGTTTAAGCATAATCTCTGGCAGTGGGAAGCCATTCTCTCTTGTCCTGTTCCTCTAGGCCCTTGTCTCAAGTTCCTGTCCAGCTCTCCTGGAGCCCCTTTAGGCACTGGAAGGGGCTCTAAGATCTCCCCAGAGCCTTCTCTTCTCCAGGCTGAACAATCCCAATCCTCTCAGCCCTAATTCTTCTTGGAGCCTGATGCTCAAACACAGGGTGTGGGCACCTATCAGTCACTGCTCCATCCTCAGGTGCAGCAGCAAACACTCACCTGAGCATCTTACACAGTGTTCACGCCCTCTCCTGAGGTTAAGTACTGACCAGGAGCAGGAAACCAGTCTGCAGCTCTACAAATGGGACTGATGAGATCAAACTATGACCTTTCAGAATTTTATCTTCCATGTAATTTTTCCCTGGAACAAGCTTCACAAAAATAAACTTACTGGTGTTTAAGGGCCAGACACACTGGCACAGTATTTCCTTAAGATGGAAAACAAAGGCAGAGCTGTAGCAGAACCAAACAAGCCATTCTATGGGAAAATAAGAACCTGACAAAGAATACAAAAAACAGGGAGAACAAACACTAAATGAATGAAAGACAAAGCTTCTTCCAGAAACACAGTCCCTCAAGCCCAATGCTTGTTGTGTTTAGAACAAATCCCAAATAACACAAGAACAGGGAACATAAAGGAGAAAAGAAACAGAAAAACACCCAGATCTGCTAAATCACACCCAAGGCCAGAATATGGGGGGTGTGGGCTGGGAAAGAGAAACATACCTAGTTCGGGGTGTGGAGTGAGGTGGAGATCTGCCTCCAGCTGGGAAATGCACCACTGGAGCTCCTCCTGGAACACACCTTGGGGAGCCTTGGACATCGTGTGGGGAAGGCAGAATGTTTAGAAACACAAATCTCTCACCTCCAAAACTGATTCCAAAACTGAGTTTTCTGAGGCCTTCTACCCTCTCACAGGAGATCAGACCTGGCTTTACACTGGAGGTGTGCTGTGTAACAGCTCATTTATACCATAAATCAACACAGCACAGGGCCACGTCTTGTGTGGAGAGCACTAAATGAGCCCTCTGCATTACAAAAATTACAGCTCTTACTAGGAGGAAACCCTGCCACTCCCGGCAAGCCAGGACTTCCCACATTTTTTTTTTTCATCGTTTTCTCCACCTTCCCCTTTTAAAAGGCCCCAAATGAAAGATTTATCATTTTTTACTGAAGCTTAGGCAATAGCATAATGTCTCCAAAGCAGGAAATTTTGCTTTAGCACAGGTCTGGCAACACACAGAATTTATGTTTAGGCTAAACACAAGCCCTTGAGACCCCATGTGCTGTACTTCTACGCTGGCTGCCTCCTGCTAAGCAGGTGGAAGTTAAGGTTTGAAGCCCGCCTGGGGACAAGACACACTAAAACACTGGGAACGAAAACAATATTCAGGATAACGAGATGAGCAGGGATTCGGAAAGGCGCCAGCGCTGGGGAGGCCTTTAAGGAGAACCTGCAGGAGCTGGGCCCGGTGCGGTGAGAGGGGCTCGGCGCGGGCCGAGCAGCAGAGCCTTACCCGCGCCATGCCGGGCTCCCCGCGCCGCCGCCGGAGGAAGCGGCCCCGCCGCACCG
>VZRQ01011025.1:303243-319765 GCA_013397975.1 Machaerirhynchus nigripectus | reverse complement strand
CCCGATGAGCGCCGGGCCCGGGGCGGTGTCCCCACTCCGGGGGCACCGGGGCCGGGGGGCGGGGCCGCCGTCAGGGGCGTGGCCTGGGCGCGGCCTCGCCCGCAGCACCGCCCGCTCCCAGTCACGTGAGCGCGCTCGGCACGTGCCGGGATGCCCCGCCCGCCCTGCGGCACGTGACCGGCCCCGAGGAGCCGCCATCACGAGAAGGGCGCCGCCATCTTGAGAAGGTCGGCGGCGGAAACCCTCCTCGTGAGACCCATCCTGAACCGGTATGCTGAGACCCCAGCGTGAGACCCCCGGTGAGATCGCCTCCTGAGACCCCATCCCGAAGCCCCACCCTGACACCTCCATCCCAAGACCCCCATTGTGACACCCTGGGCCCACTGCCCCCCGTGTACCCGAGGGAAGCTGATGAGAAGTGGTTCCACCCAGCTGATGTGGGCTCGGGCACTGCTGATGAATCTCTCCCAGGAAACATAAATGATGGGGAATATAACTGTGTATGAACATAACATCCCTGTCTGGCCTGGAATTAGATTTTAATTAGGTTTTGTGCCATGCTTATCATTCCATGATGTCAATGCTTGTCCACACTACAAGCTGCTCCTAATTGTCAGCAGGATGCTAGGAAAGGGGCCTAAAAGGGAGAGATAGGAATGATGCTGGTTGAGGCTGGGAAAACTGTGTGCAGCACTGTTTTGGGAATTTGAGGCTAAGAATGGTTTCAGGCCACGGAGCTGCTCCAAGAGCTGGAGCCCCTCTGCTCTGCAGCCAGCCTGGGAGAGCTGGGGGTGCTCACATGCAGAAGAGAAGGCTCCAGAGAGACCTCAGAGCCCCTTCCAGGGCCTCAAGGGGCTCCAGGAGAGCTGCAGAGGGACTGGGGACAAGGGATGGAGGGACAGGACACGGGGAATGGCTTCCCAGTGCCAGAGGGCAGGGATGGGTGGGATATTGGGAAGGAATGGTTCCCTGTGAGGGTGGGGAGGCCCTGGCACAGGGTGCCCAGAGAAGCCCCTGGATCCCTGGCAGTGTCCAAGGCCAGGCTGGATGGGACTTGGAGCAACCTGGGATAGTGGAAGATGTCCCTGCCCATGGCAGGAGCTGGAACTGGGTGAGCTGTAAGGTTTTCCTGATGAAATTATGCACACCTGGGATACCCAGCATTGTACTGCTGGGATTTTTAGCTTCATACAGGTGGAGCTGCAGAGACCCCAAAACTAGAAGTTGAGAAAACAAATCCTAAAAACAGCCCTCAGCCCTGCTGATTTGTCTGTGAAGAAGAAAGGACCCATCTGAGCTGCTCAATTGAATTTGGATGTCAGAAGGCACGTATGGCACCCAAACTGCCTGTGGCCAAAACAGGTCCCTTCCCCAGGAACACACAAGCTGACAGGGCTGTGACAGTAACTTTAGCTGGCAGTGGAAGAGATGCCAAGGTAAAGGCAAATTCTGGCTGCACAGATAAGAACACTCACCATAAATATCCTGCCTCGGGCCCACCTGGAGCAGTGACAGAGCTTCACGTGGGAACCCTGCAGCCACACAGACCCAAGGCTTCCTCAGGCTGCCAGTCCCAAGCCTGGATCAGAGCGCTGAGACCTCCTGCCTGCACTGCTGGGAGAACAGAACAGCCTGTGCCAAGCGATGGGAATGTGCTCCTCAAGGCTGTAGGTATGTCATCCAGCCCAACCTATGGCATGTACTGCTAAAGTCTTACCCCTTTGGATGCTCTCCTTTTATTTCTCAGCATTAAATTACCTCTGTCTTGCATCACCAGTACTGCACAATCCTCTACTAACCATTCCATATTCTTTCTCTCCACTGCCCCAGTAACAGGTGGAGGGAATCACAGGCTGTAGTTTCGCTTGCGTTTTCTTTAGCAAACGTGTTTTTTTTTCTTCAGGTTGAGTTATTTTTAACCTGGCTCAATTCCCAAATTAGGTTCACTGCCTGGCAGCAAGAGCCGCTGTACCTGCGCACTTGGGAGGAGCTGGGAGCACACGGAGCAGCTGCGGGAGCACGGCTGGGGCTGGCACTGCTGCTGCATGAAGGGCTGTTGAAATACAGCCTTGTCTTCGGATTTTCCCAGGCATTCACAAAGATGCCTAAGAAATTGTCCCAAGGCACACAGGAGCCATGGAGGCTGTGTAGAACACGCTGCCAGTCTTGGGAATATACATGATTTCCCGAGATTTGTCCTCAGCCTACCTCATGCAGACAGCCATTAAGAGAGGGTGGCTGAATTCACTCACTGCCACTTAAGTCACCCTTTTCCCCTCTGCCAAATGCAAAGGAGGAAAGCACAGGTGTAACAGCAAGGACAGGGCAGTTCAAAGTGCCAGAAAAGGGTCTGGAATTTACACAGTCCCCGGTACTCCCTTGATGAATCCTGAGGAGCCAGACCTGATCCTGTGGTGAGGGCAGCTTGTCCCATCAGCAAAAGGAAAATGACAAAGACAAGCCACCAGTATTCCAGGAGCTGCATCCCACCCAGCTTGCGCTCTCTCAGGTCAGAGAGAGCTGTCAAGGGTCTGTAGGTACCTTGTGGGTACAGTGTGGGCCCTGAAAGCCTCGGCCCTTAAACACTGTGAGGTCAGGGCAGGATTTTTCCCTGTGTGCTTTTGTGTCGTGACACGAGAACCAGCTTGGCAGAAACCCAGTCATAGGAGTCACAAAGCTGTGGCTCTCAGGAGCTCACTGAAGTGTGTCTTGCAGAAAAAATAACAGCATTTATTAGCTTTAACAGGAACAAAAATGGAGAAGCATTTTGGGACACAATCCTTTGACCCTGGAACAGAAAATTCCCACTCGAGGGCAAGTGGCATTGGGAAGACTTGCTCTGGGTTTGATTTAATTACGTCAAGAGAAAAAGATGGTTAATAACTGTAAAACTAAGGCCAGAGGTGGCAAGTCCTGTGTGTCATAGACAAGTAACTCTCACCTGAGCACAGTGATGGTTTGGACAGTACAGCTGGCTGGAAACACCAGTATCCCAGTGGCCAGCCTAGGAAGGAAACAGGGTTTACTGAGAGCCGTAGTCATTAGTTCTGCTGTTACTCTCTAATTGAAAACAGCGACTTGGTTTCTGGGATCAGTTTCTCATAACAAGGTTTTTTCCCCAAAGCTTATTTACTTTTCCAGGTTACTATGCTTCTCTGTAAGCCAGATCTCACTAGGAAAACGAGTCCCTGAGCAATCACAGACAAAATCCTGGTACTTAAAAATGCTTCTCCAGCAGCAGTGAAAAAAAAATTGCAGCCTTTGGAAAAAAACAAACAAAAAACAGTGTGAAAGGGTTAACAAAGAACAAGGTCAGCAGGCTCTGTGGAGGCATTGTCTGTGCTGGCAGCTCTGGCAGCAGGTCCTGAGCCTCCCCGAGCCTGCACTGACTGCTGATGGCCCTGTCCCTGTGCTGCTGCTGCTGCAGAGGCCCCGCTCCTCTCCTCTCTTCTCTGCAGGGCTGACTCACTGCAGCGCTGCCAGCCGCGCACAGAGCGCCAAAGCACCATGGCTGTGCCGGCACAGCCACCCCCTTCCCCTCCTCCAAACCAACCACCGAGTCAGCCCCTGCCAGCTGGGACTGCCCTCTGAGCTGCCATGCTCCTGGCAGTAAAGGAATTTCAAAAACACCAAAGGTCTCTCATTTTCCTAATGCCCTGAATCACTTGAGAAATGTGCTGATGCAATAGTATCAGTGAAGGACTTGAAATGTGAGTTTTCACCCAGGACCCATCACAGAGGATTGGGAGCACCACTGTCATGGCCGAGGCAGCACGTGCAGACTGTTAATTTGGCTCTGGGAGTATTTGCAGGGACTTGGCACAAAGTGATCCTCCCCCAGTCCATGCTCACCCCAGCTCTGTTCTTCTTGCATGGGTTTATGGATTAATGACAAAGGCTTCATGTTCCAAGGCATGAAGCAAAATGCCATTGAAGGGATTTTCCCTCCACTGGTTCTGCAAGTACCTATTAACTACCTCTGTATGATGTCACCAACCTACAAGGGACCTTAGGGATGACTGGAATATGGGACCTTTCAATCACTTATTGCCCTTGGAGATGAAAGCATTTAGCTGCTCTCTTAAATGCAGTTTTGCTCACATTCTTGTCAATTGGCAAAAAGACTGGCAGCAGGGCCCCCTTACAGAAGGTAAAACCGGACGTTAAGCGTATTTGCAGCCCCAGCCAGGACCTTCTCCTGTCCTGCCACACAACTTGAATTGCCAAATACAATTCCTCTCACCAGAACTGCAAGCGGGATGCAGCATCCTCTCCAGAGCCTGGGTTTGGGATTCCCCCCCAGCTGCAAGCTGTCACACTGCACCAGGAAGGCCCCCTCTGCAGGCAGTGTGAGACACAATTAACCTACAGATTCCATAAACCTTTATGACCTCCAGGGAAAGCCTAATTCAGAGGTTTAGTCTACTACTTTTGCTGATGAAAAGAATGACCAACACCATTCTGATCAGGAATTTTCCCTTCCCCCAGGCAGTGCTTCAGCAGGCATCCAGGATTTTTCTTCAGTCAGCTTACACCTCTGTAGAGCCCCACCACCATCTCTACTCACATTGCCACGAGGCAAAGCCCTTCCCAAGCAAAACCAGCCCAGCCCAGAGGCAGCCCGCTGAGAGGTGACTGTAGAGAGATCAGTGTTTTAGCAAACAGCAAAAAAATAAGCCAATTAATTTGTTAATGATTATTGTTAAAACTGGCTCATAGCTACAGTCTCCTGATTGCCCAGAAGGTGCACACGGTGGCACCAGGCCTGGGCAACACCCTTGCCAGGTTAGAAGCTCCAAAGAGCTTCAGTGAATTGCTTACGTTCTGGCCACAGCTCTTCATGGTACTTGCACCACTCACTGGACAGGTACCTTGGTGAAACACACACACACATTTTCATTCCCAAGCAGGTGACACATCCCTCCATATGCATCAGCTTAGTTTGATGCCAAAAGCACTGCTAGCACCAGGTATGTGTGTAGTAACATTTTGGCTTGAACAAGGCAAAGCTTGACCTGTTCTCCAAGCTACAGACTTCCCAGTGCTAACTGGGACCAAGCTTTACCAGTGAAAGGGTCCAACACGTATTTCCCATATAAGCTTGGCAGTACTCAAATCCTCAGGACAGAGGAGGCTGCTCCAGCACTCAGTAGCTGCAGCAGCAGAATCTCCCAGCTCAAATGGTCCTGATTTAAAAGATAAAAATACAAGTTCTTGACTGAAGCCATTTTGTTGATGAGACTATTGTTGAGGTACTTCAGAGGCAATTACTGTTCACAGTACAGCTTCCAAGCAGCTCAGCTTCTGCAGGGCCAGCACTAGGACAGGCTGCTTGTCTCCTGACAAGGCAGCTCCTGTCCCAGTCATGGGCTGCAGCCTTCACCCTCGCTCCCCGGCCCTTGGTGCAGGCTGCAGCTCCCTGACCCTTGGTTACACAGCACCACACTGAGCCAGATGTGCTGATCAGGGGTGAGCACAGCCCTGCATCCCTGCTCACCATGAATACAGCCCGTGGCAGCAGCTGGGAACCACACTGCCACAGCCCAGGAGAAAGGGTGCATTGTGGCAGAGCTGGCAGCATCACTCCTGCACGCTGCCAGTCACTCCAGGAACCTGCCTCCCCCGAGGGACCTTGTCCTCTTCCCAAAGGAGCAGCAACAGCTGGAAATCAGAGCCAGGGACTCATTACAGCAATGTAGTGAGGAAGTTTTATTTGGAAACATGGTAGAAGTTTGTAACCCAACACTGGGTGCACGACTGATGCCGGAGCATACGCGGTTACTACTGAAACACAGGAGTGTTTCGGACAATTGCTGTAATAAAACACAAAATTCTCATACTCCAATACCAGGACACTACAGCAATCTTTAGAATCAAAATTACATCCAAGGAATTCTCTGCACTTACAATTGACCCCACAGTGTAATCTACCTATATATAAGATTAATATATATAGCATGGGAAATTGAAAATCCTTGCTCCATAGATGTATGAACATGTCAAGTCTTTTATAAATAAACATCCAGTGAAGAGAAAAAATTACATTTCTAGTTCATATTTATACATAAAATACTAACAGCAATGGGTGGAAAATTGCACACAGGCCACCCCAAGCCATGCAGCAGGCTTGGAGCAGCCCATCCAAGTTAATATTGAAGTACACACAGGACAGACGAGTCACTAACATATATTGCGCATTTACAAGAGATCAACTACCAAATTGGGACAACTGTACACATTGGAGAAACCATTTTCATTCTGGAGCTTTTTTTTTGTTAAACGTAGATTTGTTACATCTCTTTACATCATACCGCAACATTTACTTCGTGGAGAGGATAAGGGCAACAATGAGGCCATAGAGACCCAAGACTTCAGCGAAGATCAAAATGAGGATCATCCCCACAAATAACCTGGGCTGCTGTGCTGTGCCCCGGACACCTGCATCGCCCACGATGCCGATGGCAAAGCCAGCAGCCAGACCGCTGAGACCCACGCTCAAGCCAGCACCCAGCTGAAGGAAGCTCCTGTGGGACAGAGATGGAAGAGTTTCAGTGGCAAGAACAGGACACCCAGCCTTACCCCCTAACTCTTTCAACAAGCCCGGTGTGTCTCAAAGGAGATGCTTACTGGCACTCCCAACTCTGATACTTAAAGAAACAGGCAGCAGTGGAGGACGTTCACCTGAGGTTCATGTGTGGCTCATACACCAAACTGAGTTACTGGGCCTGGAGTTACTGGCCTGGAGATCAGCTTGTCTGCAGCCCCTTCAGCCAGCTGCAGGCTCAGTGTGCTGTCAGAGCAGCACTTACTAGCACCTGCAGCAATGCCTGTCCCACAGTGCTGTGTAGCCTGTTAGTAGCTGCTCACCTCCAACCTTTAGCAACCCTATATACAGCCACAGCACATCCACGTGTCTTGCACTGCAGGAGCTGGGCAGGAATAGTCTGGTCTTCCAAGCAGGAGAGCAGCCCTGAAGAGCAGTCCCTATCAGTGTGTGCCCACCTGGTGACTGCAAAGGACCATTTGTATCTGCTGTTTTAGACCATGTCTTGTTAGGCCAAGCGCACTGCTCATGGGTACAGCCTGTACAGCAACACAGATACCTGTCACACTTCAGCAGCACTGTTTTATTCCAACAGGGCTCAATCACACCAGTTCCAGCTGTTCTCAGAAGTCAAGAGCAGATTAAGTTTCAGACTGTAGCTGCTACAGAGGCCTGATGTATAGCTCAAGGATTGATTTACCAGCACATAAAGCAAAAGCAATATTAATTATTCACTTGCATCTCCCAGGCAACAGCAGAACTATTTAGACAGTACTGGAAACGTGTGCATCCAGGTCTAGAGTCTGGCACCATGACACAAGCTTTGCCTCCTACCCCACTGCTGTCTGTACACAGCTTCTTTCAAGCCCCAGTCCCACCACATGAGCAGTGGGATGCCCAATTGATCGGTGACAGCCAGTACAGCTGACTGAGCAGGCAGCTCCACTGGGCAGCTGGAATCCAGCCCGTGCTCCTAAGCCTAGCCCAGGAGCATTTAGCACTGCCAGCCCTTCCAGGGGCCTTGAGCCAAAACCACCCACGCACAGAGCATCAAACAGTGACAGGACAGTCTGAAACAGAACCGCCAGATGCAGCAACTTACTTGAATAGCGTGATGTCAGGTGAGAGGGCATTGGCAATGAGCACTGCCACTACGAGGCCATAGATTGCTATAATACCCGCCATGACCACAGGGATGATGGACTTCATGATCAGCTCAGGCCTCATGACAGACATGGCTGCAATACCTGTGCCACTCTTTGCTGTTCCATATGCAGCTCCCAAGGCTGGAAGAGAAAAAAATGCATTAGGCACATCCCAAAATACCATTTCTTTCACTAGGCTGCAGTTAGAACAGCTGAGTCAGCACAAGGAAGGATTGTGCAAAACTAACACGGTCACGAGACAGCCAGGAATACTGCCCTAAGGGATGAGGAAGTGACCTACCCAGAGTCCTATTCCAAAGAGGTGCTGTTCAAACACTGCTGGTAACAGAACATCTTCCCAGGCCAGCTTCACAGCAAGGCACACCCCCAGCAGCCATCCATGCCCCTGCTTAGGGGCCAAAACCCATGGTCCCAAGTGGAACTCTAGCACTTGTGCCCTCACAGAGTCCACACTGCAAGGCTCAACAAAGCACATCTGTCTACCCCAGCAGAACACAGCTGTGAGCTGGGCTTCACAGTCACTGAACTTCAAGCCACCTGAACTGAGTTCAGATGCAAAGATCTCCTTCAGGGGCCCTCTTCTCCCACAAAACCCACTTGCCTATGCTTTGGCCCTGGAGTTAAATGTCCCACTGCAGTTTCATCAGACACACTGCCGTAGAAACACACTCAAATATTACCACTCCATGTCATTCCTTGGAGAAAGGTCACCCTCTCCATGTGCCACAACCTCAGCTGTGAACGATTCGGGTCCAAACACTTGTCAATCCAACCACTGGAACCATGAAGAAGAGTTTGGCTTGTAAGTTATAGAGGACCACAACCACCTTACACCTAAGGTTTACTCATCATCTCTGTAAACACTTGAGCATGCAGAGACCTGCACAGGATCCAAAGCAGATGATGGGCGTATCACCTGCACATGAAACCTGCTGGAAGACTCCGAAGCACTACCCCAAAGTAATTTCTGCCTTGAAACTTTTGTATTAGTCTCACAGAAGCTTCCTCAAATACCTCATTCTCTGATTCTGCAATACTTGAAAAGACACCTTTCCTTCCAGTCTTACTGGGGAGTATTCTGGGAACTCCACAGCTTCCTACTGCACTCATCATCACCCAGAGATGACATGCAGGCTGACTGCCAGCCAGGAATAAGTCCCTGAAGCAGCAGTGGTAGGCATATGGAAGGATAGGCAGTCTCCTTTCCTGACATGATCAATATTATATTCAGAGGTCAGTCATATTTGGCAAGAAAACGTTCTTGCATCTGTTCTAAAAGGCTGCTGGAATGTATTTAAACCACGGGCATTTAAAGTCTTTGTACTGTTCTGAGACTCAGCAGTTGAGTTTGCTCCACCCACAGAAAACTAAAGTTTCTCCAAGGGAGACCTGCTTGTTCCACAAAGATCTGTAACTGCGTCAACACCAGTACCCAGTGTGAGATTGTGCACCTTGTCCCAAAGAGTTGCTGGGAGGTATTTGGAGGAGTTTGGATATGTTTTCCTGCTTCTTGCTCAGCACTCCTGTAAAGCCCATCTTTGAGCAGTCATCCTCCTGGCTTGGCACTAAAACTCCAGACCATTCATGCAAGCAGCACTGCTGCACTAACACAAGGTTCATTCTCAGAAGGAAGTTCAGTTTTAGTTACAAAAACCTGAAGGGAAAGTCTCATAACTACCAATCCATTCTGTGCTAGCAAAGCTCTTGAACCTTGACTGGCACCAAGTGATGTAAAGGGCTGTTGTGGGCAATTCAGAACTAGAACCCAATTTAAGAAGCTTGACCCAGGAGCAGGTTCTACCTGCAAATGTAAGATGAGCCTGGAAACTAGCACATGGACTTAATCAGCCGTTTCTGTGATGGCTCTGTTTAGGGTCTAGCCCTTAGGAAGTCTAGAAAGAAATCACTGACTTGAACTAGGAACCATTTTTGTTGGATGAAGCATCTTCTAAGGACTGGAACTAAGCCTGAATCCTGGTTCCACTATCTACCCTGGGTATATAGAATTTAGCAGAAACCACTTCTCCTGTCTACAATCTTTTGCAAACCTCTCCAAAAATGCAGAGGCTTATGAGGGAGTTCACTGTTTAACGTTAGATCAGTCATTACTTCCTCCAAGCATGAAGCTACTTGAGGGTGTTGCAATTAATGCAGTGATGGATTAGAGAAGGTCATTTTGTAACCCGACTTACAGAAAATCAGCTTGCTCAAGCTTTTGTGGAAGGGCAGAGCAGCACAAGTTTGTCAGTTCCCAGTTAAAACCCCAGAAGAGGCCACATCTTATGCCTTGAACTTGTTTTAGACACAGTTCAAAAGAAAGCCTGTGTTTACAAGTCTTCACATGACAGTTTTAGATGTCACTACAGCTCTACTGAACTCCCACTGGTGGACAGTCACACGGAGCTTCAGAGCTGGGCATCTGCTCCCAAGGAAACCTTTATCAGCACCCCAACCAAGAGACATCTCCAGCACCTAACAAGGCAACTTTACTGTCCTTCACTAGCCTGGATGCAAGTCCGTGCATCTCTGACATTACCCCAGCATTACAGGCAAAGTGGCCAAGACAATACCTGCCTCCCACCATGACCCAGCCTCTAGTGACACAGCCACTCAGTTTTGGGCTATGGACACCCTGGACACTGTTCCTGCACACCTCCACCTCTACCTCGCAGCAGCTCTGAACAACTGAAGCACATATGCTTCATATGCTACATTTAAATATCCCTGATTCATTGGAAGGACATGTTTTCCAAAATCTCAGTGAACAGGGCTTGAGGAGATCCCTGTGGCACACACTGGAAATGGGGCAAGAGCTGGACCTCTGCTACACACCAAGACTCTGGGTTTTTGTGTCAGCTCATCCACCTCCCTCTCCTCTAACATACAGACCAAGCAAGCTCCAACACTACCTTTAAAGGGGTAGAGCTGTCATAGAACTGTCAAAACATTTACCTGGCAGGTGGAAAAGCACTCTGCCTATCTAGTTCACCAGCGAAGGAATCCCTGCTGGTCTCTGACCAGGAACTGTGCCATTTGAAAGTTCAGTGGTGTTACAATACAGAGAAGTTGCCATGTACATCATTCAAGACCACTTACTCCCAGTAAGCCTGTTTCAAAGGTTAACTCCCTTGTGAAATACTTGAGTTACTTCTTGAACTCACAACCCAGAGTTGATTTATGTACTGCTCCTGGGGGCAAAATGCCCTCCCCTCAGGGCTGAGGATATGCTGCCTGGCACCTCACCATACCAGTCCCTTTAAAAATGATAGCAGAGGGAGTGAGGCTGTGCAGCTCCAGGATCAAATATAAACTAGAAAGTCACTTGCCAGACAGGCTGTAGTGTCAAAGACTGAAGACTAGTCGTAGTCTTGCCACTGCCATGGCTTTCCACAGGGCTCTGCCAGCAGCCTGCTCTTCAGGTCAAGGGCAGTCCCAGCATCAGAACCAACCTTTTGCAGCTCCAGCAGGTGACTGTGCTCAGTCAGGTCACACACCAAGAACAGTAACCTTGCAGTTAAGTCAGATGCAAGTCACCCCCTAAATACAGAAAGAGGCTGTGAGGAGCCTTCCAGTCAGGAGATCCAGTAGCACAGATCCAGTTTCACCAGTTGATATATTCAGACAGGCTCAGCCCAGGAACAGAGGCTCGGAACCAGCCACACACACTCCAGCAGCATTTGGTCCATTCAGAGCCAGGGATTCCTCCCATGTCCCACCATGGTGAAGCAGGTTTCCACACTGCATGTGAGAGATTTCCAGAGCACTAACGTGCAGAATTCCCCTGCATTAGAAGTGAGCCAGTAACAAGTCAGATTTCCAATTAGGATACCACTGGTTACCATCACAGCAAGCATGAAAGACCATTTGGGATGAGAATTTACATCTGGAGCCTTTTAAAACTAATCATTATCAAATGGGCTGCCCTCTGCGGTAGGCAGGCTTCCCTGGGAGCAGACAGGCACCAATTCACCTACATCTATTCATCCCTGAGCAGGCTGTTCTTAAAAGGCTGTAGAAATGTTAGAGGTGACATCCAGGTCAAGTGCAGTCCTTGCTTTGCCATGCCAGAAACCTGGGCGATTCCAAAGAAACAGGCTGCTTCCCACCGGTTGGCCCTGCCCCCTCCCACCCCACCACATTAACAGCTCCACCTCAGGTTACAGTAATGGATACTCTTGGAAAAACCCTGCTGCTCTGCCCAGGTGCATCTCCGCAGAACAGACAAGCCACATTAGGGGAACTGTACCGGAGCCTATGCAAATTCCCATCGCGCTGGCTGAAGCCTGGCTGTAGCCTGCTCCCCAGTGAAAACCCCGGGGGTAAACAGTGAAGCTGCCCTACAGGAAGCGGTAGACTCTGAAGACCTTCAGTGAGTCACCGGTTTCAGGATTAGGGACAGCTTTTTGTTCTTCCCTAATGTAATGAAAGGGTGTGGTGATTTCCACCAAGCCTGGCACTGTCAGCCTACAGCATTATCAAAAATTCTGCAAGACTGGCAGGCCTTTTACTCTTGGGTCACTATCTCCGAGAACTTAAACCACCAGCTCCTTAAGTTGTTGCTGTAATAGCAGCAGTCCAAGGAAAACAAAGGATCTGCCAGTCAACTGTCCAAGAGCTGCTTCAATTGGCACTCTGGATTGTCTCACACAGCACACAGAGCTCTTTGATTTTGAAAGTATGGTAAAGCATTTACACCATGGAGCACAGGCATGTCCTTCTGCAAGCAGCAAAGTCCATCCAGCCACTTGTTACCTATCTTTATCATCGTACAGGCTCCCTCCTGACACCTAAAAGATGAGCTGTTTCACAAACCGGGTGACCAGTGTATTCCAGGTACTGACTTACAGAGTAGTGTGTTACACCACTTAGCAAGACCCCTTTCCAACCAGCAGGTCCCAGGGGAGCTCAGAGCACCCAGCAGCCCCCACAGCTCTGCTGCCCCACTGCTGTGGCATGGGACAGCCCAGGTCCCCTGCCTGCATCCTGCAGACACTCCTGGGGCCAGAGCAGCCTGACCCAAAGCCTCGTGCTCACAGGATTCACAGTCTGAAGGAAGTGAGTGTGGCCAGTTATGCCTCGCTGCTGTGAACCATTGCTTCAAGGAGTACCCAACAGTCTGGTCAGGCTGGGACGCTGTTCACCTTGCGACCCGTGTATGCAACCAGTCAGGTTCTGGAGATGGAAGAGGCCAGTTCTAGGAAGGAAAAAAAGGAAGCTGACCAAGAGCTCCTAAGGCAGCTGTCATCCATGCCCACTGCTGCTCCCAGTGTTCCTCCCAAAGGTGAAGTGCCTGCAGGCTGTGTAGTGATTCCAGGGTGAGCCAGGGATCCATCAGGAAGCCACAGTACAAACTGCAGCATAACTGCTTAAGCCATGTTCTGCAGAGCCAATGGTTTATCCTGATGATCCATCTCATTTTCAGATGTTCCCAAGACTGGCATTTACTGAGAGGAAATGATGCCCTTGTTGAGATGCCCTCCCTCATTCTCAAGCTGTAGAAATATCGCCTACCTCACTTCTGTTACAGCACTTAGTTCTTAGCCATCCACTGCTTTACCTGCTGTTAAGGACGAAGGCTTAAGCTAATCTCTACTGCAGACAGTCTGGTAGCTCATACACCTGCCCACATCACAAGCACCCTCATTTGGAGCAGAAAATTACTTTGAGCTGCACTCTGCCATTTCATTTTTACCTGCAAGCTCCTCAGTGCAAAGCAAGCAACTCTCCTGTTCCACCTCCCCACCTCTCAGACAGTATTTTGGGAAGCACAGGTGCCATTTGCATTTGAGGATGCAAGTTATTCATGGTCATGATGCCTTCCAGAATCAGACTGGGCAGGGCTGTCAGCTGCATCAAGCTACATGTTCTGAGCCAGCTATTTCGCCATGGAGGTTCCTTAAAAGCCAACCAACTGGTATAATACCTAAAGCCCTAGCTTAAAAGAAAAGTACTATTTCATTGGCTCTGCAGCAACAATGAGAAGACACAGGACCAATTTATCACTGCTGGCTAAAGTTCTCTTCATGAGGAATCCTCCAGCTGCTTGGCAGTGCAGCAGGTATTGAAGGCACCGAATGCCCAGCTGGAGTTCAGGCCTACGGGCAACTGCTCACACCACGGAGGGCACAGTGGGTACACTTGGGACAGCTTTGCACAGAGCACCAGCACACACAGGACCAGACAGCTCTGCCCAACACCACACTTGTCCATTCTGGTGCATTCAAATCACATGAAAAACCTACAATAATTTAATCACCCAACAGCACCTGACCCTGAGCCACCACATTTCACACATGGGAAATAAGGAACTGCAGCAATGAGAACAAGTCGTAATCTGCAAATAACCAGACAGGCTCAAAAATGGCCAAGGTCACAGCAGCCTGCTCCTGTCTCTCGCTGACCAGAACAAGTTCTGCTATCTATTTACCATCAGCAAGTAATGCTCACACATCACACAGGACTGCATGAAGTCGCTTGTTTTCACATCAAACTAGCCTGGACAGTACAGAACCTGAACATGTTTACTAGAAACAGGTCTTGGAACTACAAGCTCCCCAAGAATGTGATCTTTAGATAGAGCATGAGTCAGACATGATCACTGCACTAATTAACACTGATCCAGGTCAGTTTTAGAGTTTTACACTGCTTGTCCAAATTTAGCTCCTTACTTCTAAATCACAGTGGTTGTTGTAACAACTAGCATACAATTGACATCAGAATACACTGTGGTACCACACACCCATTACAAAAGCTACACAACACTTCAAGTTTTAGTTTATCCTATGTTGACACATCTGCCATACTGCCTTAAAAATCCAAACCACTTCACTGAACAGTCACATCTAAGAAACAATTTCCCATCAGCAGTATCTATAACCTGTTCTCCAGTGCCATGGCTCAGACCTGCTGGTATTACGACATCATTGAGGTCGGCAAAGACCTCTAAGCTCATTGAATCCAGGACTACCTGACACAGATTCTGCATCAAGGACCTCACAAACCAGCTGCAACATGACAGATACCAAACCTTCACCAGTCCAGCTTATGCACTGACTTTGCATTCCCCTACTCAAACCTTCCCCTTGCAATCCCACAGCACCATGCTGTCAACCCTGCAGCTTCTAGGAAAGGCTTCCCTGCTGGTTCAGACACGGCAGCACCACTCCGAATTGCTGTTAAAGCGCTGACTCAATCCGCATCCCTCACTGATGTTTCAGCTGAAGCACACACACACGTCACAAACCTGCTGTCTAACGCCATACAGCCATGTTCTTTTGCTTCCAAATTTGATTCTGCAAGCGGAATCCAGCAACTCCTTCCTTGGAAGGAAAGCTCAGTATTTAGGACCATTTTGCAAAATGCAGTGAACTGCTGACTATTTTTTCCCAACAAGTACCTAGGTCTTAGTTTCTTCCTCCATTATCTTCACTAGCCAAGAGGCAGGTAGGTCAGCAGTCCCAACTCTGGCTCCTACAGCATTTCAACCATTGAGTTTTCAGGGAAGTCCTTACCTGTCAAGCAGGAGTACAATGTCTGAAATCCAAGCTGGCAGGCCACTGACTGCCCTCAGCATGGACACCTGCATCCCACCACCGAGTACAAACTGAGCAAGACTAAACACAGGCAACCAAGCTTTTGTTTTAGCAAAAATTAAAGCCACAAACACGGCTGGTGTGGAACCAGTCCACGGTGCCCACGCCAGCATGGCTACACAGCTTCCTCTCAAACAATGGTCTTAATCCACTGTCCACTTGGCTCTTTGCATGATTTCATCTCCTACACTCATCAATCAAGAGCAGCTTCCCCAAATCCATCCTGCAGACCCAGCCACCATCCCAGAGGCCACATTAACACAATGAGACCCCAAGCACCTCAACAGAGCTACATGATTTGAGCTACAACCAATTCAACACTACAAGGTTTTGATTCCCTAACTGGGAGCCAAATTATGTGAGAGGTGAAGACCAGTCAGTATGTTCATGTCTGTAGAGACATGAGCTGAGCCTTCAGAAGGGAAAGCCAGATTGATTCCTAGATGTTTTATTCCCAAATACTCTAACACCTGCATTTGGGGAAAAACCGGTTGAAGCCTCCCCTATGTTGCATCCCAAAGGGAACAGCAGGTCTGCACCCATCAGGGACCAGCAAACGCTGTGCAGGAACAGCAGTCACCTTCTGCAGGAGGTTTAACCAGGCTCTGAGAGACAAGGCATTAAAAGATGGTCTTTCTGGTGTAAACCAGCATTTATGGTCCCTACATCTGTGCTCCTTCAGTGGGGAGAGCGATGCCGCAGGATGACCCAATTTACACCGCACAGAGCTCGCTGCCTGGAGACGCAGAGGGACGGCCATGGAGCAGGGCTTCCCCCTGCCCCGGCACCCCCGCTGCACGGGGCAGCCCAGGAGCCCCTCCACGCTCTGCAAGGGCATTAACGCCTCTAAGGCGGACCCGCCCGCCAAACGATCGCGCATTTATGTTTAATCTCGTTAAAAACTGGTCTTCGTTATCCGGGGAATGGTTTAAAAACCACGTCCGATTCAGAGCGGGCAGAAGGAGGCCAGGGCAGGCACAGCCGCGGGGACCCGGCGGGCAGCGGGCGCCGGGGGCACGACACCCCCCCGGCAGCTCGTCTCTTCGTTATCCGGGGAATGGTTTAAAAACCACGTCCGATTCAGAGCGGGCAGAAGGAGGCCAGGGCAGGCACAGCCGCGGGGACCCGGCGGGCAGCGGGCGCCGGGGGCACGACACCCCCCCGGCAGCTCGTCCGCGGGGCCGCCGGGGAGACCCCGACCCGCGGCTGCCCGGAGGGGG
>VZRQ01011025.1:280920-302459 GCA_013397975.1 Machaerirhynchus nigripectus | reverse complement strand
TGTGTGCCGTATCCGGGTGTCCCGTCCCCGTGTCGTGTCCGGGTGTCATGTCCCTGCAGCACTGCCCGGGCCGTGTCCCCGTTCCCTGACCCCAGGACGCTGTTTCTGCCGCGTACCCCCGTGTCCTGCCGCGCTCCGGTGCCGCCACCCCCACGACGCATCCCGAGCGCCGCGTGCCGCGCTCCCTGTGCCATGTGCCATGTGCCATGTGCCGTGTGCCATGGCCTGTGTCCCGTGCGCCGCCAGCCCGGTGCCGTGTCCCCCGCAGCACATCCCGTGTGCCCTGTGCCCTGCCTGCCTGCTGTGCCTCGCTCCCTGTCAGGGCGCTGCCCTGAGCTGTGCTGACCTGTCGGGGGCTTCCCCCACGGGGTCAGCTGCACCCGCGGGGCCTTGCTGCCTTGAGATCCAGCACCAGTAGCGTCTGCTGGAGTTCTGCTCCCACCCCGTCCATCGAACCTGCTCCCTTGGATGTAACAACCAGCCTCCGGCCCATCATTCCCCCGGCCCGGAGGAGAGCCGGTGGGCTGGCTCTGAACCATGGTATCATCCCTGCCGAGGCTCTGCCACCCGCTCTCTCCTGAGGGCACTCCCCTGAGCCAACCCCATCCCCAAACATCCCAGAGGGATGCTCCTACAGCCCGTCCTGGAAGGGTGACTGATGCCATTCCGTTACCTAGGATTGGAGGGTTCATTAACAGTTCCTGCTGCCACAAATCTGTCCCAAATGTCCCAAAACACCAGATCTCTTAATTACTCAAGGGCCACGTGCCTCTTCCCCCATGTTGCCACTTTTCTGGACGCCTCAGCCATGTTAGAGCCCACAGGGAAGCTGAGGACAGGATTTACTTTGGCAAATTCCTCGCTGCTGCCTGAGCACAAAGGGCCCTGGCACTGCAATGGGCAGAGGTGGCTGGCATGTGCTGGGGACTGGCATCCGGGCACCCTGGCTCTGAGAGGGAGACGGTCTTGTGGCAGACTGTCACCAGGTCTCCATGGGGACATTCAGCACATGGACCATGGCAGGGGCTGGCTGGAGGCACAGAGAGGAGGAGTGGGCTGGGGGCACTGCTGGGGTCAGAGCCACAGAGGGGGAGCCTGTCCTGAGCCCTGGCAGAGGTGGGTGCAGGGGCTGTGTGTCCCATGTGTGGAGCCCACTGCCACCACCACCACTGCCACCAGCACTGTCACCAGCAGTACCACCGCTGCCATCACTGCCATGACCGGCTTCAAAGCCACCCCTGCCACCAGCACCCCCAGGGCCACCATCGTCACTGCCACCAGCGCCACAATCGCCATCGCTGCCACCACCACCACCACTCCCCCCACTGCTGCTTTTCCGCCGTGGGACACGTTCTTTGTCAGCGTGGTCATCGTTGTGTCGCCCTGTGGTGGAGGCTGTCACTGCTAGCAGTGTTTCCAGCAGCCTAAATTAACCTCTCACGTGGTGGGGACAATCCCTGCCTCGAGGGTCCAGAGCCATTGGTCACTGGGTGAATTTCTCCCCCCTCAGGCACTGGCAGCATTGGCAGTTTGTTCACCAGATT
Source organism: Machaerirhynchus nigripectus (assembly GCA_013397975.1). Classification (NCBI taxonomy): domain Eukaryota; kingdom Metazoa; phylum Chordata; class Aves; order Passeriformes; family Dicruridae; genus Machaerirhynchus; species Machaerirhynchus nigripectus. The sequence continues at coordinate 300,915 of VZRQ01011025.1, read as the reverse complement.
TGGGCAGGTGAGGAGGGTTGGGGCCCCAGGTGCCCCATCCCAGCCTCGCGGTCAGGGCTGTGCCCTCCTGGAGCTCACCTGGGCTGGGTCTGGCCATGCTGCCACCAGCTCTCACCTGCAGTGGGCATCTCTCCCACCACTGTGCCCGGCCTGGCTGCAGTGAGGGGACCCTGCAGGGTGCACAGCCCAGACAGAGCGGCATGAGCATCCTGGCTGGCAGGGATGAGCCCAGACATCTGCCCCAGGGAATTCATCCATGGGTGATGGGTGCTGTTGTGTTGCTGGGCGAGAGCTGCAGAGCCCCAAGGACACCAGCAGACTGGGGCAACACCAGCATCAATATTTGGAGCAGGGACCCAGGGCCCAGGGTGAGTTTTAGGGGCCCTTAGAGGATGCTCTTCGCCCTGTGCCTGCACCCGCTGCCTCTCCATGCCTCTCCCGGGTGCCTGCGGGCAGCCCTGGTGCCGACGGAGCGGCTCCACAGCCCCACACACCGTAAGGCTGCCGTCTCCCCTCCTGTGCCAGCTCCGTGCCAGCCGGAGCCCCGGCCCCGCTGCCCTCGCTGGAGGCCGGCTTCCCGCACATCACCCGGCCCCGGCCCCGGCCCCGCCCGCCGCTCCATCTGCCGGGGTGGCCATCCCAGGAACAAAGAGCCTCCTGTAGCCCCGAGCTCACGAGTTGTGGCGGTGGTGACGCTCCAGGGACGCCGTGTCTCGGAGAGGCTGAGCCGTGGGACCCCGAGGGCCGAGCTCCCCTCCCTCCACCCTTTGGAACTGCGGGACCCCGGGAGTCTCCTTGGCCCTGCGCTGTGGTCAAGCACCTTGAGCCAAGCCCTCTTGTCCTTCCTCCTCCTCCTCCTCCTCCTCCTCCTGTGCTCTTCATTTGGGACTCACTCAATGTCTCCAGGTCTCAGTTCTCCAGCACTAAAGGTCCAATAAATGGATTGAGTTTCAGCTGAAATTGCTGATTCACAGAAAGGATATTTTTTAAGCTTTTGGCAACAAAATTTCCTTTCAAAACATTGCATTTTACATTTTCCTGTGGCACATATTTATTCAGCCCCCTCCTACGCAGGTGGAGCCACGGAGGTCGTGGTGGAGTCAGCGTGGTTCCCACTGCACATCCTGGTGCCAGCACTCCTGAGGGTTTGCACAGGGGGAAGGTCTGGGTGCTGGGTGGATACGAGAGTGACCACCTCCTTCCATCCACCCGGCACTGCCCAGTCCTCCTCACTCTCTCCAGGCCACCCTGGACTGACCAGGCCGACGGAGGGACCGTGTGCCAAGCATCCTCCTGAGATGCCCACCTCTGGGCCTACCGGTGGCCCAGGCGTGGCTGTGGTGGGTGGAGTGAGTGGACACAAGGATGCACAAAGCCCACGTGGGCCAGAGGAGGGCAAGGACAATTTGGATGCTAGTGACAGCACGTGTGACCTCACCTGGCTCCCTGTGGTGCCTGGTGAGTTGCAGCAGGTACCCAGGAGCCATTTAAGTCCACAGTACTGCTGTTCAAAGCACCGTGGTGTTCCCACCACCAGCAGCCCCAGCCATGTCCCCTGGCCCCCGCAGACCTGGGAGCGAAGGCACCTTTGGCTGGGGGCTCCCAGTCAGACCCGGCCCCGTTCCGGCCCCATGGCTGCTGCACACACACAGCCCTCCCCAGGATGTCACTGTCCCCCTGCCACCCCTCAGCGGGGACACCAAGGCTCTCATGCCAGTTCTGCTTCTGCCTTGCGGAGGTGTGGGGATATTTCTTCCTCAGGGAAATTCAAACTGGGAGGCGAACACAACATCAAAGGCAAAGAGCCAGAGCCTGGATGCAGAACAACCCGAATCCCTGTTCCCACAGCAACTGGCACTCACCCCCTCGCCCCGGCGCCAGGCTGGCACCAATGCGCCCACGTTCACCGGGGGACGTGAGGGTGGCACCTCCAGTTCTGCCTTTTCCTTTTGAGCCAGATTGACTGCACGGTGTGGCACAACACAACACCAAACCCAGCCTGAGGGGGGTTTTGGGTGGTCTGTCCCCATCCCAAGGCACGAGCAGAGGGACGAGGAGGGCTTTCCTGCAGGTGCAGGCCATAGGTGCCATCACCTTTTGGGGGCTATTTTCTGAGTGGCCTCGTGGCAGATGACTCTCCTGCCACCCTGGACCTTGTCTGTGCATGGACCAAACACCCTGGAGAGCAATTTCAGAGGGCTCCAGCTTCTGTCAGCTGCTTCCAGTGAGCAGGAGCTGGACACTGGCTGCTCCATGCTCCCGTAGGGGACTCCAGGGCTGCTGACCTGCTTGTCCAGCTGGTTTGTGGCACGTTGGAACAGCTGTTTGCCAGGGGATCTGTTTCTAAAAGCCACAGCAACGATGGTGGTTTTGCCCATGTCACAAAGCAGGGTGGAAGGGGTCTGGAAAGCCAGCTGGGAGCACCCTGCCCCTCCAGGACAAGTCTGGGACAGAGGAGCCAGCATGGGGTGGCATTGTTGGAGGACAGAGGTGATTTGGCAGGGAATGCTCTGGCCCCTGGGTGCCATGAGGGGATTTGGTGTTAAGGTGTTAAAAATGCAGCTCATCTCAAGACAAGCCCAGGTGGGCTTTCAGTCAGGAAGTCTGATGGACTCAGTGGAGCTGAGCTGGTGCTGGGGTTGGGAATGGGAAAAGCAGGTCTGGCAGAGGGTGCCCTTGGCCTCGGCAGCAAGCGCTGGCCAGCCACGGAGCAAACCTTGTGGAGCATTTCCTCATTCAGTGTCTGCTGCGGTGTCTCACCGAAATCACAGGGCAGGAGTCACGGGGCTCGAGGGCCCATCCCCGGCTCCTCCTCCCTCCCGGAGCCAGGACCTCGGGCGTTTGCAAATGGGGCTTCTCCGGCTCTGTTTGAGAAGAGCTTAATTGAAGCCCACCCTGAGCTGTTAGCTCTTACTTGGGATATTCCCGGTGCTGGACTTCCTGATGAGGCAATCAGGGGCCTCTGATTCTATTCTATCCCATCCCATCTCATCCTATCCTATCCTATCCTATCCTACCCTATCCTATCCTACCCTATCCTATCCTATCCTATCCTATCCTATCCTATCCTATCCTATCCTATCCCCACCTACCCTGATCTAATCCCTTTCCCTTGTCATCTCTCCGTCCAGGACTCTCCTATCCTATATAAACTGTCTGATCTTCCCCTTTTCCACACCATGCTTGTGTGTGAATGCAGCTGGGGAAACATCCATGTTCCTACAGTTTCTTCAGCTCCTGGGAATGGTGTGGAGGAAAGCTGGGTTTTTTCTGCCATCCTTTTCCTGGAATGCCCTCTTGGGGGTCTCTCCAGGACCACACACTGTGTAGGGCCGGTCTTCATCCTTCCTTCCACATGGCATCCATGCTGGCTCCCAGCACTCGGCTGGCCGTGGGGATCAGCCAGGGCTTCCCACCAGGAGCTTCTGCCCGTGGTTTGAAAATAGCATTTATTTGCTCTGGGTTACCATAGTTACTGGTGGAAGTCGTGTGGCTCCTGCTGCTTGCTTGGGAGATTCTCTCCACTGTGGCACCACCGGCTGGTTTCACCTTCACCCATGGAAAACACGGGAATTTCTTGGGCATCGGGTGGGCTCTGCATGGGATGTCCCTTTCCCCCCTGGCACCCCTCAGCAACCCGCTGGCTGCACCTGCAGTGCTGTAGGAGATTTTCAGTCCCCAGTCACAGGGTTTGCATTTCTAGGAGGAGCCACTGAGGTTTTCCCAGCACGGAGCCTGTCCCTACACTGCATCTTGGAAGCAGACACTGAGAGCCAGCACACCAACCTCCCACCACACCCCAAACCTGGTTTTTGGGAAGCTGGTCTGCAAATGGGGGCCTGGAACAGCTGACATATTGTGGAGAGGCAATTTTGGAGACATGATGCTTGGTGAGACGGGGATGCAGCGTGGGAAGGATGCTTGGTGGCTGGGAGCCACGTGTGGGCTGTGCAGAGACACCCAGAGAAGAGCAAACCCAGTGCTCAGCTTAGTCCGGCACTGGAGTCTCCCAGCTGTGGGGTTTTCCTGCCAGAGGCTTGTGGGGGCAGGCAGTATTCATCTTCCATGGCAGACACCACCCCACAGACAGAGCCTGGAGCCAGCCTGGGGTGCCTGTGGATGTTCTCCTGCTGCCCAGGGAGCTGCCCTGGGGACACAGGGAGAGGAGCATGCTGGGGACAGGATGTGGCAGGACAAATCCAGGCCCAGGGTGCCACAATCTTTTTGATGATGGAGCTGCTGCCAGATGCTGAGAATAGGCAGCCACAGGGCACCAAGGAAGAGAAGGATGATTTTGGGTTATTACACTCAGTTTTGGGGAGAAAACCCGGGTTGATGAGGGCAGAAACTTTCTGCTGCCTGGGTGGGAGCTGCTTCAGAACCATGTGCTGGGCTGCTCCCAATCCGTCCTTTGTCACTGAGCTGGGACAGTGCCGTGGCTCTGCCCACACAACCTGCTTCTCTCTGTGCTGCCAGCTCTCCCTTGGCCCGTGGACCTGGCGGGTGGGGAGGGAGATAAACCCTTGTCTGGCTGGCAGAACAGCACCTTCCTGCAGTGCTGCTGAGCACGAGCTGCTGAAGAATCGCTGCCCCGTGATGCACCGGGCAGGAGTCTCTTCTCCCCTCCCTGCCTCCCTCCCTGCCTCGCTCAGCTCAGAGTATCAGAGTCCTCATTACCAATTAGCAAATTAAATCCAGTCCCTCTGGCACTTCCCAGGTATTCCTACACAGCTGCTGTGCTTGTGGCTCCTCCAGCCTTGGCTCCTGCACTCCGATGGAGCAGCACCTCGGGCACGATGCCACGCCGTGCCCGCCGGCCTCTGCTCCGGGGTTCCCGTGCCTATGGACCCCTCAAGGTCTAGAGATGAGACTGAGCTGGTGTTGGTGCCAGTGGCAGCTCAGTGGCAGCTGTCTGGGAGCCCCTGAAGCTCCTGTCCTCTGCAGCTCACGGTTGCAGTGTTACCCCCACCTCCCACCCCCTCCTGCACACATTCTCTGCTGGGCTTGACTAAGACACTTAGAGAAGGATGTTTTTGACTGGGTGAAGAAATTTGCCAAAACAGGGTCAGATTGTCCCCAACAATTGTTCTGTGCATGGGTTGGGGCGACCAGTTTTTCTGCAGATATATTTCTGGGTGTGGGTGCTGGCCGTGCCCCAATCTCACCCTGCCTGGCCAGGGGCACCACGGGCGCTGTGCCCTGGCCCCGGCAGCCCCCGTTCCTTCACAGTGGCGCGGGGCATCCCACGCCTCGCCTCCCGGCCCCACTGCCGGGCAAAGCGCGGGCAGCCGGTGCCTTTCCCGGCCACGTCCGTGCTGCCCAGGACCACCCACCCGAAAATGCTGCGGGTGAGCCAGCGTAACCAGCGCTCGGTGATCGCTTTGTTTGAGGAAACACAAACTGAAAGGCAGAAGGAATGAGTTTCCTTTGTTATGGTTATGCCCCTCTCAGGCTGCTGTTTCCTTGCTCGGTTTGCTGGGGAAAGCCAAGCCCGGGCTGCCCCTGGAGCTGCTGCCGAGCACAAACGCACGAGACCTTTTTATTTTGAGCGTAATTTCAGTGTTTCCTGGGTTTGGCATCTCCCTTGCAGGCAGTTCCTCTCCTCCAACCCCCGCTGTGAGACGTCCCGCCAGTGGCGAGAGGACAGTTGGCTAATCTTGGGGATGAGGCGACATCTGCTTCTCGGAGCCCCGGCCGGGGCGGGCGGCCCGCGGTGCGCACCGGCGGCTGCGGGGCCCAGCGCCTGGTTCCCGAAAGCGCAGGCACCGCCTCGGGAACCAGCGTCTCGCTGGCACGGAGCGGGACCACACGAATGCAGGAAAGGCTGCTGCAGCGGGAGGGAGTTTCTGTTCCTCTTGGGCTGGAAGAAATGCTCACCCAACCCCAAAATTCATCTCCTGAGACCGGGTATGCTGGGCTGAGCTCTCAGGGTCTGCCCCGTCTCTGGCTTCACGTGCTGCCTTCTGCTCTAAGCCTCGGGACCAAAGTGCTGGTGCCTGCAGCCAGGGACATAGCCCCAGGAGATGGTATTTTAGAGCTGCCCTGGCAGGACAGAGAATAAAAAGCCACAGATTTCCCCACCAGCCCAGCCCTAAGGCTGGGATTTGTCCACCGAGGTGGCTGGGGCAGCTCTGCCCACTCTGCAAAGGGGACTGAGCACTGAACATCTCTGGCTGCTGCAGCCAGGAAAAGTGGAGGCAGACCGAGGTGGGACCCCAGTCTGGGGCTGTTACACCCCTCTCCTGTGTGCCAGAGGCTGGCTGGGATTTCCTCTGCCCAGCTCATCATGGACCATGGCTGTGGCATCCAACACCTCCTTTGGAGGAAGCCCCATCATGCCTGGTCAAAGATGGCCTTGCTCACACCTGTCCTGGCAAAGGCAACAGACCACAGGGAAATTCAGAGACCCCACAGGCTCCAGTTCAAGTTTTCAGTAGAGTAGGGGGCAGCTGGTTGCTGCAGGTTCCTGCTGGCCATTTACATTTGTGTTATGGGTGCATCCCAGGCCTCAGCCCATGCCCACCACTGCTGGCAGGGGATGTGCTGCCCTCGGGGCTGGAATACTCCAGAAAAATGACATTTGATAGAAGAAATCAGTGTGCCATGGACCTGCTCATCTCAGTGCCACCAAAGCAGCAGATCTGCATCATGACCCCAGGGTTTCCAAAGCCCAGTCCTCTGTTTCCAGTGCTTTTTAGGCTGCCCATCCATCATGGATCTGTTTAGGTTGGAAAAGACAGCTGAGACCATTGAGTCCAAGCATTACCCTAGCTCAGCCAAGGTCACCACCAAACCATGTTTCCAGATACCCTGAGCCTACTTGCTTCTTGAACACTTTCAGGAACAGTGATTCCATCACTACCTGGGCAGCTGTGCCAGTGCCTGATCACTCTTTCCATGGAGAAATTTTCCCAAAATCCAATCTGACCCTCCCCTGGCCCAGCCTGAGGCCGTTCCCTCTCCTCCTGTCCCTGTTCCCTGGGAGCAGAGCCTGACCCCTCTGGCTGCCCCCTCCTGTCAGGGAGTTGTGCAGAGCCACAAGGTCCCCCCTGAGCCTCCTTTTCTCCAGGCTGAGCCCCTTTCCCAGCTCCCTCAGCCACTCCTGGGGCGAGCCTCCTTTTCTCCAGGCTGAGCCCCTTTCCCAGCTCCCTCAGCCACTCCTGGGGCTCCAGCCCCTTCCCAGCTCCGTTCCCTTCCCTGGACCTGCTCCAGCCCCTCAGGGTCTTTCCTGTCATGAGAACCTCAGAACTGACCCCAGAACCGGAGGTGCCTCAGCAGTGCTCAGCACACATCACTGCCCTGGGCCGGTGACCACACCATGGCTAGTACAGGCCAGCTGTCACTGGCCACTGCTGACCACAGGCAGCTGTCACAGGCTCTGCAGGCATTGTCTACTGCACAGACAGCTTCAGTTTGGGCTCCTTGCAGGGGCAGAGCCATGTTTGCATTAACCACCGAGTTTCTGAGAAGACACAGCCAAGATTCAAAGTTCAGTGGCTGCAGATGAAAAGGGCAAGAGCGTTTGCAGATGACAAAAGATCATACAGGGATGTTGGCTCAGAAAAGAGGAAGAGGGAGAGGAGACTCAGTGGAAAGATGTGGGGGACATATGAAAACAATCAGTTCCTCTTTCTGCCATATCCCCTAAGTACAGAAATTCAAGGGCAGCATATGTGGAACAGATTAAAATAAGCTGATTTTATATATTTTATTTATTAGTTAAGAAAGTTTAGGCATTGTTCAGAAAGCCAAAGGTAAGGACAGACATGGCACAAAGCCCAGGGGACACTAAAGGTGACAATGAAGCACTGTGTTTTCCAGCACTGCTTTGAGGGTTTAAAAAAACAAGAGGTTTTACAGCAGGCATAAAACCAGCTTTGTGATCCCTTGTGGGAGAGGGGGAAACACCATCACCTTTAGTTCCTGATGGAAACTGGATGATGTCCTTGCAGCCTGGTCCTGCACTGGACTCCTCTCTCCCAAACTCTCTCCTCTCCCTGGAGTGAGAAAGTGGCTGGACATTCTTGGCATGCGGGAAAAGAAAGCTGGGAAAGGGAGGACACCTCCCTTCAACACAGGGACTGTGATTAGATAGCAGCCCTGTGTCCAAGATCAGGACAGAGAGCCTCCACCCAGCCCCACATCTCATCCAAATCTCAGTTTGGTCCCTCCTCCATCTTCCCTCCAGGGAAGGGTACAAGACACAAGGCTCTGTCCTCACCCATCCCTCACACACAGCTGGCTCCAGGCTGGCTGAGCCCAGAGGTGAGGGATGGCCTGTGCAGCCCCAGGCCTTTCCAAGGAACAGCCATTTCTTCCATCCAGAGATTTTTTCCCATCAGCTGACACAGTCAGGATCACACGGGGAAGCTGAGCTCAGGAATAGCTCGTTATTTCAGAACGCCTGTACATGTGTATTAGTAATATCTGCTGAGGCACTGCTCACCCCACCTACTGCTTGTTCCCTGGGCACTTCTCATCCTCATGGTCCAGCCCTCCCTCCCCATGCTTGGAGGAAAGCTCCTGAGTGCTGGAGCAGCCCTTGGATGGAGATCTCTGCATCTCACTGGGAGCTCCCGGCTGGGGCCGCTGGATGGGAGGCGGCAGCTTGATGCACTGGATCTCACCCAGGAGCCCTGGGCATGGCACAGCCCGCAGGAAGGGCAGCAAGGAACATTTGGGATTGGGATATAGGGGTTTTTGGCCCCCAGGGGCTTTCAGGACAGATCCATCCGTGCTTGTTTTGGTGATGGTGAGGGACCAGCAGCAGGGAGGATGGGCTCAGGATAAGGTCCTTGGGAGAATGCCAGCGTTGTTTGGGCCCAGGGCTCCTCAGGGGACAGTGGCTGGCTCCAGACATCAAGTGGGACCTGTTGGATAATCCCCATTCCTGCAGCCTTGGGAGAAGGGAGACCCTGATCCCACGTATAAGGAAGAACAGAGCTGGTCCCACACCCTTGGTGTGACCAGGGGGACTGGCATTACTGTGGCAGTGCCCAGGGCCACGAGGGCTCACTGTTGGACATGGCTGCTCCTGCATGGCCCAGAGCAGTGCGTTTCTGCAGAAAACTGCCCAGAAATTCAAACCTTCCCCATTTTCCCTCTTCCCTGTGCTTGCAGTGCAGCTCTCCTGCCTGGTGGGGGATGTTCATCACGTGCCTTTCATCACCCCTGGCAAGTGGCTTTTCACACGGATTCTCATCCCTGGATTTCACATCACTGCCCTTCTGCAAACCTCCCAGGCTGGAGGCACACGGAGCCCGGGAAGGATAAGGACCCTGAGCAGCCATCTCCCAGGCTCTTGTAACCTTTCCAAGTTCTCTTCAATAGGGTGCAGATTAAATATTAAACCCTTAAAACCATTCCCTGCCTCAGAAAACCAGCGTAAAGGCAGGGCAGGAGCTGACTGGGGTGTACCCTTGTTGTGTGTACAGGGAACACAGATCCAGCCCCGGCAAGCAGGCTCCGGCCGTCCGAGGGACGGACCACAGCAAAGGTCATGAGACAGTTCAGGCCAAAAGCTTCTGCCTGGACTGTGTTTGTGCTGGTTTGTGGGACAAGAGCCTGCCCTTCCACTTCCTTTGGGCAGCCCTGGACCCTCTTTGCAAGCAACTCTCAGGACAGCGCAGGAGCTGGAACCGGTACTGATCCAGAGAACAGGCTGGAGCAAACCTCTGCTCCCACCAGCCAAAGGAGCAGCGCATTTCCCTCCTCAATATCGGCTAGAAATGCTCCCCAAGAGGCCAGCCCGAGCTGGAGGCACTGTCAGAGGGCTGAGCACAAGGCAGGCACTGAGCACTGGTCTGAGAGGTGCTCCCACACTTCCTTGGAAAGCCCGAACTTGCCCCTGCCTCCATCCCAAGGCTCTGTCGAACACATTCATAAGACTTCCTCAGCGAGTCAGTTATTCCTCCTGTGGTTTCCACTTCTGCAATCTCAGAAATCTGTTCATGAGTCTGTTATTGCTCATTAGGGAAGGAAGCCATCCTGAGGAGACCCACACAGGATTGGTCTCAGGAATTCTGGGAGCTATGGCCCCGCAGTCCTTCAGTTGAACTCAGCTGAACTGCTGAGTTCAGTTTCTGAGCTGGAGACAACCCTGGGGCACAACCCCTGGTGGGCTGCAAGGAAAGACATGACTCTGGGAAATGCTTTGCCCCACAAGAGCACAGTGCCCTGCAGGAGCTGTGGCTGGTGCTCAGGTGTGCAAGAAAAGCCTAATGAACTTGAGAGAGGAGTTATGACTGTTCATTTGGCACATCCTTACAGGAGCATCCACAAGTATTTCTGTGAGCTATGGAACTGCTGAAATCCATTTTCCTCTGGCTTTGTCTCAAGGGTGGGTAACCGGGGGGGAAGCTGCTCCCCAGCAGGGTTCCAGCCCTGCCACAGCCCTTCCCTGTGGGAAGCAGCGCTGGAGTTCAGTGCCTGGTTCTGTGAAACAGGCAGCCAAACCTGGGGAAATTCAGATCTCTGAAGCATTCCTGCCTCTTTCCCCAACACCTTGGTTTGAGTGTGGCCATGGGGAAGTCCTGCAGCATTTTGGCTGTGCTGGCAGTGAGGAAGCCCAGTTCCACTGCTCCACTGTGCCCAAGGGTTACCCTGCTGTCCAGGCGAGGGGAGCGGGTGGCTGCGGAGTGCGGCACCACAGAGACACATCTGCTTGTGGCAAAGCTCTGGGCGTGCCAAGGACTGATGCAGATGTACCCCTCGTGCCAGCTGGCTGCCAGAACCTGGACTGCAGGGCACCACAGCTCAGCAGGACCCCCACAGCCACTGGCCTTGTGCTGCTGGAGCTGGCAGAGCTATCCTCAGGCAGGTGTGGTTTGTTGTGCAAGAACTTCATGGATAGAATACCAGCCTGGATGTACACCTCGACCCAGCTCAGCAGTGACAGCTTGTGGAGCTTCAGCCGTAAGCCTCCCTTGAACAAAACTGGACAAGCTGTTGCTCTGCAGGATTCACAGTGAGCAGCCAACCTCGTTTGAATTGTGGGCTTTCTTGGGCTTGAATTCAGAGCCTCAGCAAGCTGAGTGTGCCAAGCACGGTGTACTCAGACCCCTGCGGCAGGTAAGGATACAAAAGGAAAAACTAAAAGTTCTGGGAGAGGGATTGGCTCCCTGCAGCACAGCCAAGAGCTTCACAGAGAGAGGGGGCAAGAGTAGGTCTTCACATAAACCCGGAGAAGTTTAAGGAGGAGGATTGCACAGCACGAGGAGGATGTTTAAGGAAGAGGAATAGAGTGTGCCCCAGCCACCGCCAGCGGGAGAGTTCTGGCTGCAGCCAGCTGGGCTGCTGAGCCCGTGCAGCCAGCGCTGGTGCTGCTCCGGAATGCTCACGGACCAAAAATGTGTACTCCCAGTCACGTACGGGACAGAGGATCCAGCACCACGCAGGCTGGGAGGATGAGGTGCTGATCACTGGCTTGCTGGGCTTGCACTTTTCCCCATGGGTTTCCAGAGCTGCCTCCTTCATCTCTTGGCTGAGGGGTCAAGGAGGATGAGCCCAGTCAGAAACCCTTCAGTCAATGGCACATAGAGGGCACAGCCATAACTCTGGAGGACATTTAACCACGGAAAGAGAGGTGACTCAACATGCAGGCCATGGACTGAAGCTGTGTCAGCAATGGGAGGGTTCAGGGACAGGGCCGGCAGTCCTGGTGCCTTATCTACCCCTGCCCAGCAGCAGCCAGCAGCAGGTTTGCAAAGCAGGAACAAACACGCTCCACTTCTCCCCAGCTGAAGTCTGGACCCAGCTCCACCCAAGAACTGTTTGTGTGTTCTGAAATCAGTCAGCAGCAGCCTGTGGCACCAGAGCACAGCCAAGGAGTGGAGCCACGACTCTCCCAGTGGCTCAGGCACAGGCTCTGCTGCCCAAAGCAGTGCTTGGGAAGGGCGATAGCAGTGGAGGGCTGGAAACACCTAGTGAGGGGCTTGAAAAGGCAGAAAACCCTTGAAATTTGCTGCCAGAGGCATTGTTGTGCCACAGCTGGTTATAAAACATCTCTCAAGGAAGGAGGTGTCTCTGAGATATTTACATAAAAGCCTGTACAGAAAATCCAGAAAAAAAGCACAACTGGCAAACATCAGGCTCTTCTCACTCCACAGCAGCACAGCAAGAGACAGCACAGCCCTCCTGTCCCAGTTCAGGCTACTGCAGCTGCTTCCAGCCCTGAGACATCATCCAGGACCTTCCCATCACCACGCTTTCCAGGCAGGACACCAAGCTTCTGCTGCCTGATGCAATCACGCACATTTCCCTCTCAGGTCTCAGGCACTGGGCTAACAGCAGCTGTGAGGTCCCAAAACAGCTGCCTGCACTGCTCAGCTCCTCACGGTCCCTCACGTACGCCTTCCTGCTACTAAGCACTTCATGATTAAGTTTACAGTCTTTAAGGGAGTTGTAAAATTGTGATTTACAGTATTTAAGGCTCAGGTCACCTTTGGAAACCATGCGAAGAAAGCCCTTCTGGATTGCAAGGATGGACTTACTGGGGATGGAGGCACCAGGATCAGGCTGAGAGGAACCTCTAGTGGCCATGGGCTTCCTGTGCAGCAAACCTCCTGGCAGCGCGGAGCTGGCCGGAGAATCATCTGGGAACTGTTTCTGCCAGCTCAGCAATCCCTTTTCCACACTGCACTGCCTTAAACTACAGCTCTGCTCTTGGAAATGTACAGCAGCACGGGAAGCCCAAATTTGTGTATGAGGTGGATATAGTGGGGTGGGAATTTTTTGGGGAAAAACCCAAATCCCTTTGGCCTGACAGCAGTTTGTTTAAACATCCAAATTTAGTGGAACTCCACTTTTTAATTTGCACCCTTGGTCACTGCATGGTCTGACTGCAACTTACAGGTGTTGGTGGCCAGAGGACACCCCTAAGCTCCATTTTAAACCTAGGCTGGGCTGGGGCAAACCATGCTCCCTGGCCCTGCAAAGGGAAGAAGGCTCATGTCAGAACTTGCCAATCTAGAGGCTTCACAGTCAGTTTGACACCTGATCTCAGGGGAAGACTTGTGAGAACTGCAATGATCGGGAACCATGGAACCACCTCATCGCAGTGAGAGTTCTGTCAGAGAACACGTGCTCCAAGGTTTCTCTCAGTTTCAGGGACCCTTTTGCTATGAGCTCTACAGGAAGGAAGAGACCAGAACAAAGGACAAAGCCAGCAGCTTTCACATTCAAATACCTTTAATATTATCCAGGATTCTGCACAGTGACAAAAATACCATCGACGTAGGGCAGTGATTCCAAGATAGGGTAGAAAACCAACTCAGCAGCACATCACCACTCATCTGAAGAAAGCATCACCCCAAATAGTACATACACACACAACCTGACTATGAATAGCCTGAAATTCATGACAGAGAGCTGCAGAACAGCCAGGTGCCCACGCCTTGGCTGTACCCAACAGCCTGACTCAGTGTCATCGCAGGAGCTGAGCTCTCGCAATGCTGTGGTTGTGGGTCAGCTCCTGGCTGTGGCATCAGTGTCCCTATGGGCAGAGGAGCTCACACCCCACCAAAAATGAAGATGAATTTCCAAGGACAAAGTACACAATTTCAATACACACACAAAGGGCAGTTGATGGATCTGCACGTGTCACCCCTCTGTGGGTCACCACAGATCTCTATTGGCATGGTTTAACTGTTCACAGAACAGTACTGGCTCCCACTTCATTTTAACTTCAGATATGTCACCAGAGAAAATGAGAGTTTTTCCCCTCCCTGGGCTAATTTACCTCTATTAACAGGAGGTTGATTAATGTGCTTCATCAGAAAAAGGAGCGTGCCAAAGTGCAGGAGCTGCAGGAAGGACAGCTCAGGTGCAGTGAAGTCTGTCCAGCCTGGTTGCAGCTGGATACAGTTCCCGTGGCCTGCAAACAGCTTGGCTGCCATTTACAGTGAAGTCAGGCTTCTGATGTCAGGAGTTTCTAATCTTTTCTGCCTTCAAGAATTATGACAAAGCAAAAAGCAGCTTCTCAGGACAGCACAGACGCTCTCGCAGAACTGTGGTGGCCAACGCCCAGCCCACAGCCCCCACAGCTCCCAGCCCAAGGCCCATCCCCCTCTGGCACTCCCACTGCTCCCAGCAGGACCACAAACAGGGACTACAGCAGCTGTTCAGAGCTGCAAGTAACAACCAACTAAAGCACTTCGTGGCTGGAGTACTTGAGAAAACCACTTTCTGATGAGGTGTCCCTTGCAGTCATTGTCTTCAAAACCAGCCTGTGGCCTCCACCTCAAGGGCTTTGCATGAAACAAAGGGTTTGAACTTTGATATACAGCTGGTCAGCAACAACCATTAACTGCACAGACAGGAAAAATGCCTCTTTGCTACTGGAAAGATGACCAAGTCAAAATGCTGTTCTTCTGAGGTGTCTCACAACCACAATGGATGAGGATTTGCACATGACAAGGAGTATCTATTTTTACTGAACACAAGGATTGTGTGAAGTTGCTGCAGCACTGTAGGACCACTCTCCTTGGATTACTGCAGCTTCTTGCTCACCCAAGTTATTCCAGTTCAAACAACACAGACCAGTCCCAGAGGGTGGCTGTGGCAGGGCAGTGTGTTACCAAGCCAAGCCAACCCCGTGCCTGGTGTCCAGTACTGCTCCTTGGATTCTCACACTGATATCCTATGATGAGTTTCTGAGGAACCAGGAGTTATTTCGGATTCCAAACACCCAAATCACTGTGCACCAAGAACAGAGCAGGGAAAGGAATCTATTTCTGAGGATTGTTTCTTAGATATGGCTTAAGAAAAGGTATTGACATAGTGGCATCCGCAGGGATGGGAGTGAGGAAATCCCATCACACTGCCAGGTGCAGCCAAGTTTTTGCAGATAAAGTTTATTCATTTGGAGTAGAACATTACACTTCCCCAAATCCTACCAACACACAGCTCCAGGGAATTTCTGGCAACAAGCTGGAAATTATTACTATTGTGTTTTTGACTGGTTTTTGTTCCCAAGGGCACCTCCTCAGACAAGCTCAAAAGAGGAGATGCAAACAAAACTGAAATCCCACCTACACTAAGGAGAACCTACACTTTTTGAGTGATTTCTTTTGTCTGAGGAAGCTTGTGGGATACCTGCAAGGGCAAAGTGACATGGGCGGCTTGGAAAAATAGAAGGCAGCATCAGGCAGTGTTTGCAAAAAGCTAGATATGACTGAGTTCTTCCATATCACAATACATCAGTATAACTGAATTACCTGTCACAGTTCAATCAAGCTTATGGTAAACCTGTGAGAAGGAGGAAAACTTGGGAGGCCCACTGCTGACTCTCAGACAGGGTGAGAGAATCCAGCTGCAAATACAAATGGTGCAAAAGACATCTTAAATTGTTCTGCACATAAGCGAATTTTTAAAGGAGTTATTTTGACAAAAATTCAAAATGGCACCTTAAACAGCAAATCTTATTTTTGTCAAGTTTGTTCACATACTCTGCAAGAGGCAACTCGTTACCAAGCTATGAGGTACTGTCAAGACTGGCAAGCTGGACAAGCCAACATGATCAAAAACTCACCTCTGAATATGAATTACACCCTGTCCAGCCTAGCTTTTAACATAATTGAGTTTTAATTTTTCCTTTTACTGAACTTCAAGTTTAAGTAGCAATAACATTAAGGAGCAATCCCAATCTACACAATTTTTTAGATTGAGCTGTTTAGAAAATCAGCAATTTCTCTTTCCCTTCATTTTCCCCGTTGTGATAAATCTTCCTAGTGAGTTACTCACTGAAGCTTCCAGCATCCTGTTGTATGCTCTGGACTACTCATTGATGTTTATGTATTTGTGCTTCATGTGGGAGAAGTTCCACAACAGATAGTGCAATTTTTGGATAAAGACACTGGGGAATTGCCTACAGACATCACATACCACAGGGCAAGCCAGCAGAGAATGTAGGAATGCTCAGGAATGAGCAAAGCCTCTGCATCACCCAAACCCTACCAGAATAGACAGGAATGAAACTGTTACCGTCTCATGAGGGATCTCATCACTGGGAAGGCATCTGGAGAAACAGTGTTGCCTCCAGTTCTCCTGGGAAACTCATTCCTCCCAGATTTCCCTCCTGCCTTCCCTTCTTCACTTGTGGGGACAGGATTAAGTCCCTGTTATCACCATGTCTAATTCCCCAAACACAAGGATACCAGTGCAGTTATTTTCAGATTTAAAGCTTCATTTCAGCTCCCAGGAAAGAAGAGGAAAGGAACACTTCTGAGCACTGAAGATTCTCTCTGGCTTTCAGCTGCCTGACACAGGGAGCCACTCTGAAGTCATCATTCTGATATGGAATAGGAATGTAAACAAAATCAAGACTTGGGAGATATCACTGTCCAGCCTGGATGCCTTTCTCAGAGGCAGACTGCTCAAACAAATGCAACTGGAATGTGTCAAAGGTTTTGGTACAAGACAATCAGCAATCATGGTTCTGGTGTGAATGAAGAGCTTCGTAACTTAATGGTACCCATCTGTCTGCACACAGTCTGCTCATAGGAGAGCAGTGATTGCATGAACTACTGTTCTGTGCCAAATCTGAGGTCACCAGTGCTCCCTGTGAGCAGACATTTGATGTTCCTGGCTCAGGCCAGGTACTGGTGCCAGAGCTCTGCAGCACAGCTCAGCCAGGGCTGTGCCTCCAAGGAACTGCAGACTCCAGCCTATCCCCTGACTGGGACCTGTATCCATCTAGCACGGCTCTGTACTCATCACATTCTCATTTTTACCAGCAGTCGCTGAATACAGATCTCTAGAGGTAAAGGGACAAGGAGTTAACCAGATCCATTTCTTCACCTTGATCTGTCTTAAATAAAATAAGAGTAAACAACTAGGCCTGCATCTGAGTGCACCACTTAGGAATGATTGCAGCACTGAGCCCAGCAGAAAGGATGTTCTAACTTAGCTCCTGCATTGGAATTTACCTTGGGAATCCTTGGACAACTGAAAAACTAACTGATTAATGACAGTCACATCAACCATTCATGGTGTCCCTGAAGCCCCACACCTCCAGGATGGAGATCTGGAAGCTTTCAGAGCACAGTGGCTGGTTATTGAAAGTGTTGCAGTGGCTGGTTCTCCCGTGGTTCAGATCTGCATCGAGGTACAGAGCCTGGCCATCACCACCTCCTGGGAAGAGACAAAGACAGGGTGAGGACGGCTCTGCATTTCTTGGCACGGGAAACAGCTGTACATAGACTTCAGTGCTTTTCCCATGGGAACAACAGCAATGTCTACTTGCTGTCTTCAAGTGTAACAGTACATGATTGTACGTATAGGTTTTGAAAGACAGTATCAGGACTGGACGATTTCCTTGAACAATAATAAAGAAAAGTAATGCATCTCAGTAAGAACAAAAACTACCTGCATTTAAGATTTGTATTTCAGTGCTGGAGGATATTGGAAGTTACAACTGCAAATTTTCCCTCCAGTAAAGAAAAACCAAATAATTCTGTTAGCAGTCAAAAATCAATGCTGGGAGAAGAACAAGATCAGTAAGTAACAGCACTGGCTTGGTCTTCTGAATCACTAAAGAACACATATGAGTTAAAAGCATTTTTGTTATCTGCGGGTCTGTGTCAAGGTTCACAGAGCTTTCAGTCAGAAAATGCAGAGAAGTGAAAATAAAGTTAGTCAGAAATGTGTTAGGAGAACAAAAAGGAAGATTGCCTACTGCTTACTGGGCAACCATCAAAGATCAGTTACTAAAGCCAGGTGAAGAATCAAAAGGGTGGGAATTCTGGTCCACAGCTGGAGCTGTGTACAACATTCACTTGTAACCCCTATTACCACCCACACTCAGTTTAAGCAGCTCCCTTACCTAAGGCTGATAGGAGGAGCTGGTGGGACACATCACACTCTACACCTCCCTGAAAGGAGGGTGGAATCCCATGGGGGTCAGACTCTGCTCCCAGGGAAAAAGTGACAGGATAAGAGGAAAATGCCTTAACCACCAGGGAAGATTTAGGCTGGATATTGAGAAAATTTCTGCACTGAAAGGGTGGCCAGGTATTTGAACAGGCTGCCCAGGGCAGTGGTGGAGTCACCATCCCCAGAAGTGTTCAAAACCCATGCAGATGTGGCACCTGGGGACATGGTCTAGTGGTAGCCTTGGCAGTGCTGGGGGAATGGTTGGACTCAATGGTCTTAAGAGGGCTTTTCCAACCTAAACAATTACATGATTTTATGATTAGAACACATGCTGCTAAGTGGGAAATCAGCCAACCCTTGACATTACAGGGGAAATTATAGGCCAGTTGCTCTCCTAACAAGTGTCAAGTAAAGATTTTTGGGAAAATGACAACTATGATTTTAGATCTGTTTCTTGTAAATCCCATTTAGGTGACAACTTTACCAAGCAGACTTTTGCCAAAGTCAGCAGCACCACAGATCCAATAAAGCTCCTGGAGAATTAACATGTTTTATAGTTTACTCTGTGTTTCAAAAGTCTTGATGCAAAGTAAGCTCCTTTTTGGGAACTACTTCTCATCGTGAATTAGGCAGTATGAAGGAATGGCTGTGCTTAAAGCCATGAGTTAATTTTTGCTCTAAAATACTTGTATGCAGGTTTTTGCACCAAAAATTTTGGCTGGGAAATGATGTCAGGTTTTGGGCAGTTTTATCTCTACCTGTAGTGATACTGAAATAGATAAAGGGGTCAGGTGTATTTACCATGTATCCAAGGTGGACAGGAAGAGCTGGGGTAGGATCTGAGCTCGAATTCTCACGCTGACTCACCTACAATGATGCACTCGCTGCTGCCAGCCATGAACATGGAGGCTGTTTTGGAAGGCAAGTTGAAGTGCCGAGCTGCTAAGAAGGGAGAAAGGCGGTCTGAGGGGTCTGAGGGAATGCTGCTGGAGGAAAGGGTGCTGGAAGCTGGTTGGGCATGGTTTTCTGTCTCTGATCCACTCGAGGCTAGTTCTGGATGCTTTATGATCACCCACTCGTAGCGTTCCACTTCTGGCTGCAGCTGCAGAGAGGCAGGGAAGGGCAGAGCTGACGTTAGTGTACACACACCACACAGAGCTCTGCTCACAAGAGAACATTCCAGCCCCTCAGTCTCCACCTGCACAGTCAGCCTTAAAGATTGGATCAGCCTGTCTTTTAGGCCCGATGTGATATCCTTTATTCCTTTGCTTTTTAGGTGGTTGAAGAAATGATGCAATAATTTCTGAGTTACCTTATTACACCTCTCATCTCTACATCATCTCTCTCTACAACTGCATAAAAGGAGGGTGGAGCCAGTTGGGGTCAGGCTCTGCTCCCAGTTAACAAGAGATAGACAAGAGGAAATGGCTTCAAGTTCTGCCTGGGAAGGTTTAGATTGGATATTGTGAAAATTTCTGTACTGAAATGGTTGTCAGGCACCGGCACAGTCTGCCCAGGGAAGGGGTAGACTGACCACCTGTGTTGGTTTTGTGTGGCCTGGTTTTTGGTAGCAGGGGGGGCACAGAGGTGACTTCTGTGAGAAGCTGCTGGAAGCTTCCACCATGTCTGGCAGAGTCAGTCCCTGATGGCTCTGAAGATGGACATGCTGCTGGCCAAAGCTGGGCCAGTGAGAGATGGTGGTAAGGCCTCTGTGATAACAAAGGAGGGGAGGAGGTGCTCCAGGCACCAGATGTGAGATTCCTCTGCAGGCTGTGGTGATGACCATGGTGAAGCAGCTGTGCCCCTGCAGCCCCTGGGGATCCATGGGGGATGCAGAGACCCACCCACAGCCCTGGGGATCCACGGGGGATGCAGAGACTCACCCACAGCCCCTGGGGGGTCCATGGGGGATGCAGAGACCCACCCTCAGCCCCTGGGGGGTCCATGGGGGATGCAGAGACCCACCCACAGCCCTGGGGATCCACGGGGGATGCAGAGACTCACCCACAGCCCCTGGGGGGTCCATGGGGGATGCAGAGACCCACCCTCAGCCCCTGGGGGGTCCATGGGGGATGCAGAGATCCACCCACAGCCCTGGGGATCCACGGGGGATGCAGAGATCCA
>VZRQ01011025.1:262511-278193 GCA_013397975.1 Machaerirhynchus nigripectus | reverse complement strand
GGCTTATTTTATTTCTCATTATCCTCCTCTGATTTTGTTAGTAATAAAATCACTTTGCAACTTTAAGTTGAGCCTGTTTTGCCTTTGGAGTGTTCTTTCCTGGTCCTTATCTCAACTCATAAACCCTTCATTAAATTTTCTCTTCTCTGCCCAGCTGTGGCAGGGAAGGGTGAGTGAGTGACTTCCGTGGCATTTGGCCAGTGTCAAACCACGACACCATCCTTAGAAGTGTTCTAAAAATGTGTGCATGTGGCATTTGGGGACATAGTTTACTAGTGAACATGATCGTAGTGCTGGGTTGGTGATTGGACTTCATGATCTTAAAGGTCTTTTTCAACCTTGATCCTTCTATGATTTTTTGAAGAAAATGTTCTGTGCAAGGGGAGAAAAAGACTCACCACAAAACTTAAAAGCAAAATTTTTCCTCCACATTAAGAGTTCAATAAGCCTTATAAATTAGGAAGGCATGTAATCCTGCCTCTTTAAGTGGAAGGGAGGTGATAATTAACCAGTACAGTGGTTCTGTCTTGGTACTAGCAACAACAAAATTTTACTCACCCTAAACACAAAGCACTCCCCAGTTCCAAAGAAACTCAGCTTGTTCCCTCCTCGCCGGCGCTCGCTCCAGTCAGTGGACAGGTAAGCCCCGCAGACCTGGTACAGACAGCATAGTCAGGCTTCCCATCGAAGGAGAAAGTGTGTTAAACCCACTGATACTGACATTTCAGAGGCCAAAACTGCAAGCTTTAGTTTAGTTTGAGTTTCAGAGTCTCTATATCAGTGGATTAAAGCAGCACAAGCACTTATATCTAAAGACAGATTTTAACTGTTTAATCCACCAGTGGTTACCTCTAAATCCTAAGAGTGTCATACATTATTTCATACCTCTGATGCCTTAAGGGAGAAATTTTCTAACACAACCCCAGCTACCAAAGCACAGATCACTCCAGGCCTGTACAGCCTGACTCACTCCCTCACTTTGGCATCCAAAGCAGCAGCGTTGTCCCAAGTTACAGTATGAGCACCTGTGCCTGAACACTTTTTGGTCAAACAGTGGCTTTGGTGGCTTTCTTACACTTCAAAGTGTAGGTTAAAGTCAGCTTAGCTAAGCCAGTGCTGAACTAGCTCAGATATTTAGAGCAGCCACTCAAACCACATGGGGGCCGTTAGACTCCAATAAAGAGCAGGGCTGAGCTGGTCTCTGGAGCCTTCTGTCTGCACAGAATTTTCTGCTACCAGCAATACACATCCCTGCACACAGAGGAAACAATGAAACACCAAGAGTGGGATGAAAGCATCTGTGCTTTTTTCCCCACAGAAACCAGAAAAACAATTATGATTATACAGAACTGTTCTAAGGTACATTTGCTCTTTAGCCTCCATGAGCATTACAAGCTGAGCTCCTAGGACAAAATTACTGAAGATCAGATTTGTTTTATATAGATAAATCTGTATTTGGATTTAAATCTAAATTTAGATTCAGAATTAAATCTAAAAGACCCAGAAGTCCATTTGATGTGATATGCCTGATGGGGATGAGAGGCAGAAAATCAGAATTTCTTCATTCTAAAAGTTAACTATAGACATATGAATAAAGCATGAACGACCCTTTGCAAAAACCCTCCAAATCCATAAGCATGAAACAAAACCCCCCATATTTTTCTCCTGGCTTTTTTTTTTTTTTTTTTTTTGGCTAATAAGTGTTTATTTGAAGGCTAAGAAACAAACCATCTTATAAAAACCAGAATCCCTTATAAAGCCAGACTTTTGACAGGCTCCAAGACAAGAAGCAAAACAACTGTTCCCCCCTCTACGGTTTAGACACCAGGGGCATTCCATAAGCCATTGGCATCCCAACACAGGCCTGAATGGCCAGAAGCCACCCAGAGAACTATGAAATGGCCCAGAGGGTGAGCATTAGGTAGATGTAAACGAAAGTAGAAATGAGCTTGTTCATGGACAGTCATCCTGCAGAGATATAGGCAGGAATAAAGCCCACAGGCTGCAATAACACCTTAATGTTATACACAGAATATTTAGGAGTCACGGGCAGTGGCACAGACAACACCACCATTACATGAAGTTCCTGTGTGCCCTCCTGAGAAGGTTCTGGGAAGACTTCTTGTTTTATATATTGGTTTTTCAAACAAGCATGTTGCTGTTTTCACATTATGCTGCCCAATATTGTCACACAGAGGAGCAGAAATAAGGCACCTGTGTGCACTCCTCCTCAGGTTCTCAGAGCTTCCTTGACTTATTTTTTCCCCAATCAAGAATGAGATGAAGCTAAGGCTTTTGTTTTCACATCATGTAGTCCAACACTATTCATACAATTTAAATTCTGCTACTTTCTCTCCTCATATCCTTGAGAAAATGAAAATATCGTCTATGAACCATAACTTCAGCACAATTCTCAACCTGTCCCTCTGATTCTGGTTTCAGAGTCTGTCCAAGAGCAAAGTGAGCTACTCTAGTCCATCACCCCACACTACTCGCAAGAGAAAAAGCAGTTAACCAAGACTTGGTTTGCAAAGTCTACCCAAGAATGCATAGTCCTATAACCAACAAATAGAATAATTTAAAGCATGGATTCTTAAAAAAACAAAGGCAAACCTTGCTTATTCATTTTACTGTAAACAGCTGTGTGTTGCAGTACAGCATTACACACTGCCCAAACCCCAATTTAATCACTTGTCTTTTGCCTCACTCACCTCTTTTGCTGTTGTCTTGATGAGGAGCAGAGTTGGTTCATGCCCCTCGCTGTGGGAATAGAACCTGAAATGCAGAGCACAAAAAAGTGAGCCCCTGACTGCCACCAGCTGCAGCTCCTTTCCTCCTCAACACCAGGCACCGCCTCCTCCTCCAACTGATGCCATGCCAAAAAAACATCTGAAGACAAAGAATATTCCTGCAAATACTTTCTACAGTCCATGGAGTAACACAGCTGAGTGTAAATGAATACTATCAAGCAGTTGTTCTGTACCCAGTCCCCTGCACAGTTTATGTCTCTGAAGAATAACTAGAAGCTTACCTAGATCAACTGCAGCATTTTACAGCATTTTGAATTAAGACAACTGAAGAGGACTGATGGCCATGTCTGAAGGGCTTTAGGTCTTCATGGAAATTAATTGTGATGCATTCTCTTTGCTTGCTTTTGCACTTCCTCATAGGCACTTGAGGCTGGGAGAGCAGGTCACTCCCAGCCTCAGTACCTCAGCTGCTGATGGCAAAGTCATTATTAGGAGTTATAGGGTTATAGTCTTCTGTACCAAGTGCAAGGACAACTCATATCTAGTTTATCTCACTTAAAAAATAAAATCAACCAGATTCATAGGTAATTTCCAGTTTACAGTTCTCTTCTTCCTTTAATCAGCTTGAATGTATTTATCAAAAGTGCCTGCAGAGCAGCCACTGAGTTAAACCATTCAAATCCTTGAAGAACCAGACTCAGACCAGCAGAGTCTGTGAACTGATCCAAGTTTGACTTTTCCAGTCGATCTTGAACAGTTTAAAATATTCTGGCATAGGAAATACCCCAGTCAAATGCTGTAGGCAACAGGAATTTGTTGCATTTATATTCCATCATTAATCATATTCTTCAGATCAAGTTCTCACTAAGCAAGTCCTTTTTGTCAGTCCAGCAAACACTGCACCAGTTGCTCCTTTCTGCCCTACAGCAGAGAAGAGAGAGGAAGGTTTTCCTTACCTGCTCAGACTACAGCCATGCTCCAAGGTGGTGAAAAGCAGGAGGGGCTGGCACAGTGCAAATCGCTCTGGGATCCATGACCAGATATCCCGCATCTCCTTCACACTGACGATTTCTGACTTGAAGTTCTCAGCATGAACTGCCAAGTGCACATTCTGCCTGAGAAATACAACACAAAACATTGAGAAGCAATAATTTAACAAGTTTTGGATTACTAAACTGAAACATGAGAAGACAGCTGAACACTAACAGACTCCAGTAGATATATTATTGGTCAAAGCTCCAGCCCAGGGATTAGATGGCTGTGACCTAGTGAAGGCAACAAACTGCTGCAATTTAACATCATCCTCAGAGGCAAAGATCTGGCTTCACTGAAATACCTCTGTATGGAAGCTGCAGCCTGCACTTTTGCACACAGAGGACACAACACTGAACCACTGAAAATGACCATGGCCTTATATTTGCCGTTTGTGACAGTCTCGCTGGCACTTGTATTTAAGCCCAGAGAACAGAATACCTAAACAAACAGCCAGCATCTGAGAAGAAGGGGGAGTATTTCTTCTGCCTCTGAAGTCCTGCCCGTATCACAGGATTAGAGAATTCCTAAACCCCTCGGAAACTTTACAGGAATCAGTATTACCAGGGTAAGCAATTTTAATCCAAGGCAAATATTTGAAGATTTTGAGAAGTTCCACCTCTTGGAAACATGTCATTACCAATGACTTCCACTTCATTAAGAACCAAAAATGTTCCCAGGATCATGGTTACAGATAGCCTGAGAACATTAGGGAATGCTAGACACTGACACTGGGAAGGAAATCCCCGTATCCCTCAGTTATAAGGTTTGATTTATGGCTTTTAAACACATGAAGGTAACAATTATCACCACCTTAACCAGCCTTCATTTCTCAGATTAAACAAGTGTGCAAACCCAGAGCCTGAGGATTAAATGTTATTTGCTTCCACAGTCTATGTTAAATGCTTAAAATGCAATGGTGACAGCCAAGGACACAGAATGTACACAAGTCACTGAATTACTGGGCAGCCAGGTATTAAATAAAGCTTTATCATTTTGCTCTGCATGCAAGGGTTTGAGTGCAAGTATTTGTCTATTTCTGATGGGGGTTTTTTGACAATTACACATTTCTTTCAGTTTCATGATCAAGAAGAGGCCCTTAATACTGTACATATGCATGGATCTGGATAGCTTAGCTCACTCCCTAAAACACACAAAAAATATAATTTTTTTTATTTTTCATGCTTGTAGTACCAAAAATCAGTAGCATTTGCACTGTACTGCAGAGCAATGCTTGCTTGGAGACACTGGGTACTGCTTTCTGGAATTCAGTGTAGGTGCCTTAGTGTCAGCATTTTGAATGAAGTGACTCCTTAGGTCACTTCAAAAACTTACTAAAATTACTGCTTATTTCAGCCTAATGAATGAAATCAGTCTTTGCATTGCTACCCTGCATTATTTAATGCAAGGAACTTCTGTGGGCACCTATTTAAGCAAGCTGTAACTATTTATGGGTTTTAAAACTTACAGTATCACTGACTAGGGACGTTATTTGTACTTTTAAACACAGCAATCGGAGGCAAAGGAGAGATCCATTGAAACAAAGCATGGGCCAAGCCTTGAAGCCCCATGCCCAGATCCTTACTTTAGGTTTCACCCTCTGTGTTCTGTCAGGTCTGCAGCTAAACTGGTGTCACTATGGAACACAGCTGAGAGACAAAGCCTTGGTTTCAATTCAGCAGAAATTAAGATTTCCCCACACACACAATTAGGGAAGTCAAAAATATTCAGGGCAGTCCACTGTTTATTAGAACGAATTTCCAGCAGAAAAGCAATGATGATAAATAGGCTAAGAGTCAATAACAAATATCAAAACAGGTTTAAATTTACACTTCAAGTGAGCCTCAGAATTACTTGTATTCCTGGTCTGCACATTTTTCACACTTCTGTGAGCTGTTTGGGCAACTAAACTTCGGTTCTTTTTTCTAAAAGGCTCTCACACTCAGGGTATCTTTGCTTTTGCCTTTGTTCCTTTTCCTGGCTACTCTGAACTGCCGATTTAAAGACTTTCCTACTGAAATCCCACTCAAAGCCTGTGTTCAGCAGCATTCTGAACACATGCCTTTCAGTGCCCTGTGACTTCTCACAGCTCTTCCATGTAGGTAGAATATCACCTTTTCAAACAGATCATTCTGATTTACTAGAAAGAATTTACCACTGTATTGGCCATTTAAAACTGTTCCAGGCATACAGGTCCTGCCCTTTGAATATTGTGGTAAATAATTTTATATTTAATGGCACCATCTAGTTAAACCAAAGAATGTGGCCAAAGAATGTGAAACAAAATGACCTGCTATTTCCAAGTAACAAATCACAGTTGCACATGGTTGAGACTGAAACCTGACCCTGTGTTGAGAGGTGTCCACATACAGCCTGCACCTCTCAAACCAAACTCCACGCTGCTGAACAAAAATAAAACATTTTGGGGGGGCGTTCCAGGAAATTGCAACTAGTTACAGGTATTTAATCTGTATTAATTCACTTATATTTGACAGTATTTATCTAATGACACTGAAAATCATCTCCTTCAGTTTGGCAGTTGCTTTTCAAAGTAGTAAATGAGTGAAAATAAACAGAACACAAGTGGGCTAAGAAAAAACCCAAATGTTTTGGTTTATATTCATTGAGAAAAATAAAGTTTAGCCTTCACCACTCCACTCCTTTCAGAGTCATCTGTGAAAACACTGCAGCTTGAGAGAACAGTAAATTTGGACAGCATTAAAGTGTACACTAGAACTGAACAAATTCAGAAGACTTTATCCTGCTTTAGTGGTTTCCTCAGTTACCAGGATTAGCATGACAACTTTCTCTTGATTGCTGATGTTGGAAAGACTTGTTCATCTGCTATTATTCCAAGAAACTGAATTTGAAAACCAGCACAATTAATGTTTAATAAAGCAGCATTTGCTAATTTCACAGGAATGTTGTTTTTCCACCTGTACCATTAATACAATGTGCTTCAGAGACCTCAAAGTTCCCAAAAGTAAAGCCAAGGTTGAGGACGTGCAGCAGCAGCTGTCACAGTGAATGTGCCATGTATTAGTCAAAAAACAACAAATACCCAACTCCAAAGATTACTCACTGAATTACATCTTCCTGCTCTACTCTGGCTTGGGTCAAATCTTAGAGGAGATGCACCATCTCTAAAATCCATTATAATTTCAGTGAGGGCATAATTGTGTGGTAAAAGAAGATTTCCTTTTCAGTCATAAATAGTAATATAAGTAATTTGTGGTATGTAAACCTGAAACCTGATCCTGTGTCCAGATCAATGTCAACAGACACCCTGCATTTCCCTAAGTCCCCTCAAACACAAGCTGCTTCCTAGCATAAATCAAGGCTTTCTGCAGCTTTCAGAACAACCTAACTTCAGTAAAATAATACACAGATGCTTAAGATTTGCTTGACTGGGATAACAGCCTGCTGATTTATTAAAGGTAAAATCCTCAACACAGAAGTTATGGTACGAAACATGCTTTGCTAAGCCTCTTACGATGTTCTTTCAAAGATGAAAACATTAGGAAGTTAATTCCAACTTCGATTTTATAAATTAGTACTAATATTAGTGTGCATCACTCACTAAAGTTAACTCAGGGCTCCTGCAGCAAGGCCAGAGGATTCTCAAAGGCATGAATTTAAACCCAAACATCTGTGGTATTTAATACTCATAGGGCAGCCTTTCTCTTTCCAAGTTCTCTGTTTATCAAGTATCACAATCCACTCACTGGGTTTTGTTCTTTAAGATTTACTTTTCAGGCCAAGACTTGATAAATGACTTCATTAACCATTAATGCTCTATGGCTGACTAACTCTGACCTCCTTCAGACAGAAAAAGAGTCTTGTCTTCTCTACTCTAAAAAAAACCCCTACCTACTTAAAAATAAATAAAATCTACTATGAACAGACAGCTCACTTTTAGGAGTGTGCCAAGTTGGGGTCAGTCCAAAATCTTTCCAATTAACTGCAGAAAGCTTCCAAAGAATATAAAAAGTTGATTATGTTTCACATCTAATGCAACAGCATATACCACGTCTGGAGGTGGGATGATACCTAACAGCTCTTCTGAGCTGTTATTTGAGATGTTAAAAAAAATTACACTTTTTCTTCCAGAGTAGAAAGGACCCTTATTATAATGGCCCTTTATAGGCATAACCATAATCCCACCACGTACAGTTCCTTCCCACTCTGGAAAACACAGGTGTACTGCTGTCTGAAGTGCTGACTCCTTGGGCCCACTACCCCTTCTCTTACAGCTCTGCAGGTGCTGTGAACTAACTTTGCAGGAGGGTATTCAGGAGATGTGCCACAGCAACTGGGTGCTCCGATTGCTGCCCTGCTTCTCCTGCCCCAACGTCAGCAATATGTGGCGGCCTTGGAAAAAATAACAAGCCAAAGACAACAGGAACGAGCAAAGTGCAAAGACTCAAGTGTTTTAACCTACCTTTTGGGAGGTGCAAGACTGCAAACAGGAGGGGTGCAGTGGAGATGGAATGAACAGAAGGAGAACGTACAAGGAGAAAGACAAAAAAGATAGAAAAGATCAGTGACTTCCTACATCCATGACACAGTGAGTGAAAGAAGCCTGGAGAGAAACAAAGCAAGGTTTGATTTGAGTCACCATGCACTAAAACCCAATCAAATAGGTTAAAACATTTTTATTTCTGTTTTTCCCCCTTTTTTGTTACGTGATGAGAAAACAAATTATCGTCTCCTTGCATAGGCCAAACACAACTGGAGGAGAGAACTCACTGGCATCCCATGGAGCCCTGGAGAACAGCTCACTGCTCCGGCACTTCCAGTGCCCACGCTGGGACCCACACTGAGCCAAGCTCCCAGCAGCACCATGCCTGGGGACACTCAGAAATTTCAGTGGGTTTACAAAGGTAGCCAAGAGAGGATGAAATTTTTTCAGTAGCAACTCTGCCCGGCATAGCAGTAACTACTGGCTTTATCTGGGTATATTACTGTATTCTGCCTTGAAAGCATCACTGTTGTGAGTGAGAATTTCTCTGCAACATTAACACAGCAGGAGCCTTTGGAGTGTCTGTGGTTGGTTGATCTATGTTTTCTTTTTCTTTGGTTTATTTAAATTATTTTTTAAATTGTATTTTTATTTAAAACTCTTATTCTCTTTTAAAGAATATACACAGGATATTACAACTCTCCTGAACTTCCTAACAGGAAGAAGAGACACAATGGGGGAGTCAATATTTTGTTAGAAGTCTCAAATACAATGATCTGAACTGTCCCCAGTGTGACAATCGAGTGGCTAAAGGCCCTGAAATGTTTGAGACTGACAGGAAAATGCTGAAGCCGATTGTAAACCGAAGGGAGCTTTACGTGTATGTAGCCACGTGCAGGAGGTTCAGCTAACATTTATGTTATCTTTTAGGCTGAAATGTACTGAGTATGTATTGCCATGCCATGCAGTGGTGTCTGTTTGCAGCTACTGTAACTAACTCAGCAACGCAGCTGGCTGGAAGATCCTACTACACCAGTGGAGATTCAGAGAAAATGAGACTGTGCCTCTAGAATATCAAGTTCTAGATATCACATTCTCTGACCCAGGGGACTTTTAGAAGTCACCTCTCTTCAGAGGGCAAGACAGTTCATAGAACTGTCCAACACTGTCTTGGGGTGACTTTATGCTGTGTATCCCCTATGACTGCTCTATGCCCAGACATGATTCCTATGCCTTTCTATGCCTTTAAAACTGGGTGCAAGAGAGAGAGAAAAAAAACTGAGCGAACTTCTCAAACAGTTTGTGCTTCAAGGACACAGAGATTAGCTGCTGCTGCTGCTGCTGAGGAGCAGAGGATGCAGTCTTCTTGTTTTTCAGCCAGTTTTTTTCCCCTCGGCTCAGTTTCTTCGGAGAGAGAGACAGAGAGTGGTTTTTCTGGGACTTTGGCTTTTTTCCTTCTCTTCTGGACTCGTTTGGAACATCCGAGCATTGGAACCTCACCGGGGGACCTTCCCCCAGCCTGGAGGGGGGCCCTGTGCCGACCGGGCTCTGAGGAGGAGGAGGGGGACCACACCCATGGAGGGACTTTGGCACCTTCCCAGGTTTCTCTCTACGGCGAGAGGCTTTGTTGTTTGGCATTGTTGTTCTCTTCCTGTGTGTTTGTTAAATAAATAGTTTTTCTTTTCTCTTTCACATTCCTCCGAGGAAAATCTACTTCCCCCCCGAACCTGGTGGGGGAGGGGCAGCCATGGCCTTCCTTCCTTTTGAGACGTTCCCTTTGGATGTTTCTCTGAATTTTGGCCCAAACTGGCACAAACACTTAAGAGTTCAAAAATGGTTGGGAAAAGTTTTCTGTTGCCAGAGGTCTCTGGAAAAACAGAACATGCATCACTTACCTGCACATATATTTGCACTTGGCAAGATGCTAATTTTGTTCAGATTAATACATTGCTGCCTTTTCTACATCCATCAAGAGGCCTTTCAGCTAAGTTTTTCATTAGTATGACTTTTACTGTCACATCAGAGCAGGAGTTCATTCACAGGTTTCAGAGCTGGTTCTTCCTCCCCTTGTTTCTGAGAAGAGCTTGTGACTACCCAACAGTTTCTTGGATCTGTATAGTCACTCTTCTCTTCCACGGTTTTTTCAAAATTATTTTTTCTAATAGTACATGAAACTGTCACAAAGCAGGTCAACTCCTACCTGTGAGTACTATACACTTGACTTCCAGGAGGCTTGCAGTCAAATTCATTTAAAAAGTAACCTGTAAATAAGACTTATTTTTTCCTTGCTCAGTTAAAACAGCTCCTCAGTCAGGCAAAATGTTCCCAGTTGTGACAGTGCCTTACAGTAAAGAAACTGCTGAATTTATAGTACTGGGCAGCATCAAATTGACATTTTATACAAATAATTTTATACAAATAATATCATGTTTAAGAATCAATTTTCACATTTCTTTGGGTATGTTTCTTCCAAGTAATTTATCAGTGTTTTTTCCAACTTTGCTAAAATGCCTTTTAGTTTAAAAACTGCTTATGAAACACACTTTTGAGATATAACACCTGCAATTAATACATACTTGTATAAATTCATTACTGAGCATGCTGCA
Organism: Machaerirhynchus nigripectus; assembly: GCA_013397975.1. Classification (NCBI taxonomy): domain Eukaryota; kingdom Metazoa; phylum Chordata; class Aves; order Passeriformes; family Dicruridae; genus Machaerirhynchus; species Machaerirhynchus nigripectus. The sequence goes on along the minus strand of VZRQ01011025.1, from coordinate 267,343 downwards.
AGAAACTTCTGTTCCTCTTGTATCATAACACTTCAGTTACACCTCCCATTACAATCCCAGCAGTGCTTGATTTTGGAGCTGCTGAGTTTCCCTGCAGAGAAAATGCATCAGCAGACAGCAGCACGCACCAGTGGAGCTTCCTCACCAGCCACCCAGGGCTGCCTGACTGCTCCACACACTGGGAAAACTCAGGAGATTGCTCAGGTTACCTGTGCTCAGCCCTACCTTTTCTGTTTGACTGTGATGCCCTTCTGCTGCAAAGCCTTCTCATTGGCCATCTGCAGGAGCTGGATCTCCTTCCGAGAGAAAAGGCGGATAGCAAAGGCTTTTTCCAGGAGCCTCTCTGGGGACACCGACTTGGCGATGTCCCTCACGAAGGCCCGAATGTCCTGCTGGATGCTGTCAGACTCCATGGGCTGCCCAGCTCTGACTTTGTGGAAGAATTTCAGAAGAGCCAGTGCAACACGATAGAGAACTTTGTACCCTTCCACCAGGAAGACGTCGAAGACCCGCGTGATGTATGCCATGGGCAGCTCTCCGAAGAGCCACCGCTGCCAGTCCGAGTACACCTCCAGCACGTCCTCGGACACTGCCACCATCAGCTTGTGTGCTGCCTGGCAGTACTTGTTCACCAGGTCCCCAAAGGTCATGCAGGAGGACTCGAAGGCCAGGAAGGTCTGGTCGATGAGCCGCTTGGACGGGTCGTTGCAAGCCAGGATGCGACAGACCTGCTCGAAGCACTCGGCCTCGTCCCTGCTGTAGTGCAGGAGCAGCGCGATCACCGAGGGCAGCGCCGGGCAGAACGAGATGTCCGGGAACTGATTGGAGATGCACAGGATGATCTTCCTGACGGCCCCGACGCCCTCCGCGTTCAGGCAGTACGTGGGGATCAGGCTGTTGTCCACGAACTCCGGCAGCGGAAGGGAGCTGCTGTTGCGTTTTCCTACGATCTTCACCACAATGTCCCGGTACACGTTTGCATCCGGGGTCACTGTGCGGCACGGGATATTGCTGATGAGTTTGTGGTACACTTTGGCTCTCAGAGAGTGGTTTTTGGCCCAATAGCCCTGCCGGGCCAGCTGCTTGAGCTCGTGGAAGTCGGTGCAGGTGAGCTCTTTCGTATCCTGGCTCTGGGCACTTACATCCATTTTGTCCCAGTCCACAAAGCGGCTGTATTCATCCATGGCTCCAGGAGAAGCAAATCACATAAATCATGAGAACAGAGACTTTAGTTAGTCATTGATGTACTCTTGGATTTTTCTGCAAAACGAAAGTAAAAAACCAGAGGTTTGAGTAACAGATAATATCTTATTTTCTTTATGAGCACACATATGTACATACTTGTTCCTGCAATGGCAAAACTGTTTTCTAAAGCAAAGAAAGTTAAAGATGCCTTTTTATTTTTAGGCCAAACTTTTCTTCCGTTCTGTCAGTAACTCCTACTGCAGTAATTGATCAAAGGCCAGCCAGGAGGCTGATCCTGAGGACATCTCCGCAGGAAATTAATTTCCCTAACTGAAAGTCCAAGCTGAGACATGGACCTTTACGTTAACATCTCACTTAAGAGAACAGAAGACTCCCACTGCAAAAAGATGTATTATGTATAAACATAATATGTATACATATACAGATATATATGTATAAACAACAAAGTATGTTAAAATTGCAACCTCTCTTTCCAATTCTCTGGGGAAGTATAAGTGAAACTTACAGTAGAGGGATGCAGTCTCATGAGTACTGCATGCTGTTCTGAGACTGTGTGGCCAGTGAGAAGAGACACTGCGCCCCTACTAACCACAGCCATGTCCTCTCAGTACTTTCTTTGTGCTGGTACTAGCACTTGTGTGACCACGTAGTCACTGAGATTAGCTTGTTGATCTGGTACAATTTTTCTTTTCCATTGGGTAAGTGAGATTTCTTCATGGAAAGGGTGGTCAGACATTGGAACAGGCTGCCCAGGAAGGTGGTGGAGTCACTGTCCCTGAACAGTGTTCAAGAAATATCCCTGGAAGTGTTCAAGAAATGACTGGATGTAACACTCAGTGCTCTGGTCTAGCTGACAAGGTGGTGATTGGTCAAAGGTTGGACTCAATCTTGGGAGGTTTTTTCCAACCTCCATGACTCTGTGTGCAGCTGTACAGTCAGCCAGATCATTGCTAGTGCCAGAAGAGAGACTTGTGCATGACAGAACCCTGCTTCCTGACTGCAGTACAGGGTCAAGTCAGCCTCAAAAACCTTCATTAAAGCACTTACATTTTGTAAGTGCTGCTCTGGATGCTGGTCATGTCCTGTCACACAGGCACACAACAGCTCTCCCATTGGAAATGGCACAGACACCTTTGTGACAGCACTAGGAGCTGAAACATCAGCATACCAGGTTTGTCTGATCTACCAGCTGGCTCCAGGTTCAGAGCACACCTGTGTCCCAGCAGAGGGTGTTGCTGTGACCACTAAAGGCCATATCCAAACCAGCTTTAATCAGTCAGTGCAAAGCCAGAAGGGGACACACAATAAACTCCACTATGGCAGCAGGTCTGCCCAGAGCTGGAACCTCTGCCCACGTGCCCTCAGTGCTGGACTGAAGCTGGGAACATGGCTGAGAATGCTGCGCACTCTGCAAAGGCAGACAGTCCCTATAAAATGCAACAGGCCTATACAACTGGTTTGTCCAAGTAAGACATTATATAGCAAGGTTAAATCAATGAAAATATTTACTGAAAGGCTTCCAAAGAACCCTTAGTCATTCCTGTACTGACAGACTGAAAAATGCACGGAACTTGACATTTATCAGCACGGTCTTCCATAAATCAGGTGCTTTAAAATGATTTGAAACTCCTAAGGTAGATATACCATCAAGACGAGGTATCATCCTCCTAGCTTCACCCTAGGAAAGTAAATCAAACATTTTGCCTGAAGCAGCCATATATTTAATCCAGACAGTTTTAGATTCTGAGTAAATGCTAACCTGGGTATTTTGGAATCACATGCTGAAAGTTCCAAATTTAACTCCTCTTTTAAGTTTGGCAGCAACATACAGCCTTTCAGAGAAGACTTTTTGGTGGCTCTTCTCTACCACATTTAATTCAGGGTTTTTTTATAAAAAGAAGACTGGTTTTGGATCATCTTTCTTACACTGTAAGAGTCATACAGAAATGCTCACCATTTCTTTCTGTTGCATTCTTCCACATCTGAAACTAATTCTCAGACTCTAATTAAAGGAGGCAACACATTGTCCTGACTCCAGTTCTCAAAGTGAGACATCTTACAGGGTTCAGCTGTTTCAGCTGTGGGGTCTCAGTGTGAGCTCAGCGTGTGTTTCCTGGAGATCCAGTACCAGTAGGACACCAGTCCATCGCAGAGCCAACGCCAGCTCCAGGGAAGTTAACATTTTTCTGTAATTCTCCACCTGGAAATCACAGAAACACTCATTACTTTTAATTCAAATCCTAGAATAAGGTCCTTTTGTAGAAGAGAAATTTAATCCTACTTTGCAGTAGTAAAAGCATGGGGAGATGAACCATTCTGCTCCTGGAGACTTCAGCATAGAAACTATCATTGCCCTGTGTTTGCTGGACTCTCCAGCACGATTCCACCTTCTGCCATCATCCCTTGGGAGCTGCTTAGATTTATATTAGGGAGGGTTAAGTAAAATGTTCATCATACAAGACAACTTCTAAGATACGCAGATTCATCTTGGCTTTTTTTTCCAGTAAACTTTCTTGTCCTGTCTTATTTTCTAAGGTACACAGGCATATTTAGAGGCTGCATCAAACAGACATGTTTCACTCTAGCAATTACTGCCCGTTCCAGAAACTAATGAATTTGATGAATATGTGCTCCTGAAGCTCACTGAAATCTGTGGTTAGAGAACGGCAGCCAGACTTCAGAGCCAGAAGTTTTAATCTGAGCTCACAGTTTTATATATATTTTGGCTGGGATAAATCTGTGGGGTCTGCAAGTAGGTCTGGCAGCTTATACTTTTCACAGCTCTAGATGCTGCAATAAAAAGTGACAGCAAAGCAATTGGGCATCGTCAGGGCTGCCAGAGCATGACCAGCTCTTAACTGTGCTTGCAAAACCAACAGAACTTGTGTGCTTTAGTGTAATGATGCATAGCTCCTGATACTGTGCCAGCAGCTACTGTAAGCCAGCAGGCCTCAAACAGGGAGGATTTACTTGCCAAAGGAGAAGAGCCCAAGAAATCTCAGGAAAATTCCAGCCAGCCTTCATCTCCCCCTCTACTCTTTCTGAATCTTCCTCCCTCCCTCCTGTGGGGCAAATTCTCTCTCTTCTGGCAGTTGTGCAAAGAGCTGGGCTGCTGGGAAGAGGAGACAGAAGACGTCTCACCCTCAGCCGTCAAGAGCCAGTGAAGTCAGGGCTGTCTCTTTCCCTTTCCTCCCAGCACAAGGAAGCAAGCAGGCAGTACAGACTTGTATTTGGAGGGAGGCTGGAGTTTCAGTTAGGGAATAAAACTAGAGGATGGCTGTGTGAGAGTGCAGTTGTGTCACAAAGTCCCATATTCACCTAAACTACCTTGTTTACCCCTCCATATAAAGGTGGGGTAAGATAGGCAGAAGAGAAAAAACATTTCAGAATAAAATGTTTGTATAAAGATATGGCTCTAGGCAGGCAGAGAGACCCATTTCCAGACCCTTATTGCAGCAAACCTCTTTCCCTCCTGCTTTAGAGAAGTCAGCATCACGTTATGATAAATATCCTCTAACTGGAGATGGGCACAACAGGACGGATGAGCACCTGAACTGCACAGAACTGAAATGTGGTCTACTATGTGTCAGCACAGAATGACAAGAGCATTGTAAAAACTAGCAAAA
>VZRQ01011025.1:252483-262496 GCA_013397975.1 Machaerirhynchus nigripectus | reverse complement strand
AAGAGAAATAAAAAAAAAAAAAAAAAAAAAAAAAAAAAAAAAAAAAAAAAAAAAAGCATTATTCATAACAACCATAGAATCACAGAATGTTTTGGGTTGGAAGGGACTCTAAGACTCTAAAGCCCATCTCATTCCACCCCCTGCCATGGGCAGGGACACCTTCCACTAGCCCAGGTTGCTCCAAGCCCCGTCCAGCCTGGCCTTGGACCCTTCCAGGAATGGGGCAGCCACAGCTGCTCTGAGCAGCCACAAAGCTTTAAAGTTCTGTACTAAGGGTAAGCAGTCATTACCCTTTTTAATCAGACTGACTTTTAAAAAAAGCAGGAGTTAACACAGAAGAGCAGAACCAGGAAAAAGAGCTTTCTTCTTAGTACCTGCCCCACAGTTGTAGATTGCAGATTGTTAGATTTATTAGTTTATAATGGAGCTCTTCAGATAAGTACAATATAAAAAAAAAAAAAAAAGCACAAGTACACAAGTGAGAAGAACTAGAAAAATGCATACTAAGGGTCTGCCAGCAATGGCTGCAGCACAGGCAAAAGCTTTTTCAAGTTTAAGTTTAAACTCTGAAGCAGGCAAGCAATCATTCCAATTCAAACGCAAGCAAGGAGCATAGGAACCAGCACGATTTCAAGTCAGTGACTGAATTTTCAGGAAATATTTAGCTTGCTCGTCTAACCACATTTTCCATTTCATTCCCTCAGCTCTTCCCATTGTCTTTTGGACAGCTTTTAGAAGACTGCTGAAAGCTGTCTGAATCTGTATAAAATACACAGCAGTGAAGCCAAGCGTGACAGGCGAATTCCCATGCTGCCTGTGAAGAAAAATTCTATGAAAGTGTCTAAAAACACATCAGCAGAAAAAAAGATTTGACTTATTACTTACTTTCAGGATGGGGAATATAAGGTTACAATTTTACTAAAGATAACATGGCTGAGGGCAACTTTTATTATTTAGAATAAATATTTTATTATTAAAGGGGTTTGTTATTTGTTTTTTCCTTCCAAAATGCAGGAACTAGCAAACTGAAATATCTGAAATACATGTAACTCAGAGGGCAATTATTTCTTTCAAATTGAGAGTACATGGAATACAGTAGTGAAATATTTACAGTCTAAACTTCTTAAAAATAAATTCCAACTTTGGTTAAAGCCTGAGATTACATTATTTGATATTGCTTTTAATAAACATAAGAGAGTGTCCCAAAAAACCCAACCCCTAATTAATCAGGAGATCCTTGTTCCCCATTCCATTCAGGTATTCTCGCAACTTTGTATTCTGAGAGTCTGATTACATTTTAAAAGCTATAAAGGCACTTCATTTAATCTACTGTAGCTGCTCTACAACAGGAACTACTGAACTTTGAAAATGACGTTTTTCATCTTGTCCACGGGCAATTACACCACCTTGGGTTCAGCTCTTTGCTATGTACAGATACAGTTAGATACTGACAACCAACATTTTGGCAGGCATTTTTGTAAGGTGCTAACAGAAAGCAAATATTCCCTTTTGCTGCCCTGCAAGTCAAGACTAATGTAATCCTCCAGACCTGCAACGTCTCATTTGGTGTTTATATTTCTGAGCAGTGTTGTAGGCATGGAAAAGGCTCCAATTTACTCTTTTTCATAACCTTGTTAAACTAATCCATGCAGAAGGCACATGAAGAGATAATGAGAACTGCTTCCTCAAGACTGCTTGCTAGTAGTCCTTTTCCCAGTAAGAGGAAATTAACCCCAAAAATCTGAGTAGATGAATTCCATCCTTGAGGAATACTCAATCACCTCTGAGATGTTTGCTTCCTAAAGGGAAATCTGAAAGAAGCACAAAGCAACACAGCAAGGTAGCAGTAACTGCAGAACAAAAGACAACTGCCAGGCAGCTTCCCTCTCTCCCCCCAGCATTTCAGTGCATCCTGCAGCTTTCCCAAGCCTGGACTTACAGCAGCACACCTTGACATCTCTGCTACATGGATCTTGACACGAGACTGGATACCACTGCTCCCCCTGCACCCAAACACCTCCTGATCAGAAGCACAGTTTGTCACTTGTACGGCCTCTGCACGGGTGACGTCCTTTGCCACCCCTCCCTGGGGCAGATGTGTTTCAGAGCTTGAATTAAACACTCCAGTTAGCATCGGAAAGCGACCAGCTCATCTCATGCACAGAGTGTTTCTGAGCATGCAGCTGCATCGTGGAGCCATGATCCCTTCCGGCAGGGTGCACAGGGCTCGATGGATTGCTTTAACGTGCTTAAATGCAGTTCGATCTCTGGGATGTGCCCTGGGCACTCTGTACAGCACAAGCTGGGCAGGCACCACAATAAAATTCCTGATAATGTTCTATTACAAGTTTAGCAATAGTGTGACAGCAGATTATTAGATGCTTCCTGCTGGATTTTCATACACTTTTAGGACAAAGTCTAAAAACCTCTCAGTTTCCCAAGTAACTGATAAAGACCTGATATCAGAGCTCTCTACAGGGCAAATACTTTTAGGCATTTATGTGATTTCTCTTGGAATATCACCACTGCATATGAAGCGCAGTAACAGAGGGTTTGTCCTAGAATCCCACATTTTCTCTCTTGGGAATGTACTATCACCTTCTTAAACAGTCTTTAAATTATCTGTAATTAATTTTTTGTACACTTTAAGCTTGTCTAAAGCCTAAAATTCAGACACATTCAGACACACAGCAATTCTTCACTGCTGGGCAGGTAAGTGATAGTAGCTTATGTTTAGGAGAATGTTTATGCCATAGAATCATGGAATGGTTTGGGTTAGAAGAGACCTTAGAGATCATCTCATGCCAGCCCCCCTGCCATGGGCAGGGACACCTCCCACTATCCCAGGTTGCTCCAAGCCCAGTCCAGCCTGGCCTTGAACACTTCCAGGGATGGGGCAGCCACAGCTTCTCTGGGCACCCTGTGCCAGGGTCTCACCATCTTCTGAGTAAGGAATTTCTTCTTAATATCTCATTTAAATGTATCTCATAGCTGCAAGCACTTCAATATAAAGCATCCCCTCCCTCCCATCTCTGGGTTGGGATGACACAAGCACTCCTGATGTCCAGCCCCTGTGGACACTGTGAGCAGTAAAATACCAAAAAGGCACAAGGTAAACACACAGAACCAAACAAGAGAAAGGTCTGGGAAAAATCACAACACATTTTTGTTGAAAAAATGAAAGAGGAAAGAAATGGTTAATGGCTCCACAAAGGTTCAAAAAGGCTACAGAGCAGAGCATTGTAAGGGGATACTGGAGGCAAGTTTTATCAAAGCCATAGGTCAGTAGCTTTCCCTCCCGCCTACATCATAAAAACACACAAGGAACAAACATTAAAATTAAACAGAGGGTAGTTCCTACCTGTTTTCCCTCCAGACCAAAAGAAAACTGCACTTAACCTGCAAAACTATTTTACATGATGCATTAAAATGATCCATTAAAAAAGCATATCTGTCAAAGGAGTGCAAAAAATCAATACAATTTGTATTGGTTGTATTTGTATGTCTGAGTTTTCTTTCTGGTCCTTCCAAACCATAAGACTGAAAAAATCCTTCATGTTGTGCTAATTATTCTTCTTCCATTTGTTGTAAAATTGGAAATAGCTACAAACATGTCTCCCTTCAACAGCAAACTCTGACTCTGAACATACAAACTTTGGTCTTATTACTTTAACTTTCCCGTAACACCTCAGTTTCTATCTTTCTCTGTTAGGAAGTACAGTCAACTACGTAGAACCAAAGACAGTGTTGACTGTCAGTGAAAAACTTGACATGGTATCAAATCCATACATCAAATCCCTTTTCCCTCTCTGTTACACTGGAAACGGTCAGTTTGACATCTATCTTCTTGAGACTCTTTTCCACTACATTTAATGGCAGAAAAACATATTTAAGTATCTGTTGTTGATCTGTTCTCCTCTTAGACACAGTGTCTGCATTGGTTTATGTCAAACACTGATTTATTGATTTTCCTCTTATCTAAGCCAGAAGGTGCAGGAACATGTACTTTACAGGTACATGCAGCCATGTTTTATTCCTTATACATTTAGAGTTTCTTCAGGTCCAGAACAGCAGCAGACAGCACGAACAGAAACACAGGTAGATTTTTACAAGCAGAAGACACAATCTGAGATACCAGGAAAGGGCATCCCTAGGAAACAGGTTTGCCAAGAAGCCTTTCCCAGTCCATGCCAATGTTCCATGGATTTATTAGCATGACAAAGCCATTCAGCGACTGAAGAGCATCACATCCTACACTTGCTCCTCTCAATGCCAGAGCAGTTCCCACAGTACGTGATTATTCCTTTTCCCCAGTTTTTGTGACCAAGTGTCACACTAGTGTGCCCGGGAGTTTTCTCTGTGGATCATTTGGTTTCTACCCTGGGCCAAGCTGCTTCAACACTTCACTTCGAAGCGCAGCAAGTGCCGGTCCCAAAGCCATCACAGCCTGACTATAATTTAACAAGCTAAGAGGCACGCCCAGGCTCAGACGTGGCCAGTCTTGCACTGGGAAAGAGGGTGGGAGCTGCCCTATGGAGAGGGACACACCTTGTTCCAAAGCCCCACACATTCTCCAATGGACAGCCTCAGCACTGTCCATGTCATGACCTATATCATACTGCGACTCTGGTTTTTTGTATCACTCTGTTCCATAAAATAGTAGCTTTTTTCCATGCAGGATTTAACAAATATATCTGCTATGCCGGGCCAGGAAGAACCAGAAGTCTCATCTGCAGGCTCTAGGGAAGTCTTTGCTGCTCAAGTGATGTACAAGAAGAACTAGTTCATCACAGTCTCAGCAGTAACTTGCCAATACAAATATATTTTCCACTCAAATCTATATATATACACCCACAAAACATACATTGCACTGTACGTATTGTATATATATAATATAACAAATATATATCCCATTTTTAAAAACTAATGCTCAAATTAATTTTCCTCACAATATTCATATTTATCAAAAATACACCCACACAGATGACTGCTGGACATTCTCTCTTGCAAAAGGTTCAAAATACGAACAGTGCCATTTAAAGTCTGTTAAGGAACCCAGCCACTGTCCCAATTCCCCATATCATCTTTAAAACAAAACGAAAAGACAATTTAGTTAAAACAGTTCAAGTATCAGTGTGGATACTTATGCCAGTTTAATTCTTCTGTAAAATTAACTGATAAGACACATTTATAGTGATTTAAGACCCACTCAGTGCAACATATGAACACACAGAGCCTTAACGGGCAGTGCTGGAGAGCTTAAGGGGTACCTAAACCGGGAAATAGGTGGATGAAGCAGTCACCCTGGTATAAGGGAGCACACAAGTCCTTAATCTTTGCTGAGCCCGTGTCAATCACTGCACACACTCCTTGCCTCTGCAGTATGCAAACGGAGATGTACACTTTATTCATGCCAGCAGTTATCCCTACAACTTGTTTATTCCAGGGGAGACCTGTGCTCCCAAAATTTCAGCCTGCAGCTAAAAATAGGGTAGGAAAATCTTATGATCTCAGACTATTTCATTATTGTCTACACCAAGTGTAAGGGCACAGCAGTTTTCTCTTGGAAAGCAAAAGTTAATTTACAGTAAGATGAGCATATAAAAATTAAAGCTGTCATTTTACTCAGAATTTTATTTTCTTCCAGCTCTGCAAAACCCTACAGATTTTGTTCCTTTCTTCTGACATCAGGAGAAAAAGCTCAGGAGAAAAGCTTCAGTAATCTGGTATGCCCTGTAGTGGATTACCCTTTCCTGAAATGAAGTGTAGATCACACTACAAAGGGGAGATATTCAGACAGACACCAACTACACTTTACAAGTAAAGGAGAACCTAAGCTCAGCCAACAGCTCCATTTCAGGGAACTGGAACAACACATTGCTTCATTTTGGTACTTATTTCTGTCACCTTTCTAAACTTATGCTCTATTAAAAGTAGAAGAGTAGCAACAAACACTCCTGTGCAGCAGCAAAAGTACAGAAACAGCCCCTCATAATGAAAAACTGATGAGTGTGGAATCCCAAACCAGTCCTGCATGATTTTGATTGTGATTTCAAAATCAAAGGGCATTTATAACAACAGATTGGCTGCCAGCTTTATGATCTTACTATTAGTGTATATTGCTAATCTTCTAGTGTTACCAGGGAGAGAACTTTGGGAGACTGGCCCTGCTATAGAGTTCAGGGTCCAGGGCACAGGATTCACAGGAAGCTTTGCTGTTTAGGGTGCTTGTTCTGAGCAAACCTGAAGGTTTGACACACCTACCCCTCTCTCCATGGCACTGGACTGGCCAATGCATTCCAAGTCTCTCACCTGGAGGATACAGGCATATTGAAATGTAAAGCAGCAGCAGGGATCTTGTCTCCACACAGGCCCAGATTAGAAAACAACATTTTCTGTATTGAATGAGGATATTACAAAACAAAAATATTATGCAATATTTTGCAACCAGACTGAAGTGCTTTTATTAATCCTCATCTTAGAACTTGTCATTGTATAGACCTTCTTACAACTTACTCCCTTCTGCTGGGCCTGTTTGTGAGGGGAAAAATAATCAGTAAAAATTAGACTATTTTTTTAAACAATGCACTGAACAACACTAATATGCATCAGGTGCACCACTGACCTTCATATCTTTTAAGAAAAAGTCTCTGCATGCACAGCTTCCAACCTTCACACCTGAAATTGTGCTATAGGAAACAAGGTGACAAATATCCTCACCGAAGAGAAGAACAGCTAATTAACCACATTATTAAAGTGCTTGCAGCATAAACAACTCATTTCAGTCTCTAAAGTCACAAGCAGGATTACTACTTGTGGCAGCTGTGTCACAAATACTTTTAGCTCCCCCTATTCTATACAGGACATACAAAGTCTGCATTAAACAGGGAATCTCTGCAAAGTGTCTCTCTTCCTGGGACTAACAGGTATTTGCTGCACAGGTACGTGATTTCAGAATTCCAGCTCTGCAGTGTTTAGATCCCCAGTTCTGAAACAAACCCAACTATACTCTGAAGACATGCATGGACTATGGGGTTAGAACAGCTGATTTGCTGAGAGTTGGCATCTGGCCTTTGTCCTATCAGGTAGAAAAATTCAAACTAACCTGAACATTATTTTTCTTTTCAAAAGGCTGATAGTCAGCCTAGCAGATTTGGCAATAACACAGTACAAGTTTCCTGGAACTACAACAACTTTGTGTACAAATTATTTCACCTTTAAGTTGTTTTCCGCATAAAAACATAACAAAATAATGAAGTGTTAGATTTTGGCAGCTACACCAAAGTTACACTTATGTGACAACATAATCAGGAGAGGGAGAACGGGTTTTATACTGACAGAGGGTAAATTTAGATAAGATACTGGGATGAAATTCTTTCCTATGAGGGCAGAGAGGCCCTGGCACAGGGTGCCCAGAGCAGCTGTGGCTGCCCCATCCCTAGCAGTGTCCAAGGCCAGATTGGATGGGGCTTGGAGCAGCCTGGGACAGTGGAAGGTGTCCCTGCCCATGGCAGGGGGTGGAACGAGATGAGCCTTAAGGGCCCTTCCAACCCAAACCACTCGGTGGTTCTGTGCTGATGTAGCTGCCTACACCCCAAGCACCATTCTGCACACCCCTTAACACAGACACTGGCAGTCTCCTAGATTTCTCCTGAGTCTTTTTCATGAGACAGAGGGAATCAACAGCTCATGGTCTTTTGCAACATGTCTGAAAGCGCAGGCAATTGTTCTCTAACTGCAGAAGTTTAGGCAGGAGGAGAACAAATGAGTTATGTTAAAGCCTAAGAGTGTGAACACCACAGATACGAGCACTTCCACATATCAATGTTAGAGATTTTAGAACATTTGAGTCCAGAACTAGACCTTGCCAGCACATATTCCCACCAACACACGTGGACTCCAAGCCAGTCAATCATTAATTATAGTGCAATGAGATCTATTTTTGTATCAGGTGACTGTCTGGTCAAGTACCAAAGCAGGAAATAGCTCAAGAATACCATTTCTGCGATGAAACTCACTGCACCTGCCAACATTCCCTATGCAATTATGTCAGACTATTGCAAACAAATCTGAAAATAAAGGCATCCCCAAATGAATTTGAGAGAAATTGTAATTCTTTACTTCTGGTCTCAATTCAAGGCTGTACAGACAGAATGTAAGGAACTATTTTTCTTTCAGACCATTTATCTATTTTGAGTGGTAGCACACACTTATCTGTGCCTGAGCATGCAGCCACACAGCCCAACAGCAGCAGTTCCAACTGCCTCTCCAACCTACCAGGGAGGGCAGGAGGGATTCTACGGAGCCAGAAGAACAGCAAGGACCTAGCTTACAGTATGTTATCAATAATGTGCTTGTCACTGACTGTATGCAGCTTCAGCACTGCAGCAAAGGCACTTATGACCTAAAGAAATGCCAGGGCAGCATTATCAGATTGCAATAACCTTGGTGTTGGAGATGGTGAGACACACGTGCAGTGTGGATTGGTTTGCTTTGCTTGCCTTAAATATACAGTTATTTTAGTACAGGGAAAGCTTTTTCCCCCCATTTTTCTTTACAGTCTAAATAAAAGGGGGATCACAAGATGGAGGCCCTTAAAGATTTCAGATTAACAGAACAAATAAGCAAATACAACCAAGGGGAGAAAACAAAGGTCATAATAAAAGGAGTGAGCTGGGAAGAGCAGAGGTACTTAAACACGTAACAGATCCACAAACAGCCTGCTAGAAACATTTACTTGGTGGCACTTAATCATTAACAGCAAAAAACCCCAAAAAACTCAAACAAACCAACCCCCTGAAACAAATCCCCCCCCTAAAAAAAACCCAGGGAGGAAGCTGTTTTCCTTTGAGTTAAAATTTCTGGCTGCAGGAACACCTGTAAACTTTCAAATATTAATGACAGAAAAGATATTCAGTACAAAGATTCCCAACAGCTAATTATTGTGCAATACTATCCACAGCTGTTTTGAACATTATGAAGGATATAGATATCATGTATTGCTTGAAAGGAACAAAGAGTTACCATAAAATGTTGCTGGAGTCCTTGAATTTGAGTTATCATTGCTGTTTCTGAGTAACTATCTTGGAGAAGTCTTTTGCAACAGTCTAACAGCTAGTGATTACAGAAAGAAGGGAATTCCAACAACAGGGAATTCCCTATTCTGGTAATACAGTGCCCTAGATATGACCCATGTTATTTCTGTACTCTGGGTACTCCTGGATGCTCTGAAAATCCTACTGGGATTTCCTGTAAGCCAGAAAAGCTTTCAGATGCTCCAGCTTCTTGTAGGAACTGGACGTAAAAATACAAGGATTGAGATAACACAGTTCAAAGGAGAAGGTCCCATTTTTCTCTCATCACAAGTACACAGCACCGTGAGGTGTCATCCCTCTTGCTGCCGTGGGACCGGAATCAGCTGAGCATGCTGCATCCACCCGGCTATTGCTCGCTTGTTCACAGGCCCAGAGAGGCCGAGGAGCATTTTGGCAGGTTCTAGCCAGTACTTGAAATCTGGTGTTTGGTGGCTAATGGTTTGCTAGCCCCAGTATTCCAGCAGCAATTTTCAGTGAAGGATGGACTGGAAAGACTAACGTGAAAACAAACTCATAACAAAATTCTACTTTCATTATAGAAATTTCAAAACCATTGAAGGTAAAGGCTGCAGAACACCAGTGCCGGGTTTAGAGAGCTCTCCCTGTGAGGATCCACTGCCCCTCTGCGGAGGTGGGCTGGCAGAATAGGGGTAAGCAGAGCGTGTTGGCGCGAGCGTCAGCAGCGGGCAGAGGATCCTCTTCGGCACTGACCTGCACCTGAGGCACGCACAAGCCATTTAAACCCCTTCCAGCCTCTCCACACGCCGAACCAGCCCCCGGGGGCAGCCCAGAGCCCCCACGGCCGGCTCGCCGCAGGACCAGGGGACAGCGCCCGTTCTCCGGTCACCGACACCCCCGGATGTTCCGCCCTGGGTTCTGGAGCCCACCGACAGACACAGCGGCTGGGGCCGCGCCCGA
>VZRQ01011025.1:207750-252313 GCA_013397975.1 Machaerirhynchus nigripectus | reverse complement strand
CTGCGAGGGGTGGCGAGGGCTGTGAGGAGCTCTAAGGGGCGATGGAGGGACTGTGAGAGCTGATGGAGGGGTGGTGAGGGTGGCTGTGAGGGCTGGTGAGAGCTTTGAAGGATCAGGGGCCTGTGAGCGGTGACAGTGAAGGGCTGTGAAGGCGGTGCAGGTCAAAGCTGAGGGACTGTGAGGGGTGATGAAGGGTGAGAGGGGTGATAGGGACTGTGAGGGGTGGCGGGTGACAGTGAGGGACAGTGTGGGCAGACGGGGTGGTTGGCACAGTGTTGTGATAAGAGAAGGTGGAAATTTGGTGGAAGAGAAACCCCTTGTGATCCAGCTGGTCATTAGAGATCAAAGAGGGTGAGGTTAGCTGAGCTTAATCTCTGATTTTAACCAGTTTGCCACTGTAAGTGGTTGTGTTCAATAGGAACTTCCATGAGCACAGGTTCTCAAACAGGGCATGTTCAACATTGAGTCTGGTAATGTTCAATAAGAACTCTCACCAGCACAGATTCATGAATAGTGTGGTTTATTGAAGCAGCAGAAATACAAGGGGGAGTGGAAAGGGGGAATAACTGAAAGACAGTATGTTTTGATTAGATTTTCAGAAGAAATTCTTTACTTAGAGGATGGTGAGGGCCTGGCACAGGTTTCCCAGAGAAGCTGTGGCTGCTCCATGCCTGGAAGTGTTCAAAGCCAGGTTGGCCAGGGCTTGGAGCAACCTGGTCTAATGGAAGGTGTCCCTGCCTGTGGCAGCCGTGTGGAACTGGGTGAGCTCTAAAGTCCCTTCCCACCCAAACCATTCTGAGATTCTGGGATTCTATGAAATACGGATTTGGAATTGCCCTAGATGGATGCACTAGCTGTGATAGGGTTCTAACAATGACAATAGTATAGTGTTAACTCAGGTAATAATAATCATCATCTTATGTAGAAGCTTACAATGAATGCTTGAGAGGAGGGAGAGGAGAGTAGCCCATCAACTGTCTCTGAGGTCCTTTTGGGTCTTCCTCCTAACTAGGTGAAATTTTTACCCCCCTTATATAAGGCCAAATATTATCCCCCAGCTCTTTCTTCACATATAGCATGATCTAAGCAGAGTAATACAGTCATATATGTGGGACTCCTAATTAGGAAAAAGTTTGGGTTAGGCTTGTTTTATTTAGTTTAGTTATGGTGTCCTTCGAAGTTCTAGTCATACAACTTTGTTCTCTTTTGTTTCATTCTTCAGAGCCAGAGCAGGATCACTGCCTCTTCACAGGACCTGCTCCTTCAGGGCCTTTCCTGACATCAGCTGTGCAGCTCTCCATGCAGAGATAACACAGAGGGTACACAGTTTAGGCTCTAGATATTAAGCCTGAGCCCTTGCTTGGCTCCTTGGTCATCATCCCACGGACAGCAGTGCCGGGTGAGGAGAACTCGGGCTATGCTTCTGCCCTGGGGGCTGGGAAAAGCTTAGCACAAATACTAGAAACAATTGTTGCTTTAGGAAACCTTTAAAATCTGACTACTTTTGTGCTCAGTAACAATGTGACTGGCTTTTTTTTTTTTGCAAAGCCTGTGATGTCCAGGACAGAAATTGGTTCATTTTAAAGAAGAAGGATTTCCATAGTGTTTATTTGACTTGGCTTGGCAGCAGTGTTCTGTTTACGACTGGATAAATAACTGCCACATTAAAGATTATTAACTAGCAATGCTTCAGTGGCCAATAAAGCACTAATCTTTTATATGGTGTTGTACATGTACACAGCTTGGTACAGCAGGATCTTGCCAAAGAGATAACAAATCCCTTAGTCGGAAGGTTTACAATCTAAAGGAAACCACAAAGGACCACAAAGAAAGTACAAAACATGATAATGAAACATAAAACACACAGAGGACTTGGAGCCATTTGCAGCTGCATTTTAAACAGGGTCTTAAGGGGGTTTTTCGTATTTACCTTAAAGCTACTGGGCAGTGATTAGAGATAAGAAAGAATCCTAGAGTGGTTTGGGTTGGAAGGGACCTTAAAGCCCATCCAGTCCCACCCCCTGCCATGGGCAGGGACGCCTTCCATTAGACCAGGTTGCTCCAAGCCCTGGCCAACCTGGCCTTGAACACTTCCAGGCATGGAACAGCCACAGCTTCTCTGGGAAACCTGTGCCAGGGCCTCACCACCCTTATTGTAAAAACCTTTTCCTAGTATCTGGTCTAATCTCCCCTCTTCTACTTTAAAACGGTCCCCCGTTGTCCTGTCGCTTACAAGCCATGCTGAAAAGCCTGTACTCATCTTTCTTACAGACCTCGTCAAGTCCTGCAGACAGACACAGCAGCCACTGTGCTGTGACAAATGGTCAGTGGGGTCTCGAGCAGTGCTGGGCCCCTGCCTCTGCCAGTGGCCAGGCAGGGCAGTCCCACTGCTCCAAAGGGGGCCTAAGCTCCACACTGGGGGGAAGCAGTAAGCAGTCCTGGCAAAATGCTTCCTTTAATGCTTCCTTGTGACTGGCTAATGCTACTGTGCACACCAATGAACCCGTGTCGTGGAGCATGAGAGCCGTTTCCAAAAGCTGTGCCAAGAAATCATTTGTTTATCCAAATATAAACTGGAAATATAATACATTATTTTATATTCACTGCTGTTTGATTCTGCAGGGTCCTAGAGGGCACTTCCACACATGTAAAGCATTGTGTTCCTTGTGCTAAATGAAGCTGAGCTAGCAAGGAAAACAGGTTTAAAAGAGGACGAAAGTAGAGGGAGAGGTGTGAGGACAGAGATAAGTGTGGGCAGCATTTGCTAAGATTTTGTAGGAGGACAAAAAACTTTCATCTGTCTTCAGCATTTATAGATCCTTTCACTGTAATATGTGGGACCTATGTATTTTGTATACTTGGGCTCCTGGTGCCCCTCTGAGGTAAAGCAGTACTGGTATTCTCATGTCTCTCCCAGGAAACTCTGGCAGAGAGAATGGGGGAAAAAATCTGGGGATTGATGTCGTACTCAGACACAAAAGGACCACGCAGACACCGTTCTGTCAGGATAGGGCCTGGGCCAAAAGAGAGAGAGCAAGGAAGGGCCAAGGTAGAAGGAAGAAGAAGGAAGAAGGAGGAAGAAGACCGGCCCGGCTCTTTATTTGTCAGTTATATATCTTTTTAGAGACAACCATGGATTGGAGGATGGGGTTACCACCTCTCCATGACACTGGTCAGATCAAAAGTCTATCATAATTCTCCGCCTAACAAAAAGAATGATAATAATAGATATTGGTAGGTAAACATGCCTGATGCTTACAGTAAAGTGCCTGGAAAATTCTACTGCAAGAATGAAAACATAGAAAGACTGCAAAATTCAGGGCGACAGATTGACGTGCTTTGGAAAAGCAAGAGCAGGCACATGGAGAGGGATCAGACTCCCAGAGTTTCTCTGCTGAAATGTGCTGAATGATTAGAGCTGAACATACTGTTTAGACAGACAGTTGTTCTCAGTGTTCTGAAAATAGGAATAATAGAAGGCTCTCTCCAAACTTCTGTCCTAATGCTCAGTGGTGCACTATCATGAGATATTTTAGGAGTATAATGGTGACTAAAGCCTCTGCATTGCCTGGTGGTTTTACCTAATTCCAGTATTCTGGGTGCTGTAGGGGGATAGAGTTCAAGGAAGCAGAGATAAGATAAAGGGCACAGAGATAAGATCAGTGTGGGGAAATCCTTCAGGAGAGGGGCCTGTGTGAATGCAGGATAAAAGGAGACAGCAGTGGGTGGTGGGAATGGCAGATGATGTGGGCAGAGTGGATGCTGTGTGCTATAAAACTTTGGAGCCTGCATGGCTATATAAGTAATCTCCACCAGTCTGTGTTCAGGCTGTTGGACTGTCTGTGACTGTGAGAGAGAGGGTGAAGACCTTGCTTGAGTAGCTGGCTGATGGCTGGTGGAAAACATGTTTGAATGCATTTACTCCTCTTCCTGGAGGAAGATGTTCATTGCTGGCAGCTTTACAGAAGCCAAGGAATGCCAAGGCTCTCTAAGTTCTAAACCCTGCAGTGGTTCAAATAAAGAGCAAGACCCGGGGAGCCCCTGGGCATGGAGGGCAGTGAATCTACAAAGGTTTTCTAGGGATGAAAGAAGGATCTTTGTTTATATCAAACTAATCCCCAGAGTTTTGGAACACTTTCACATAGCATGAAATAAAGTAGTTTTGCAAGTGCAGTTGTTGGGTGATGCCTGTGACCTTTGGGTTTGTGTCTTGATGGTGGCTTCCCTCTCTGTTCTCTGAAGAACAAGAACAAGTGAGCTCATACTGAACCATTCCTTTGTGTGGGAATGCTATTCCCCCTGAATATTTTCCAGAACCTACAGGAACAGAAATTTCTCTGTGTGTACAGTTGTATATCTCACATTTTCTTATGAAACCAGGCTGGAGTTCTGGACTAGGCACTGGATGTAATGGAGGCTTTTTGGCAGGGGCAGTGGAGGGACTGGAAGGCTGGATTGGGAAACCACATGAAAGCAAGAAAAGAAAAGCAAGTGAGGAATGGCTAAGTGGATGGAATGATCCATCACATGAGAGCTGTCCTCATGGGTGTCCAACAGCCTTGGAGAGGATATTTGCACTGGTAAGGTGGGCAGAGGAGCAGCTGGAGGATCATCAGGGAATGCCAGGAAGCACAGAAGGGTCTTAGGCCAAAACCTAAGCTGGGCTAGTAAAACAGTGGCTTTGCTGGTCCCACAGCAATAGGGTTTCCCCTGGGCTGATTGCTTGCATGGAACGCTGATAAGCCTCAGCAAAGTCTGACCTCCTGTGGGTAAAACTGGGAATTACCAGGGGATAATTATGAAAATCTTTTCTTCATCACGTGCCAGCATCTTAGTGAGAGGTTTGCTCAATGGTGTGGATCACTTCTCTTCTTGCAGCAGCCCGACGTGGTTTTGCCCCTCTAGATGAGCTGCTGCTGAGCTCCTAGCAATGAGGTGGGCTGATGGTCCCAAAGCTGAGAGAGTGCTGGTGGATGTTTTAATGACACAAAAGGAATGTGGTTGTGAAGGCAGCCAAGCATTTCTCTGTGACTGCAAGAAGTGCTCTGTGGATGCTGTGTTTTCCATTGGGTTGGATGGGTTGCAGCCACCATTTCCTGTTTCTTCGTCCCTTCCCTTGCCCCAGCTATGGCAGCTCCTGCCTTTTAGGGGTGAGCAGTCACACTGTACTAGGAATGTGAAAGGTTAACTTCTGGTACTGTGTGATCCTCTTGTTGTGGAGAGGGGATTTGTGAGAAGGGAATTAGCAGTTTCCCTTTAGAATGACTTTAATCCCCCTCCTCCATGAGGACACTGTGGTGGTGTGTGGTACACTCCCAGCGTGTCGCACCAGGTATTCCAGAGTGCGATGTTGCTTGTTAGGATCCAGCTTTGGTTGCAGGTCCTGCTGTGGTGTTCCATACCTGGTAGGGTCCAGTCCACAGAGATTCCTCTGGCTATTGGGCATCTTTGGGGCACTCTTACCCACTCCTGACTCTGGAGGAGGAGAGTTCATTGCAGAAGGATCTTGCACATGACAGTTTGCCTCCCCCATGGGGTGCCTGCCTGATGACCTGTGGGATCTTAGGGAATGACACATAATCCAAGGGCTTTTCCTGGGAAGGTGATTCTGAAGGAGTTTGCTTTATTCCAAGTGCAGGTGTATCCTATAAGCTCCAGGGACTGTTGGTCAGTCACGCACTACAGACAAGGATGAATAACTAAATGTTGCTTTACTTATGCCCAGCACTGCCTTTGATGTTGGCTTGGTCCCTTTCTTCCCCTTGCACTCCTCTGCACTGGTTCAAACACAGCACTGCCTTTTCTCAGGGGGTTCATAGGCTTTCACCAGGAAAACAGGACCTTTTTTTTTGGGAATTGGGGTCCCTCATAGCATTATGTCTCTGTCTGGGCTGCTGGCTCTGGGTCTTCAGGGTCTCTGGTGCATTTACCTCATAGTGTGATTGAGTGGGAGCAGTGAGGGACCTGCAGAGTTCACAGCAGAGGTGGCTGGACAAGTAAGTTTAAAACCAGCCTGTGATCCCATGGATCTCCTTTTTAGAGACCTGAGAATAGGCTGAACCTGCCTGGGTGAAGGATAAGAGGGTATGGTGCCCAGAGGGCCTCTGCCTGGAGAGGGTTCCTGTCTGTCCCAGCCAAACAGCCTGGGCAGGCTTATCTCTCAAGAGGGCTTTACACCAAAGTCCATGGCACTGGGTGCTCTCAGGCCTGCCTGTGTTCTCCTCTAAGGCAAAGCAGAACCTGAAATTAGTGTTTCCAGAAGGTGTGAAATGGAGCTGGAGCAAAAGCAGGCTTGGCGGTGCTCTGGCCCAGGCCTGGTCCTTGCAGCCTTTGCACCTGTGCCAGAGCATGAATTGCTGCTCTGTGCTGGTGCCCCTCACCCCTCTGCACACTCTGTTTTCATTAGTGTGTGCTCTTTGGTTAAGGACCCTTCTCACTTCCAGCTGAACAAACACTTTCCATCGCGTGTAAAATCCAGCTTGGTGCTAATAGGCATCTCCCCCCACCTTCCTCCCTCCCCTTTACCACCTTTTCTGCAGTTGGCAGGACAAAAAAGTGTCGCTATTACCTGACTTATTATCGGCACGGGACTGTAATTTATGACATATGCTTGGTAAAGTGCCATGCTGAAAACATTTATGGCCCTCTTCGAGTCCTGTGGGGTGGTGGGGAGAGCAATGGCTGGGGAGGGGAAGTCAGTTGTTCCACCCTTGCAAAATACTGCACAGTCCAAAGCAGTGCTGTGGGCAGTGGGCTCAGCACCCTGCTCTGCCGATGTCAGAGTGGGTTGAAACACCAGTGCCCAGAACAGATGTGAGGTTTTTCTGTCCTTAGGAAACACACAGTTTCTCCCTTTGGGAATTTACTGAATTCCCCATCTTTATTGCTTTTAGTCCTGTACAATCTTACCCTTCAGGCAGGATCTCGGACCCTGCCTTCCTCATGTTCCTCATACAAGTGTCACCTCCTCTTTCCTCCCCTAGCTTCAAG
The DNA here is from genome assembly GCA_013397975.1 of Machaerirhynchus nigripectus. Classification (NCBI taxonomy): domain Eukaryota; kingdom Metazoa; phylum Chordata; class Aves; order Passeriformes; family Dicruridae; genus Machaerirhynchus; species Machaerirhynchus nigripectus. Next base: position 245,323 of record VZRQ01011025.1, on the reverse strand, counting down.
TCCCTGTTCTTTCATGGGAGGGTTTGCAGAAGCTGCCCCATGTGCAGCAGGGCAAGCACAGGAGCTGTGAATACCTCCTCTGAAAGGCAGGCTGAAACTCCCTGAAACAGCAGGACAGCTGCCCTCCAGCAACCAGGTTCATGCTGTGTCTGAAAGAAACAACCTGATCGTTTAGTTCTCCATGTCTGGATTTGACCTGAAAATGTGCTGCGGAGAGAAGGGGGCAAAGGAATTGTTATTGCTGTAGGCGGGCTAGATTTGAATAGCAATCTAAGGGGCAAGGGAATGTCCTGGCAGCAGTGACTTTTTTAGTGATTGAAGAGAGATTTGTGAGAAATGGGACTTCATATCCCAGTCTTGAGATCAGTGGTATGGAAATCTGGCATGGGAAAGAGTTTTTTACACTGGGCTATTTGCTGATTACTGAAAAGTTAATGTTGACTGTTGAGCTCCTCTCAGGAAAACATCATCATTCATCTTTCAGAGCTTTTTGGAGCTTGGCTGTCTGCCCTGTTCACTTGTCGTGATTCAAAGGATAGGAGCAAGGATCATCCAAAACATTTCCCAGCTTCAGGAGCACACTTTCCCTGAAGCTGCTCAGTGGGAAGGAGCGATGGCTTGGCCTGCAGTGAGCCAGGCTCTCTGTACAGTGTGGGGAAGGATCGTGTGCCAGTTTGTCCTCTTTCTTTGGTTCAGGCTTTGCCAGCTTCTGCGTGAGAAGCAGGTCTCTGCAGCCTTCTGCTTCAACAGTGCCATGTGTGCATCCATGTGCTGGAGCTAAAGGAGATGTTCTGGCTGGGGTTGAGTCCTGGATGCTCTCTGCTACTTCCTGTCTGAAGGTTTGCAAGATAAAGCCTTGAGAGCTGGATGACATAAGGAGATGTGTGAAGCCCACAATGCCAAGCTAATGCTGCTTCCAGAGTCATCATCTCTAGCTGCTGTAGTTTCTGGATATTTTGTCCAAAGGGTCCCAAGGCTGAGGGTTTGGTCTGGGAGAATGCCTTGAGCCGGAGTTGCTTCATTCCTGCTGTGGTTGGACCGAAGGTGTGTTTTGGATGGCATTTATTTCCCCGAACAGTAGCTGTGTAGAAGTTTGCCATCTGGTGTAATTTTGTCCTCTGAGCTCCATCTGTCCTGTGCAGTGGGGAGAGACTGAAGCCTCCCCTGAGTAAATCAGCTCATTTTGTCTTAAGCACTATTGTGTGGAGCAGGTTGCTCTGGAGATGATTCTGCTTCTCACTGGAGCTTACACGTTTAGGTGCCAAACTGGGTGCTAAAATCAGAAGTGAACCCCCCTGCCTTTGACTTTTTGTGTGAGGGAGGGATGGTGGGAAGCGCTCATGGTCTGTGGGGTCTGAGGCACCTTTTGGCCTTGTTCTGTTGATGGAATTCCAGACAACCCGTGCCCAGGTCAAATCTCTACCTGGATCCTAGAAAGAGTTCCCCTTTTTCAGATGGTGAGAAGCAGATGGGCAGTGCTGGATCCTGCTGAAAACAGGGAAGAACCACAGTCTTGAAAGGTTTCCCAGTGTCCTGCAGGGTGAAAGCAGTTTAGCTGACAATAAAACCTCTGCTGAGTGCAAGATTATTCAATGGGAAAAGGTGGGGGGAAATGGCAAAAAATGGCAACCTGTCTTAAGAGAGTTCACTGTATGTGCACCTGATAAAAATCATAACATGGGATCAGCTTTCTTCTCTGCTCTCTTGGCTTTTGGCATGTGTAACCAAGTTCTGGCAGGCAGGGCAAATTTCATTCTCCCTGGGGTCATTAAAAAAGACCATTTCCCCATTTAAAGAGTGGGAGGGAGGTGGGGATGGAAAGGGAAGCTGAGCCAGGCAGCAGGCAAGCCCTGCCCACACTGCTGCACGAGTTAGCAGAGCCATGGCTCTCCCACCCCCACCACTCTCCACGGCGTTAGGCACGTGGGATTGAGGGGGGCTGGATGGGTATGAAAGCAAACACACATCTGGAAGTTCCTCTAGTTAATTGGGCAATTATTCATACCACTCTTGCTGGAAGCAGCCTGCTACTGCTGAGCCAAAACCAACAACAACAGACCATGGGCGTACTCCATCCCTGCTTGGAGAGGGGAGGCCTGTGTGGCAAGGTGGAGCTGCGGAGGGCGAGTTAAGCAGTGAGGGCATGGACCCACTACTCCTGGGCTGCTCTGCTTGGCTGTAGCTGTGGGTGGGGAAGCCCTGGAGACCCTAGGTGTGGTGAGATGCTTGGGAAGCACTTGCTTCTCGGTGCATGTGGGCCCCAGGTTGGGAGGGGGAAGTTGCTGCTCTGGAACAGCATGAGAACCCAAGTCAACCTGTGTTGGGTTTTATTAGGAGCTTGGCAGGCTGTGGTGTTGGTGAAGGTAGTCCAGGCCCAGCTGTGCTCTGTAGTACTTTACTCCTCGTAAATAGTGGGTTCACTGCCATTTCTGCCCAGCTCCCACCTGAGTGAGGCTCTGGCAGCCCATGTTCACCTTTTCCATCCCTCCTCCTTCACCTTCCTCACATCCCTGGTTCCTTCTTAGTCTGACAGCAATGTCACTGCAGTCCCCATTCCCTGCCTGTTTTCTGGTACAGGTGCTGTGCAAGTGAAGTTCTGAGGGAATGCAGAGCTGGCAGGCCTTGTCTTTGGCAGTTCATTTCCCAGGATTTGCTTGTGAGGTGGGAGCTGGGAGTGATCACCTCAGTCCGAGTGGCTTTCCCTACGACATAGTTGACAGACCTCAGCAGATCCTCAGGGAGATGATGTTCAGGAGTACTCTGGATGCCATCAGCCTTGAGGAGTTGTCTCTCCTCATCTCTATATCTGGTGGGATACAGGGTTGCTCCCGAGGCTGAATTGTCTGGGATTGTGTATCAGTGTGACAGACCACATCTTGAAAGCGTTCCCCTGGAACCGTGGCTGACTGCTCTTTGAGTGCTTTGCCATTCCCTCCTTGCTGCTGAAGCCCACAGGAAGCCTTCCCCTTCCAGCAGGATCTCTTGATTGATAAAAACAATCCCCTTCTCTCAAACCGTGCCTGCTGCACAAGCTGGGGGTGCTGTGTTTAGCCCATCTGCTTCCCGCTTTGCCTGAGAGCACATCTCTGGCACTGGGAGTCATTGTGGCAGCTTCAGAAGTGCACGCAGTGCTGGGCTCCACCAGCATAATTGGAGCCAGCTCCAGCCAAGCCCAGCTGGGATGTGAAAGGAGAAGAATTCCCGTGGTTCCCTCTTTCCTTTTCTTTTTCCCTCTGCCATGAGATGGGTCTTCTCTAAAGAAATTTATTGCCATTAACTCAAGATCTTCCTTAGGATAACATAAATCAGACAGACAGTTTGGCTCCAGGACGAACGTGCAAACGTAAGCAAGGCTGGAGTGGGTCACGCCATGGAGCTGTTGAGTACAGGATCCTCTCCAAAGCATCAATGGAGTGAGTGCTGTAGGAAAGGGCTGGAAACAATGCGTACATGGCATGCGTTGTCTTGCCTCTTCCCTGACAGTCCATGGATGTGGTGAAAGGTTTATCTAGTGGGTGATCAGCAAATATTTTGTATCTTTGTTTGTCCATTTTTGAAGTGTCTTAGATGGTGCTAACTCAGAAAGGCTTCAGGATGTAAAGTTCTCTGCATGAGCTTTAGTAGTGGTCTCAAAAGTACTGTGAGGACATCTCACCATCAAAAAACACTTGAGAGAGGGGAGCATGATTCCCGGTTTTACAGGAGGGAGTGAAGAATTTAAATGACTTATCCGAAATTTCAGTGGGAATCCTTAACAGCGTGTGGTGTTGAAACCAGTTTCTCAGGCTCCTGTGACTGTTCAGCTTTCCTCTTTGATAATCACCCACACAGAGATCTAAGTTAGGATTGGAACTTACCCTCAAGCTAATGCAGAAATAAACCTAACTGAAGGGAAAGCCTTCCTTATTGTCCAGCTGGATGACTGTTCTGTAGAAGGAGGACATCGCCAGGTGGAGAGGCCAACCAACAAGACCTGATTTGTCAAGGATTAGGAAATGGAAACATTGCTGAGGAAATATGATCCTGAGGGTGCTCAGAAAATCAAGATTTGTGGTGGAAAACAGTTTCAGGGAACAGGAGAGAGTTTGGGAGAGGATCTGCTGTTCAGCCAGAAGGGAGAGGGTAGAGCCGCCAGCCATGTGGAAGGGATGGGAAAGGTAGGAGGGTGTGTGGAGCTGGGCACTGAAATGGAACAGCCGAGATACAAGCACCAAGGGACAGCTCTCGCTCTCACTGAAGGGAATGGACCGACTCCCATTGACGTCAATGAGGGCTGAACTGGGACCCTTGCGAGAAATATATTGAACACAGACAAATCCAGCAAAGTCAAAACAGATGATGCAGGCCGCTTAATACAGTCACAGGGAGCTGATTGCGAAACCTCCTAACGAGGCAGTTCTGTCAAGCAGCCATCCAAGCCCAGTAGGCTCCAGCCTAGGAGAGGAACATGGGAGGCTGTGGTCCTGGAGAAGGCGTGCCCAAGATGGAAGGCTGAAATGGTATGGGATAGGTCCTCACAGTGCTTCAGCACAACCCCACCCGCCACCATGTTTGTGTGACCTTCTTAGCTATCTTGCCATGTTCCAGGTACTTTTTCTTGAGCTTCCCCTGTCCCACCAATGGAGCTGTTCTGAAGCTGAGGTGTGGACAGACTGGACAAATTGTCACAGAGGAATACACTGCTGTACCTCAGCTGGCAGTGGGGGGCAGCTGTGTGTGCACATGCCTAATCCATGGCACATGCAAGTCAGTTCAAGTTAGCCAACGCGACAGAACCGCACTAAGCTGGCTGAAGTGACCTTATTTGCAAGGACTAAGCAAATGCACATGGACTGCAACGCTGACACGCAGTAACCAGTCACCGCGTGATAGCCGGTTCCTGTGTTTGCGCTCAGCCTCTGACTCATCACCCCAAATTCTTCCCTTGCTGTGCTTCTCAGTCCCTTGTTCCAGGTTCCCAGCGCCTGGTTTCCTCTGCGTCAGGGATGTCTGTGATCCTACCACAGCCCCTTGTCTGTCCAGAGACTAGTTTTGGCAACTCTCCTCCTCTGCTCTGTTGAGTCTCAACGATCTGCTCCAGGTTCAGGCACTCCTAGTCCTCTTCTGACGGTACTCAGCCAGCCAGCTCCCTGTGGAGACCCAGGTCATGGCTCAGAGCGTATCCCCTCACTCCACAAACCTTTTCCAGCCCAGCAGGCCTCATTTGGCACCAGGACCTCCCTCTCCACCATCTTTACTTGTGTTCCCCACCTGGAGAAAGCAGTGAGTCCAGACATGGCTCTACCCTTAGAGAGCAAGAAGATGTAGAGCACTCCAGTGAGGTCAGTGGAGAGATCTTGGCAGTATCTTCTCTCTGGCGTAGTGGGAATTCGGAAAAGGTGATGGAGTTGAAAGGAGAGGGCAGGATGAAGTTACTAGTGGGGAATATGAAGCTGAAAATAGAAGCAGCTGAGTTTCTGGGTGCTCCTGAGGATGTCTTATCCTTGACCAAGCACTGGTTCAGGCTGAAGAGCAGAGACTTCAGTGAAGCCACACTTACACTACACCATGTTGAAACAGACTTCAGAAAGATCCATTTCCCCTAAACCTGGAGTTGTACCATCCTAGCTGTGTTATGACAGAAAGGACAGATCTAAATAATCTGATTTGTAGGTGGAAAATTCAAAGGAATGGGAAGAGAGCGCAGGAGTGGAGACAGGCAGGGGGCATTGTTGCTCTTAAAATGGTCCTACACTGTATGAGCAGCTTAGATGTTTTGGGAAGGATGGAATTTCACTTTTGATTCCCCATGGATAGACTGGACTGAAACTTTACCTTCCTTTTCATCCTGGATCCACTGAAATAGTAGCATCTTTTACAAGAACCAGCTTCCCTGATGTAAGAGTAATGTTTGGTGGCGAATCCAAGAGTGTACACAGGGACAGGTGGCAGACACAGGGACAGGTTACCTGCAGTGGGCATTGAGGCACTGCCTGAACTTTCAGGAATGGAATGAGCAAAGCCAAAGTGTTGGGGCCAGCAGACATGAAACACACCAAGAGGGGCCTCTTTCAGCTATGTCAGATGCAAAATGAAGGCTATGGAAAAGCGTGGGCTTGCTGTATACTGGGGCAGAGGACCTAGAAACAAAGGGCATGAAAGAAGCAGATATTCAATATTTTTTTGATACTGGGACCAATAATATTTAATGCCTTTTTAAATGGCTTAGAGTGCACTCTCAGCAAGATTAAAGACAACGAGTTGGTATCCCTGAGGGCACAGTGGCTAGTCAAAGGGCGCTTCACAAGCTGTTGTATGTGCTGTGCTGTGCATTTCAGGGCTGATGGCCTGGCTTTCTCTGCTGCCTGCACTGCCTGTTTGCTTCTTGCTTCCATTTCAGGCAGCCCTCTTTCTTCGAAGATGGTGGAAACAAGCATTCCTTCTCCAAGTAAGCAGCTGAAGGGACTGTGTTAGACTAGTCACACCTCAGCGAGTGAAATTTGCACCGTGATCCATAGTTCTATGCTTGTGGGTTTCCCACAGTAACAGTGTCACCAGGGTGTAATCACAGCATTGTCACACATAAGCTACTGCATCAGCCTAATGCACTTTTGCTAAGGAGTTGCCTCTGGGCAGTGAGGTGGGAAAGGGCCTGGGTATGAGAGGAGGTGTGGGCTTGAAGGAACCCTGCTCCAGGTTAGCTCTCCAGCCACAGCCTGGCACAGAGCTGCTTTCCTCTCCATGCAAGCTGGCACTTGGGGACTGTGTTCTTGGAGAGGGGCAACCTGAGTGGTTCACCCTGTGTGGTGAGGTAAAGGTGTTTCTGGAAGCACACAGGAAAGCAGCAGCATCACCACCTCCTTAGCTGTGTGCAGCTGTACAGCAGTATAGGCAATACTGTGTCTTCTGGACTGTATCTGGGACAGCCTCCCCCAGCAGTGTTCCTACTTTTCCTTATTCATGGGCATATCATAAAGGGAGGTGTTATTATCAATGACTGATTTTTCTCTCTGCCTTGTCTTTTCATAGCAAACACTGCTCCTCTCCACGTTCCACGACTCTTCACCTCCCCTGGCTATCTGTATGGGTATGTTTATTGACATGACAGCATGCAGCAGTCAGTGCTGCCAAAGTCAATGTGTCCCGTGTCTGTTGAGGGTTGGCTGGGGCTGTCAGCTTTGTGTCTCCTGAGAGATACCAAGACTGTTTGTTGACTTTGCCTTTAGCTGGTGTTAGATAAACAGTGAAATTGTATTATTTTTGTGCTTCTTCCTATGACCAGCTTTAAGCACTGTAGTGGGCACATCAGTCACGGACATCAATTGTTTCCCCTGGATTTTGTTCTGAGTGTTTGGTGAAGCCTGGAGAAAAAACAGCATTATCTTTGAAACTATCTGGAAGGGTGAGAAAATCACGACCCTTATGCCGTTCTGGGGCCTGGCCGTGATTGATGCTGCCTGACATTTTTGGGCACTGGTCTCACAAGGTGGGGGGCTGCTTCTGCCCATCAGGTACAGGTGTTCTTGGTCATTTGGTTTATGAGTGTTAAATTTGCTGTTTTATGGTGGTGACACCCTCAGTGCAGAACCAGAAGCGGCAAGCCTGGGCAGCCTGCTCAAGGAAACCTCACCTCCCGGAGCTCTCTTTTCTCTGGTGGATCCTCTGGTGTCCTGTAAAGTGTGAGTCCCGCCTAAAGTTTCTGCGTGAGGAGGTGTTTGGGGAAACTCTGTGTACTCTTTTCTGGTGTCTGATAGAAGTTGAGCTCTCACAGCAGCTTTCTGTATGGGCTCCTCCTACGTAACTGGTAAAGGGAGGAATCCCATGTCACAGGTCGAGTCAGACCATTGGCTTCTTGATACCTCAGTCTGGTCTGGGTGAAATTTGCTGATGGGTTCTGAGCTGTTGGGGATGGATGAACAAACACAAACAGCATGATTACTTAGTTTTATTTCCATTGGAAACTAGGCTGAAGTAGCCAGCTCCACTATTCCCTATGGGATTGCTTTTGACCAAAAACATTGCAGACGTCTTGCTTCCTGGTACCTGCATGGGATCTTTTGATGGTGTAAACTCATTCTGTGCCTTTGGAACCACCTGACAGATGCTGATATGCCACAGCTGGCCTGAAATGGCAGATCCTGCTGCACCGGGGTTTCAAAGAACAGGCAACCAGAGGAGAAAACTGAGTGAAAAAATGCTTGGTCTCGGGCTTCTGCCAACAGGGGACAAGACCTGCTGACACAATGGAGACACAGAAGTAAGACCAGTCATGTTCTCAGGTGCTGGGGCCTTTCAAAATGAGTATGCTGGCCCTGGTGGGGTGGGCTTGCTCCAGACAGGTCCTTCCCACTGGAATTCAACGAGCAGGAGGATGAAGATGCTGGGAGAGGTGACTCAAGTAGTTTTTGGTCTTATTTTACTCACAACTTGGGACTTTTGTTTGTGGCACAAACATCAAAATTGGGGGCCAGTCTCCCCATGCAGCACAGCAGAATAATAGAATCTTAGAAACTCCTGAGCTGGAAGGGACCTACAAGGATCATTGAGTCCAACTCCTGGCCCTGCACAGGACAACCTCAAGAATCCCACCATGTGCCCGAGAGCCTTATCCAAACATTTCTTGAACTCTGAGAAGCCTGGGGATGTGACCACTGCCTGGGGAGCCTATTCCAGTGCCTGACCACCCTGTGGGTGAAGAACCTTCTTCTAGTATTTGATCTAAACCTTCCCTGACAGAGCTTCATGCTTTGGTCCTTCACTGTGCATCAATAAATTATGCTTAATCAGCAGGATTACTGCATGTCACAGTTTCCTTCCAGGCTCCGTGTCCAGCTTTCCTTCCCACAAAACTCAGCAAGGGAGAGGGCAGGTCAAAGAGTCTTCAGCTGGTGTGAGTGATGGTTTAGCACAGACAACATATCTGAACCACAAAAATGGTGAGTGGAGTTGCTGCTCTGGTGTGATTCAAGGCTCTTTAAGAAGAACAGAAGAGATAAGGAGAACCAGGCAAACCATCCTTGGAAAGATAAACAGAACAATACAAAGTGACTTACTGTTGAGTTAGGAAGAACAACTGCTGAGAGCAGCAAATGTGTTTCTAGACAAAGAACTGCAAACATTTTAAAAGGGAGCCAGAATAAAGAGACCATGAAGAACTGGGCAGGCTGTGACCTCCTCTGAACCTGAAGGAGGAGCCTGGCAGAGCTCCCCAGCACATCATCTCCACATTCCTCATGCTGTGCAAACATCTGCCCAGCACCTTGAGGTCTTGCTAAAGGCAGTGTGTAGCACTGCTTAGGGCTGTATGTAAGTCCAGGACAGTGCCTGACAGCTCAGCTCCTGCTGCCTGGACTGACTGACTTTGGCATTGAGTGGGAGGATCGTGTTGCTCCTGCTGTGGAGCTGTGATGTGATTTGATTCCCACAAAATACTGGTGCTGAAATGTGTTTCTGGGTCCTGCAGTTTGGGTACAGTTGCTGTTTCTTTGGACTGTCTCATACTTTCCAATCCTCATCACAGAAGCCCTCAGAGGTAGCAAAGATGAAGAACTGAAAGACCTTATTTTTGCATTACAAAAAATACTCCTTCTGGCTTCTTGTTTTCTATCATGGCCAATCACACTGCCAGTCTCCCTTTCTCAGTTCTTGTCATGGCATGTAGTGAGATTCTTGAGGTTGTCCTGTGCAGGGCCAAGAGCTGGACTTGATGACCCTTGTGGGTCCCTTTCCTACTCATGATTTTCTTATGGTTCTGATTTTTCCACCCCTCTATACCGATCCACTGCTCTTCTGCCCCATCCTTCATCTCCATCCTGCAGCCTCGCTGGTGCTGTGATGCCATGAGAGCAGATATGCTGCCAGGGGTAGATGGAGGTGCCAACGCTGTCCGTGAGCTGTCTGGCTCCTTTTGCAGTTCCTGACATGAGTCTCTGCACATCAGCTTTGCAGTCATGCAGCTGTTTGTGGAGCCAGCTCATGACTGCAGTATTCCATGCATTTCCCACTGATTGCAGCACCCGTGCAGTCATGAATGGCAGCTGGCAGCAATGCACCAAGCAGCAATAACACATGAGCATGTCAGCATTGTCTTGTGGTGGTTGCCCCTGGACACTTCAGGATAGCCTGGCCCTGAAGCCATGTGTTTTCCATATGGGTCTCCTTCCTCCCTGAGTGGGTTGTCCAAGGTGACCTCTGGAGGTCCCTTCCACCCTCAAGCATTCTGTGCAGTAAGAATTCCCCCTGTGCAGGGGAGGATGTTCTGGTACGGAGGTGGCATGGCACCTGGGGTCTCTAGGTGTGGGGTGATGCTCCCCTGCTGGGGCAGGTAGTCTTGTACTCAGCTCAAAGAGGAGAAGTGCAGCGAGTCTTATCAGGAAATGAGCCCAGGGAGCTGGATACTCAAGTGATAAATTGCTGGAGTGTGTAGATGTGTGTCCTGTAGCTCTGTGTGGGACCTGGCCCAGAGATCACGAGCACTTTAGAAACAAGACAGCAAAGATGTGCCTAGGGTTCATGGAGCACAATCTCAAGCAACCAAATGTTTGCTTTCCTAATGCTGCTTCTGGGAGCCTTGGCTACCTGAGATGATAGTGTGTGTCTGTTTTGTCAGTCAGGCAGGCTGAAACACCCAGACACTATAAGGTTTTTCTGCAGAACCAACCTGAAAATCTTTCTTGGAGGCTGTGTGTACACCAGTCTGCCATGACAAAAACTATCCATATATGAAGCCATTTTGCAGGACAGTTGGAAACAGAGATGCTGAGGTAAGTTGCAGGTTCCCCCTCTGAAAGCACTGCCCTGGCTGTGGATTCCATGCTTTGCTGGACCACAGAGGTTCATGGTGTTCATCAGGATCCTTGCACACCTTGCCTTCACCCAAGGCCACTGTTGTAACTTGACCTCAGCTTCAGCATGCCTGCTGCTTCCCTTCCCTGACATGTGCATGAGCTGGCTCCTACATCCCCTGCAGTTGCTCTGAAATAGGTAGGGGAAGACTGTAACTAGTGGCATAGAGGTTCACTGGGCTGCTCCTTCCCACCCTCCAGATACTGCCACTGAGACTGGCTGGGATGTTTTGGTGCACAGACAAACTTCTGCAGCAAGTGGCAGTGAGGTGAGTGATGCTGGAGGCCTTTGTGATTCCAGGGCAGAGCAGGGTGTGCCTGTCCAACAGAGGCACCCTTGCGGCTGAGCCTGCTACAGGCCAGCTCTCTACACCTGCAGGTGCATCCCAACAAGGGGAAGGACAGGATCCTTATGCTTTGCAGACCCTTTCTGCTTGTGGCTGAGGACACCCAGGATTGAAATAGAAGGACAGCACAGTTGTGCCATGTGGCACCCCAACCTGCAGGCAGAGGTTTCCCTTGGTGGCAGCAGCTCTGCTCTGACTCAGATGCAGCTGCCTGTGAGCCAGCCCCACCCAGGCCCGTGGCTCCATCAATGCCTCCTGCACTGGGGGTGCGTCTGCCTGGAGCCGGGCCTGCCCAGGGGAGCTGGAGTGGGACGAGCACAAACGGCCAGGGCTTGTCTGCAGCCCCTGTTCGCTGTCCATCCTGACACGGTGCCCTCGCTTTTCTTCCCCCACCACGGCTCTGTTGTGAAACACTGACTGCCTTACACCAGTGAGACAGCCAGGCAGCAAGGGACAGCAAAGGGTTTTCGTCTGGTCACGCAGGGCTCAGGTTCCCCCGTGCTCACACACGGCGTTATGAGCAGGGCAGGGGTACAGTATCAAAAGACAAAGATCTAGGGATGGGGCAAATACTAGGAAGAAATGGGATGGTCCCAGAACAGAGAGAAGCAAAAGAAGTTACAAAGACAGTGAGGAACTGCTTCAGAGGAGCCTTCTGCTGAGCTCTGAAGCCTGATGCTCCATTGGCCAAGTCCTCAGCCAGTGCACAGATGTGGGCACTGAACTGCACAGGGACAGGGTGAGGTGGCTGTCACAGACCTGCACCTACAGCTGGGGACCCGCACCTCCTGAAAATGCTCCTGCTGAGCTCCCTGAGACCCTCATGGCACACCTGGCCAGGGCTGGTCAGGGCAGCCACAGAGCTGCACCCTGGCATAGGAGCAGGGCCTCAGGAGGGAGCAGTATCCCAGCCACAGTGCTGCTGGCAGTGGAGCCTGCCAGGGAATTAGGATTAATGTGGAACTGATCTGAGATGAAACACTTTGGATCAGGACCACAACCAAAAATATTTCGAGTCGGATCAAACTGATCCAAACAAATCTGTTTGTTTCCTGCATTCCCAGCAGACAGTCAGTCTTAAAGGTCACAGAGCTGAGAAGTGTGGCTGGGCACAAGTGGATTTTCCTTTAGGAAAATTACAATGACAGAAAATTCCTGACCAGCTTTGCCCTAAGGGTGAAGAAGGGGGTGATTCACCTCTCCCAGTTTTAGGCCTCTTTGTGAGGAGCTGAGACTAGGAGCCCTGGAATGCAGAGAGTTTGGCATCTCTAGCCAGCACAGAGGTCCCCACTCCCCAGGGGACAAGGCCAGCAGGAGTGATGGCTGGTCTCTGGCATATTCCTGCATGCTGAGTGGAGGCTGGGACTCCTGAAAGCAGCCCTCCAAACTGCTGACTTTTGGGAAGTGGGAGCCTTTCCAAGCCTTGGGGACTGTGTTGACATGGCGTGAAGGTATGCAGACAGGTTTAGGCAGACAGTGACAAGAACAATCAGACTTACCCCTTTCGACAACTGCTTTTTTGATAACTGCCTGTATTGTTAGCCAGCACCAGCCAGTGACTGAGAGATGGAAATGTGCAGGGACAGGCTTTGTAACTGTCCCAGCTGCTGGGTCCTCATTCTCTCCCAAAAGCAGAGCCCTGATACTCTGATCCACATCCCTGTGGGCCAGGCTCTGGAGCAGCTGGTGATGGCAGAAGCAGCCTGAGGGCTGCTCTCCTTTGCGGGTGCCTCGCTGTGGGCAGCAACGCTGGAGGAGATGCTCTGAACTGGAGAGCTGCTGGCTCCCACTCGAGTGCAAGTCCCTCTGACTGAACCCGAGGGCTCCCATCTCTGTTCTGTGAACTCACCTCAGCGGCTGGCTGATCCCTGCGGTGATCTCACCCACCAGGTTTTCCCGCAGGTGGGATCGCCCCGGGAGGCTGCGCAGCCATGGGAGCGCACAGCGAGGCGCTGGCTGCTGGCGAGGCGCTGCTCCCTGCATGCCCAGCTGCAGTCCTCGGTGCTGCTGAGCTCCCTGCATGGCCAGCTGCAGCCCTCCGTGCTGCTGAGCTCCCTGCATGGCCAGCTGCAGCCCACCCTGCTGCTGAGCTCCCTGCATGGCCAGCTGCAGCCCGCCCTGCTGCTGAGCTCCCTGCATGCCCAGCTGCAGCCCGCCCTGCTGCTGAGCTCCCTGCATGGCCAGCTGCAGCCCACCCTGCTGCTGAGCTCCCTGCATGGCCAGCTGCAGCCCGCTGTGCTGCTGAGCTCCCTGCATGCCCAGCTGCAGCCCTCCGTGCTGCTGCTGAGCTCCCTGCATGGCCAGCTGCAGCCCGCCGTGCTGCTGAGCTCCCTGCATGGCCAGCTGCAGCCCTCCGTGCTGCTGAGCTCCCTGCATGGCCAGCTGCAGCCCTCCGTGCTGCTGCTGAGCTCCCTGCATGGCCAGCTGCAGCCCTCCGTGCTGCTGCGCTCCCTGCATGGCCAGCTGCAGCCCGCCGTGCTGCTGCTGAGCTCCCTGCATGCCCAGCTGCAGCCCGCTGTGCTGCTGAGCTCCCTGCATGGCCAGCTGCAGCCCACCGTGCTGCTGCGCTTCCTGTAGCCTGCGCCTGGTTCCTGTGGGAGCCCGGCTCTCCCAGGCAGGTGTGCTGAGGGAGCGGGCCCAGGACATCTGCTCGGCAGCCAGGGATGCTGCTGCTGGAGAAGCAGTGCAGAGGCCAGACGTGTGCAAGCAGCTGTGTGCACGCAGAGCTGTGTGCAGGAGCACACGGGGGCACTCAGCCTGCGTCCCTCATCTCTGCTGCTATCCTGTGTCCAACTGATGCAGGCTAGCTTCTAAACTAGCCCTTCGAATTTGGCAATGTCACTTGAATTCACAGAGCACTTTTAAGATGCTCAGATGTATTTGGTGACTGTGGTCTGTTTTTACTAGTAAATGATAGCATATGATATCAAAATGTGTTTTCACTGTCCTTGTTGAAAGAGATGCCAAATGCAAATCCGTTTAGATAAGTGAACTGTATTTATAAACTTCCTTTTGCTATTGCTATTTGCTATTTGCTATTCCTATTTCCTATCCTTGCGCCTATTAAGCAGGTAACAAGCCAGGCCCTTGGAGTTTCTCTCCTTTTCTGGTTTGGGAGCTGGGTGCTGGGTCAGGAGCAGCAACAGAAAGTGTTCTGGTCCTGCCCGTTGCCCACCCAGGCAGGCAGGCAGAGCTGCCTGCCCAGTGCACGCTCAACCCCACCTTGCCTGGAGCCAGCCAGGAATGGAGGGGAACAGACTGTTCAGTCTGGGAGAGGATCAGCTGGAGGTGGCTTCTGTGGAGCCCCAGGAGCAGCCCCTGTGCCTTCACTGGGCTCTGCCATGACACGGCTGCACCAGGAGCTGCTTGCAGACTCCCTGGCAGAGAGCTTGGCTGCCACAGTCTGCAGAATGCCCTCACTGGCACTGGGGCTGATATGTCCAGGGCCACAGCAGAGCCTGGGACAGAGGAGAGCTGGCCCCAAACCTCCGCAGCCCTGGGGACAGAGCTGAGACCACTGAGTGTTACCTTTGGCAGGTCCCTCCCCATCCTGTTTCCCCCCTGAGACCCCAGTAGCTGCATTATCTGTGGAAGAGGCCTGTGTTCTGGTGCAGGTATTCTTCCCCTCTGTCTCTGTGGCTGTTCATTGTGTGCTGTGGAGGGTCTGGCACCTGGCTGTGCACCTGAGGCACCTCCGTGCCCTGCAGAGGGGAACAGTGCCCTCAAGGGAAGGTTGTACGTGGTGGAGGTGCTGGCCAGGGTGCTCCAAGCTTGCTCTCCCTGTTCACACTCCTGCTAATCTCCACACCTCACTTGCCTCTTCCTGTCACAATTTTCTCTTCAGGAAAATGCAGAATTTGTGTTCATGGGCTGATCCTTGTTCTCCAAACAACTGCAGTGCTGCCCACTGCACCTCCCAACCTGCCCTGCCCTGGGACACCTGTCCACGTTCCTGACTAGTTCCTGCATTTCTTACCTTCACTTCATCCCCTCATTACATCCCAGAGGCCACTCTTCTGGAAGTTCTTCCAGAAACCTGGCGATCCCTACCACAAATCCCTGATGGATGCAATTGCCCAGCCCAGTGCCATGGGAACAATACCCTGCAGGTCCGTAGGTGCAGCTCCTCAGGTGCTGTGCATCTGTGCTAGTGCAAGCCCATAAGATGCAGAGCTTGTGCAGTATTAGCAGCATTGAGTCATGACCATCCAGAACATTTATAGTTTTATTTCTTGCATTAAGGCTCTTTTATCCCAAAGAATCTGAAATCCTGGGGATACTGCTGCTGTGTCTGATCTGGGTCTTTTCAATTGGCACCAGGAAGGAGGGTGAAGGAGCCCATGTGGCCTGGCCTGATAGAGCATGGGGTTGTCCGAGGCCACTATAGGCTCCAAGGATGTAGGCATGGCAGAAGGGGCACAAGGGAGAGAGGGAGTAAACTTCTTTGGTGGCACATGAGGTGGTGTCCGTTCTGTGCCTGCAGCAGCAGGCTGGGTACTGCTGGGGGGTCAGGCTGCTTTACCTTGGGCCTGTCAGCAGCGGTGTCCTGCTCCTCAGGGTCTGGAGGGAGCTGAGAGCTGCCCCTTTCCAACATGCTGTGCCCTTGCTGCCTGTCCTGCAGCCAGCCAGGTACATCCACCTGGTGCCTGGGAAGCAGCAGCTGCCCTGGTTGGCACTTCCCACATGGAAGCACAGGCCAAGGGCAGTGATTCAAAGCCACCCAGTGAGTCAGTGGCTGAGCTGGGAATAAAGCACAAGTCTTCGGCTCAAACCACTCACTCAGCCAGCTTCTCTGGGGAGGTTGGGTGCATTCAAGGGGACTTTGCCTGCTTCAGCAGTTTCCAAAGAAACAGGGCTGCAGACATAACCCAGCAGATGCTCTGCTCCAAGCTGCACTTGCAAGACCGGTTGCTTAGAAAATGATAATGAGCCGAAGGGGCGAGGCAGCGGCTCCCTGGGGCAGAGCACAAGGATCTGCACAAGGCAGAGGGTGGTGAGACTGAGACCCTGACTCCAGCCCTCATGCAGTCACAGGCAGGGTGAGGTGCCCAGACGTTCCAGTGCAGGGTCTAACTGAGCAGTCAGAGCAGCTTAATGGTTTGCTGCCCGTGGTATGCCACCATCACTGTGTGTGCTTGGCCACGTGGCCTCTGGCAGGGCTGGCTGTGACACAAGGGGATGGCACAGTGCTCTCCAACCCAACAGACTTTCCTGCTCCTGTGGCCAGGGTTGGGCACTTCTGCTCACACCTCAGGGTGCTTCCCCTCCCCAGCACCCAGAGGTTGGATCAGGCATCTGCCAAGGCTGTGTCCTCCCCACCAGCGCAGGGCAGCCCCACCGCCCTCTTCTTCCTGCTCCACTGCCTCGCTGGGATTCAGCTTTTGGAGCAGCTTATCTCTGTTTCCAATGTGCAGGCCAAGCCAAGCTGTGCGTGTTCCTCATTTGTGAGTGTTTCAGCCCCGCTCTGTGCCAGCCGTGGTGGGAGGCAGTGCTGGCAGCCGAGCCCACAGCCACCACGGGGCTGGACCTTGCTGAAGCTCTGAGCCGTGCGGTGGCACAGCCGGCCCAGCCGAAGGTGGCTGTGGTGGCCAGAGGCACCAGCCCTGGAGGAAGGGCTGTTTGTTTACCCTGGGCTCTGGGCGTGCTTGCCCGAGTCTGTGGGGCACGGGCCAAGCCGCAGTGTCTGGCGAGTGACTGAGAGAGGACGGAGTGTGTGAGGCGTGGGAGCTGTGGTTTCTGCAGGCGGAGGAGCTGGTGCACAGCTTTGGCAGTGTCTTGCAGAAGAAGTGGCCCCTGGGTTTGGAAAGGAGGGATGGGGAGAGTCCCAGCTCTCTGTGGTGCAGCTGGATGGCTTGTTTGGGTTTCCAGTGGCTGCTCTGGAGGTTGATCTCATGTTTGCTCTCTGTCCTGCTTCAAACTGGTGGAGCAGTGGTGGGAGCCCAGTGGCTCTTGTTGCTCTGGAGCTAGGAGATTCCCCACAGCTGCCACTCTTCTGGCTTGTCCCCAGCCCAGTAAGCCCAGTGGCTGCAGCTGTGTGAATGTCCTCCCTGCTCTACTATTCCAGAGCCCCCACAGGATGGAGCAGCTGGCTGGTGATGCCATTCTGGCCCTAACCCTAACCCATCACCTCTGTGGCTGTCTGAAAAAAGCTGGCACATGCTCATTTATCCCTTTCTCCAGAAAAAGCAAAGCATTGCCCATTGCCTGAGGCTGAAGGGGTTGCTGGGGTGGAGACTGGGGAGATGCTGACACCGAGCTGTTGGTCTCCCAGCTGACTGGTGAACCTCCTGGCCTGGTCGGGCTGTTGCCTGGACCATGCTGGGCAGAGAGGATGGAGGAGAGGCTGCAGTACGAGGAGCTGTGGAGCTCTTAGAAGGGAACAGAGGTCTGTCCTGATGCTGTCACTGTGCTGGAGGGACAGGGATGGACTCCTTCACCCTGCAGTAACCACACCATGGTGCCTGACTGTTGCCTGTGCCCTGTGTAACCACACAGCAGGGCCTGACTGTTGCCTGTGGCCGAGCACCCCAACTGGCCCCCCGACTCCCTCCAGCAGACATGGATGTGCTCAGTGCTTAGATGGGGAGATGTGGTGGAGAAGAGGGAGCAGCCCGCTGCTGCTCCTGTACCTAGGGAAAGCTGCTGGGATGGCTGTGGAGCCAGCACCCTTGGGAGGTGAGGGGATGGATGTCTGTGTCCTCTTTTGCACCTCTTTAACAAGGCAATCCCCGTGTGGGATCCTGTTTCCTCTGGGCTGCACCACTTCATTTTCTCCCGGCTGTTGGAAGCACAGGGGGTTGCTTACAGCCTTACCAGGCTGGCAGTGAGCTGGGAGGGCTCCAGCTGGCATGCCATGGCTAGCCCCAGGCTTGGCCGCCCTCTGACACTGGAACCCCAGTGGGAAAATTATTCCCACCCAGGCAAGCAGTCAGAAACCAGGGCCAGGCTCTGTTCCCTCACCCTGTGTGCCCAGTGTTGGGATATTGTTACTGTCACTGCTTGAATTCTGCCTTCTTTGAGAGCTGGGGCAGGGAAAGGGGGAGGCTGGAGACATCCCTGTCCTTTGGTGCGTGGTCCGTGGTGAGGCAACGTGTCCCCAACCTGCCAGTGCAGTCCCCATCCCCATGACCAAGTCCTGTCTATGCTCAAGAGCTGCAGTGAAGAACCGGACAAGAGCAACCATGGACCCCAGCTGGGTTGGGACATGCCCGGACACCTCTTGGTGTTGGGTCTGGCACCTCCTGCCAGAGGTGCTGCTGTGGTAGGATGGGATGCAGCAGCCTCCCGGGGTGAATTATCACCCTGCAGCTGCTGATGACAGCAAGACCGGCATGGTTATGCTTCCCTGACAATCTCTTTATACCAATTTCATGCCTCAGATCTACCCAAGATCTGCCCTTTTTCTATGGGGAGAATAGCACGCGAGGGGCTCCTCCTCCACCCACAGACCCTGGCCCACCGCCACCGCCTTCGGAGGCCGTGGCAAAGTCATGCCACTATTTAATTACATCAATTAATTCCTGAATACCAGCCTTACTATGGCATGGGGCAGGGCAGGGGGCCCGGGAGCGAGGAGCATAAATGGGCCGTTGTATTGTCCTCCCGTCTCATCGCCTGCCAGGTCCTGCTGGCCTGCCCCCATGCTCTGAAATGCTTCAGCATCCTCGTGGCCTGCCTCAGGCACTTGGCTCTAGCTCCCCTCCAAACTGGATGCCCAGGATCCTTTCTAAAGTCTCCTTGTGCCAGAAGAGAAAGAGGTGGGATCTGTGGAAGTCAGGGAGGGTCAGGGGCCCAGGGGAACAGGCAGTGTTGTGCCCATCCCTGGAGTCACACCAGGAGTGCCATGATCCCTGGATGGGGGACATTTCCCAGGGTGTGAGGTTGTTTTTGGCTGTGTCCCTGTGAGGATGCTCAGGACAGCCAGAGGTTACTTTTACGCCCTGGCTCCATGAGGTGTTGCTTCAGCCCAGTTGGTATCAGCTGCAATGCCAGTGGCTGGAGAGCTGTCAGCTCCCATAGGGCCACCCCACTGCACTGTGGCTCAAGTGTCGGGGAAGTTCACATGTGAGCTGGCTCCCATGGCTGTGCTCCCCGCTCCCAGATCCTGTCCCATGCTGAGTCTTGATTTTCCCAGGGGAGGGAAGCCCCTTTGATGCCCCCAGGCTGTGCGAGGCCTCCAGGGGTATGGAGGATGGCCAAGAAATCCATGCCCATGCCTGGGAGATGTAGTCCTCAGCCTGCTGTGAGCAGCCTGGGGAACTCAGGGCATTTTGTCTCTCTGGGTCTTGCTTCTTGCTGTTGGAATGGTGGCATCATCCCAGCCCAGGGGCCCCCGACCAGGAGGGGGGTGCTAATGGGTGCTGGGCAAGGACTAGGGACTTGATGAAGAATGGGAGGAAGGGCACCTGAATGGTTGTTTGAGGTCCTGGGTGCAAACCCTGCAGCCACTGGAGCTGCTTTGCTGTGGGGCTTGGGATGTGCCCTGCACAGCCACCTGGGTGCCATCTGCCCTCTCCACCAGGAACCCCAGAGCCTGTATCCAGAAACACTCTAGAGAATATTGGTTGGCCATTGCTATGCTCCTTTCTTGCTCAACATCTGCTGTCAGAAGCATTCCTCTGATGGCTGTCCATCCCTAGGACCTCCTGCCTGCTCTAGGATAAGCTGGGCAGGGAGAACCCTCAGCCTCATGTCACTTGGCACCCAGGAGCTCAATTTACTCTCACCCTTTTTCCCTCTCCCTGGAGCTGAGGCCACACCTTGTCCAGGTGCCTCTTTTTCTCTGATATTGTATCCCCAGGGGCTGGATGGTTTCCAGCAGCAAGCTGGGGCCGTGCTGAGGCACGATGGGCAGAGCTGCCCGCTGGATGCTGGTTCCTGGCCCCAGGCAGGGGAGGGTGGGCAGAGCTGCCCACTGGGTGCTGGTTCCTGGCCCCAGGCAGGGGAGGGTGGGCAGAGCTGCCCACTGGGTGCTGTTTTGGCTGCTCTGCCAAGGCATTGGCTGCTGGTGGCCCCATTCCCGGCAGGAACATTTGGAGGAGGCAGTTCCATTCAGCCCATTGTCATACAATCTGCAGGAGCATTTTTGGGAGGGATTTTACTCATCTGCCAGCATTTCCCAGCCATGGGTCCTCCCACCCCACCGGGGGCTCAGCCTGGTGTTACCCCCCACCAGCCCTGTGGTGCTGCTGTGCTCATGTGCCGGCCCTGCTCAAAGGGCAGGATGGCAAATGATTAACGGGTGTGGGAAAGTCAAATGGTCTTTGTGTGGATTGCATGCAGCTGGAACAGAGAAGAGGGAGAGAAAGGAAGGACAACGGACTTGAAAAAGAAAAGGAAAAAAGGGAAAGGGGAAGGGGGAAAGGAAAGAAGGAAAAAAGGTAAGAATAGGGAAAATAAAACATAATAATAATTAAAAAAAGAAAAAGAGAAAGAAAAAACAGAAGGGAAAGAAAAGAAGGACAAAAAAAAAAGGAAAAATGCCACAGTGATCAAAGTACCATGAGGAAACAGCCCTGGCCTGTGTGTGCTTTTGGCTGGGAGCACTTCTCAATGGGAAGATGTGCTGCAGGGCTGTCTGGAGGAGAACGCCAGGCTATGCTCCTGCCTTTACATCCAGGTTTCTGCATAAATGAACACTTTGGGATCGAAATGGTGAGAGGGTGGAGCATCTCTCCTGCAGGGAAAAGCTGAGAGGTTTGGCGTTGTTCAGTCTGGAGAGCAGAAGGCTCTGGAGAGACCTTGGAGTCCCTTCCAGTGCCTAAAGGAGACTTGAAAGAAAGGACAAACCTTTTAACAGGGTCTGTGGTGATGGAACAAGGCGGGATGGCTTTAAATTAAAAGCGGGGAGATTTAGATTAGGTGTTAGGAAGAATTCTTTTACAAGGATGGTGGTGAGGCCCTGGCACAGGGTGCCCAGAGAAGCTGTGGCTACCCCATTCCCTGGAAGTGTCCAAGGCCAGGTTGGACGGGGCTTGGAGCAGCCTGGGATAGTGGAAAGTGTCCCGGCTCACTGAAGAATTTTGGAGTGGTTGACCTTTCAAGGTCCCTTCCCACCCAAACCAGCCTGTGATTCTGTGATTGTATTTTCCTGCAGGGAGGTGGTGGGGTGCTGCTGTTTGGGGGAGGGCAGTGGTGCCATCCTGTGCTTGGGGGCCAGAGAGCCTTCAGCCTCTCTTATGGGTTCCCAGCCAAGGTTCCCACAGGGCGCTGCCTGCGACAGCAAACGATGCTGGGCACCACGAGGCCCAGAAAGGCACTGCAGCGCCAGCCCTGCTGGCACCGTACCGGGCCACCCAGCAGGCTGGGCATGTGACCTGCTCTCCTCCAGCTACCTGGGCTCCCCCAGACACTGAGGTGGTGCTCAGGAGATGGGGGAAGGGTCCCTGAGCTGCCCTCCTAGGGCGATGGAAGTTGCCTGCAGAGGGGCAGTGTGTGAGCTCACACAGGGTGTGCAGGGGGAGCTCACACAGGGTGTGCAGGGGCAGTGTGTGGGCTCACACAGGGTGTGCAGGGGGGGCTCACACAGGGTGTGCAGGGGCAGTGTGTGAGCTCACACAGGGTGTGCAGGGGGGCAGTGTGTGAGCTCACACAGGGCTGTCAGAGGGGCAGTGTGTGAGCTCACACAGGGCTGTCAGAGGGGCAGTGTGTGAGCTCACACAGGGTGTGCAGGGAGCTGTCTCTGAGCCTGCACTCTGTATGTGTATGTGGCACTGCGTGAGCCCGCACAGACGTGTGTGGATATGCAGGATGTGGGCTGGTGTGTAAATGGGCCATGTGGGATCCTACTCACAGATGACAGGAAGGGCTGGGTGTGCGCTTGCACGTGTGTGTGCAGGTGTGCTACTCCTTGTGAGACAGGACCAAATGGAGCCCCAGGCCCTGAAAGAAGAAGAGAGGATAATTTTTGCACTGAAAGCATTCCCTTCGCAGCTGAGGGCTGGAAAACAAATGGCTCTTCCAAAACAAATGGGGTTCGTCGGCCCCAGCGCCGGAGAGAGCTGCCAAGAGGCTGCTGGGTGGGAAAGGCCATGTAAACATTGGTTTAATCCCTCTGTCCTCCCGCTCCCTGCAGGGATGTTCTAGCAACGTCCTTGCCTCTTGCACCCCAAGATGCTGCAAGGCCCCAGGGAGCAGTCTGGGGACTGCTCCTCTCTCAGGTTGTCCCTGGTTCCCCCCCTCGGCTCCCCCAGGCCTGCCTGCCCGGCAGCTGAGGTTCCTGGGAGGCTCTCATCCTCTGCCAGGACTCGTGCTCCCTTTGCTGCAGGCACAGGCCGTTTGTGCATCCAAGAGCAAACAGGAGGCTGCACCCGGGGCTTCTCAGAGATGTACAGACAGACAGGAGCTGCAATAAGGGAAATTCCCCATAAACACATGGACAAATCATGAGGCCACTGTGAGTGTTCTCAAATACCGTAGGAGGGGCCTGGAGAGGACTGTTCTTGGAGATACTCAGATGGAGCAGGGTGGGAATCTATCCTTGGAGATACACTATGGGAGCAGCCCAGGAGCAGCCTGCTTGGAGCTGGCCCAAGGGAACAGTGGAACAGTGGGAACAGACTGTTTCATGAAGCTCCACCATCCACACTGCTCTGGAGAGAAGGTTCCTCCTAGAGTGGAACTTGCAAGTGAGAGCCCCATGCTCACAACCCAAGCTGGGTAGCAAGGGTGGGCATGGGGACTCTTGCCACCCCTTCTGTCCTCTGCAAAAGCCATGAGTCCGAGTGCTGCATCCTCATGTCCCAGTGCTGCAAGTGAGTCTGCATGATAGCCTGGATCTGTGCTTGGCTCCCATGACCCAGAGACCACTCTGCCTCATCCTCCTCATCTTTATCATCCTCCTCCTCCACCATGTTGTTCCATGAAGGCCCTTTAGCATAGCTGCCCGCTGGGCACTGTGATGTCTGATTCAACCTGAACCAGTGTCCTTCTCACCAGAACCACTGAAAAGACCTGGGACAAGGTTCAGCAGCATCTGGCAAATGTAGAATCTGCTCAAAAAATATTTGTGGAAGAGGAAAAAAATAGCAAAACTTTGAGGAAAGAGAGAAGACAGGCAGCAACCCTGCAAGACCCTTGCCTCAGGAGCGGGAAGCAGGAAACATAAGGAGCCATTTATTTTAAGTAAACTATAAATATCGGACTACAACAAATTCATGTAAGAAAAGAAAAGTTGGTCTGAATCCAAAGATTTACGAAAGGTCTTGAGTAAACATGTGTGATTTGAGTCTGGCAATGTGGTGTGTGCGTGTGCTAATCAAGGGCTGCAGCACTAGATATGGCATCATCCCCCAAATTAAAAACAGAGCAAATTCAAAATCGAGACAAAAGTGTGCCGGAGTCTCATGGCTGATGATAAGATCAGTGGGTGGGAAGTGAGAGTGGAGCACGTCCCTCTGAAAATGCCTGCTCCAGTTAGGAACAGCTCTGTGCTGCCATGCCATGCTGCCATCCCCAGCACTGCCAGTGGAGAGCATCCTGAGTACTTGGGATGTGGAACTGGAGGACTTTGGCTGCTCTGGACAGCCTGCTATGGGGGCCGCAGGTGCCAGTGGTGCCTTCACTGATGCTTCCTGCCACGACTGTGGTGTGGGCTGTCAGGTCGGCTCTGGGTTTGTACCACCACTGCCAACCTCCTTTCCAAGTCCCTGTGAGCTCTTACAAGCTGGGATGCAGCCACATCCTCATGGGAACACTGGGGTATTCCCAGCTCCATCAGCTGCCTCCCTGAAATGTCTTGGAGAAGAAGGTGCCAAGAACAGTGTCTGGTGGATGCAGCTGCACCATGGTCTGCTGCAGCACGGGCAGGGCAGCCCTGCTAGGGAGGGATTTGGGCAGAGCTTGTTCATCACCACAGAATCACAGCATAGTTTGTGTTGGAAAGGACCTTAAAGCCCATCCCATCCCACCCCCTGCCGTGGGCAGGGACACCTTCCACTATCCCAGGCTGCTCCAAGCCCCGTCTGACCTGGCCTTGGACACTTCCAGGGATGGGGCAGCCACAGTTTCCCTAGGCACCCTGTGCCAGGGCCTCACCACCCTCACAGGGAGCAATTCCTTCCCAATATCCCATCTGGCCCTGCCCTCTGGCAGTGGGAAGCCATTCCCTTTTGTCTTACCACTGCACGCCCTTGCTAAAAGTCCATCTCCAGCTCTCTTTTAGGCCTTTAGGTACCGATAGGCCCCGTTAAGGTACAGGAGGGCCTCACTTAGGACTGATGTTTACAGGGTCACAAGATGATTCAAGTCACCAGTAAGTTTCCATTCTGGCCAGTACCTGAGCTGGAAGCTACAGGACATTTTTTCCAGTAACAATGGTACTGTTCCACTTGGGCTACGACTCATTTTTTCCAAAGATCTTGTAACAATGGTACCAATTCACTTGGGCTGCGATTCAGGTAAATGATTTACCAAGGCTAACAAGAATTACTGCTTATCCTTTGTTCCCCATCTTGGTTGGGCAGCTGATGTTCCTGTTACAGGCAGGATTGTTCCTCCTGTACCATGCAAGAGCTCCTGCTGCAGTCAGGGGACGCTTCACTGCCCAACTACAGTCAGGGTTCATCAGGAACTTCTGACACTGTAGAACTGGCCTGAGGAGGGGTGGGGGCAGGAGGCACCACCACAAGACCCATCGCAGGGAAATGTCCCAAACCCCGCCTTGCTAGCCCCAAACTAGCAGGCTTGGTGAGCAGCTCTTGGGTTGCAGAGCTTCAGCTTTTTGCAGCAGTCTTGGAGCTTGCTTGCACTCTATGGGCACTACTAACTCCATGCTTTTGGCTGATCTGCCCCAGCTTTGTTTGGACCTGAGCCCTGCTTTAACCTCAGGCAGAGAATAAATCTGATGGGCATGAGGTGCTGGCCCCTGCTGTGCTGCCAGGCTGATGACAGTGAACATATTGCTCTGCCAGTGGCGCCTGCTTTGTGTGGCTGCTGTTATCACAGCCAGCTGACATGTTTTGCCCTTTTCTTTCTGCCTGTGTGAAGAATCGCCCCGTTCCCCGAGGGCCAGCCTGGCTTTCGCCCGTGAGCCACCGCGCCTGCTGCTGCTGCCTGGGCCGCCTCTGTCCCCTCTGCCTGCTGTAGCTGATGCTCCAGGCAGTGGGGGATGCCATCAGCGTGCCCAGGGCCAGGCTGGGCTGCAAGCGGCCACGCAGCACCCAGTGCACCCACACGCCCCCAGGATGGCCGTGCTGGCACCCTGGCTGCACCCACTCCCTGCTCTTGGCTGGCTGCCCTGGCCAGGGCTCGCGAGGCAGTGTGCTGCTGCCGTGGGGCTGGTCCCGCTGCACAGGACTGGCTGTGCGGGGGCTGTGCCAGGCTGGCTGCCTCACGGTGGGCAGCTGCATCTCAGTGGGACCTTGGGGTCCTTGCCCTGCCGTGCTGGGGGTCCAACACCTCCTGCACCACCATGCTGGCTCTGCCATCTTCTTGCTGGTCTAAGAGCACGGGTGGAGCTGGGCTGGAGTGGACCAAGGCATCAGCTGGTGTGCCACACCACACCATGCCACTACTTCTCACCCCACACTGCCCACAGGAAGCTGCAGAGAGAGGTTTGGCCTCCTGTGCTGCCTGTTTGATCCTTCAGGAGTCTTGCAGGACTGTGGCATGCTCGGAGCCCAGTGTGTCCGCAGGATTACAAACAACCCGAGTAACAGATTACTGTGTCACCACTCCTTTCCTCTGTCTGCCACCAGCATTGTCTGACATCTCTGTGGTCACTGGCGTCCTCCAGCTGCCATCACTTGTCACCATCAGTCACACACACTACCCTCAGACTTGGCCATTAGGCAGATTAGCCGTAATTAGTACTGCCCATCATCACTAATCATTATCTTCATTGTCAGTTTCAGCACCACCCAACGCCTACTATTCCCATTTATTAGGAGGGTGGTGGATCCTCCAGCGCGTGGCGTCTCTGATCCAAGATGAGATATCTTCTTTGAAGGGCTCTGCTTGGCTTCAACACGTCCTGGAGACCCGGATCCCTGAGTTCTTCCAGTGCTCCCAAGGCACCAAGCAGGTTTGTCTCTTCCTGGCTTTGGAAGCACCTGCTACCTGTCCCTCCTGTGGGTGATGGGATGCTGCTGGCCCTGCGGTGAAACGAGACCTGGGTTGTGCTGAGTGCTGAGGTGCCTGGGGGAGCCGAGGGGATGCTCAGACAGCCAGGCTGCTCTGGTGCATCTCAGGTGGGGATCTCAGGGACTGAAGGGAGGAGGACATGGTTGCAGACCAGTCCCTCTCGGTAGTCCCATCCCTCTCTACTCCCACAGGACTTTTGTGGCCCGAGCAGACACCTCGCAGGGTGGAGGCTGTGAGCAGGCGCTTGGCAGAGTGGACACCCAGAGTTGTTGTCCTGCTCTGAAATGCGCTGAGTGGGAGCCCAAAACAGGGTGGATGCAGTGCAGAAGGATGTTCTCCTTCCCCCTGGGCTGGCGGCTCTGGTCTGTGCTGTGCCCTGCCCCACCGTGTCCCTCTGTGCCGTGCCCCACCCCGTGCCCCCTGACGCTGTGTCCCTCACGTCCATCACGGCTGCTGTGCCCGCAGGGATGCCTGCAGCACTTGGCTGGCACATGGCTGGTCCCAGCAAGGAGAGGCCAGCTGCTGTGTGTTTAGGAGAGACCCAGAAAATATTGGGGGGGGCTACAGGGAAGGTCAAACAAACCATTTATTTTCAGGCAGAACAGTCAGATGTGAATGTCTCTGTTTAGGAATCACATCCAGATGCTGAAATTAAACATCTGGGCTTCACCTCTGTGTTTTGTCTGCGGCCCCCAAGCGTGGTGCAGCCTTTGGAACCATCTGCTGAGGAGTTATCACCTCGTTCATCAGCCGCCCCTCACCCTCTAATGTGGTGGGGAGGGCTGGGAAGAGTCATGATTGCAGAGCCCCGCTGCTGGTCACGCTCTGCCTGCCCCCTGCTCCACCCCGCAGGCTGCTCTGCAGCTGCCGCCGGTGCGATGTCTGAGGGCCTCCGCTCCACAGGCCCTTTCCCTGGGCAGCAATGCGGGAGCGTGTTCAGTAAAACTTGGAAGAAGTCCTTTCATGTCCTGGATGAGATGAGGACTTCTCACTCTCCAAGAAGGGCTGAGGGGCAGCCAGAGGGTTTGCACAGCCCCTGGGAGTCGGATGGGCAGCCCTGAGCTGGCAGCCCTGTGCCCTCGGGGCATCAGTCCTTTGGCAGAGGTTTGTGTGATGGGCATCTGCAACCCAGGCAGCTCATATCCTGCTGGACAACTCGGCTGGCACAAACAAATCCCTCAGCAGGAGGAGGTCCTGAAACCCTGCATGCAGCCTGTGCTGGAACAAAGCTGGCAGCGGTGCCAGAGTGCAGGGTGGCACGGGGAATGTGGCCAGGGTAAACCTCCCCCAACCCAGCTCCAGCTGTTTCCTCTGGGCCGGAGGGTGTGATGCTGGTGGGTACAGCCCACTGCCAGTGGGGCAGGTCCCAGCAGGGCTATGCCATGAGCAGAAGCCAGAGGCTCTGAAGATGGCTCTAGAGAAGTGTTTGCCCTGGTGCTGTAGCTGCTGAGTCCTCTCCATTCGGCAGGGCCCTGGTGAAGATGGTTTCTAGAGAGGGTCCAGGGCTTGCAGCCCCCGTGACATTTGATCTGGCAAAGTTCAGGCTTGTTTATTGCATGAAGAGCTGCTGGCTTGCTCAGCCAGAGCCCTTGCTGGCCTTGGGTGATCTAACCTGTGCAGTGGCACTAGCGGTGGATGGGATCTGCCTGGTGGTGTTCGAATAGTCCTTATCCCAGAATCACAGAATCACAGAATCACAGAACATGCTGAACTGGAAGGGACCCATCAGGATCATTGAGGCCAACTCCAGGCCCTATGCAGGTCACCCCAACAATCCCACCCTGTGCCTGAGAGCATTGTGCAAACACTCCTTGAACTCAGACAGGTTGGGAGCTGTGACCACTTCCCTGGGAGTCTGTTCAAGTGCCTGACCACCCTTCTGGGTGAAAAACTTTTTCCTGATGTCCAACCTAAACCTCCCCTCAGATCCAGACATTTCCTTGAGTCCTGTCACTGGTCATGAGAGTGAGGGGATCAGAGCTGCCCCTGTGCTGCCTCTCAGGAGGATGTTGAAGAGTTCAGTGAGGTCTCCCCTCAGTTCTCCTCTTCTCCACTCTCAACACACCAAGTGCCCTCAGCTGCTCCTCATATGGCCCCTCCAGAGCCTTCCCCATCCTTGTGACCTCCTTTGGACGCTCTCCAATGGCTTCATGTCTTTTTTATATTGCACACAGGGCTGGAGGTGAGGCCACCCCAGTGCAAAGCAGAGCAGGACAATCCCCTCCCTGGCCCGCCAGCAGTGCTGGGCCTGGTGCCCCCAGGACAGGGATGTCCCTCCTGGCTGCAGGGCACTGCTGACTCAGATCCAGCTGGCCATCGACCAGGACCCCCAGGTCCCTTCCTGCAGCTTCTCTGCAGCCTCTCCTTCCCAGTCCATATACACAACCAGGACTGCTCTGTCTCAGGTGTAGAATCTGGCACTTGCCTTTGTTAAATTCCTCGCATTTGGTGGTTGCCCGTCTCTCATTTGTCAAGGGCCTCTCTGCCCTCGCAGGAATCAACAGCTCCTCTCAATTTAGTGTTGCTGGCAAACTTCCTTAGTATTGCTCTACGTCATGCATCCAAGCCATTCATGAAGATGTGGAAGAGAACTGGGTTGAGGATGGAGCCCTGCAGAACCCCATTAGTGACTGAACACCAGTCTGATGTCACCCCACTCACTGTCCCTCTTTGTGCCTGTGAGACAGCTGTGGGCTGGACAGTTTGTCCAGAAGGATCCTGGCAGAGACTGTATCAAAAGCTCTGCTGAAGTCCAAAAAGATCACATCTAGTGGCTTTCCTGGATCAAGCAGTTGGGTTACCCTGCTTTAGAAGGAAATCAGGTTCGACAAGCAGGACTTCTTCTCATGAAGTTGCGCTGGCTGTGATAGATGCCAGCATTGTCCTCCAGGTGTTTTTCAATACTCCCCAAAGTAATATTTTCCAGGATTTTCCAGGGCACTGAAGTGAGACTGACAGGCATGTACTCTGGAGTCCTCCTTCAGCGGCACGAGGGAAACGCTCCTTGCATTGTGTAACCCCCAGGAGCTCAGTACAAGGGTATATTTTGCTCAGGGGACAACAACCCCATGGCTTCACTCCTGGGGTGGGATGGGAATCATCACTGTCCCAACAAAACCAAGACCTGGCTCTTGGGACTCGGCCAACCCAACCAGCTCATTCCTGCCTGTGTTGCTGTGGATGTCACTGTGGCTCTGGCTTGCTCTTCCTCTACTCTTCCAGGAAGAACCCCCAAACCTCCAGCAAGCCTGGCAGCAGGGGATGCTGGAAGTCTCACTCAAGTCTGTTTACCACCCAATTTCCAGGCTAGCACTGCAGACTTGAGCTGCAACAGGGAATCTGATTCTCTAAAGAAGGACAATGATCCTCCTGTGGGGACAGCCCTGCTTCCCCAAAGTGCTTTCACTTGCAGAAACCCAAGGCACATTGCATCTTACAGCCTTGTACCAAGGACTCACCATCTCTGGGACTGGCCATCAGCTTGGGAATTTCAACCTTTCCTGTTCTGGAGGTTAGCCACAACTGCTTATTGGGGTGGATGGGGTTTGGAAGCAGAGCTGGGAAAACGCAGCACAAAATCCTCCTTGGCTCTATAAAACCTTCAAAATAGAGATTACAATTTGAATTTCCCAAGTGACCTTTCTGGTTCAAAAGGAACTAAATGTCAAAAAGGTTGTTCGGTTGGCATCCTTCACTGCAGATCTTTATGGTATGCACTCCTCTGTGGTCTGCCCTGCTGCAGCAGAGAAGAGGCTTGGTGCTGAGGCCATGACCATGAGGAACGATCCCAAATCTGGATGGGAAAGGCAACTTCATGCTTGCTGCTCCCTCAGAGTGTCAGGTGCATAAAGATCAAAGAGCTTCCCCTCATTTGGCTTTATTGTTCTGCTGTGAAACTCTGTAAAGGTCCTGGCACAGGCAGCCTTGGAGCACTTTCACTGTGCAAGTCTGATCCAAGATAATAAAAGAAAAACTCTGGTTCTTTCCAGCTGTTCCAAGAGGGAGTCTGAGCACAACCTGAAGCAGCAGAGCCCAGGAGTGGAGGGGTCTCTGGTCCCAGCTCCTCTGCTCAGGACTGGGATGGCAACTGGCTCTGGTATCCTGGACATGAGTCCCTGTTCTTGTTTCCCCACGGCTGGCTCCCTGTGCAGACAGCTCTGCTCAGGGTGTGTCAGCTGTGGGTAATAAACCAAGCTGACGTTTTTGGGCCCGCTCTACAGAGTTCTTCATTCACTCTTTGCTTTTCTTTTGTCTCCTGAACCCTTTTTTTACCCCTGAGACTTCAGCCCCAGCTCTGCATGGAGAGGAGCTGCAGTTGCACCTGAAAATGGGGCCAACTCTTGCCTCCCTCTGTGGGGTGCTGGGGTCAGGAGTCAGCACCATGGGCTGATCCTCATCAATCCACTCCATCTGCTGTCACTGCCAAGAGCTGCCTGTGCCCTGGACCCGCAGCAGGGCGGAGCCTGGCTGTGTGCAGCACCATGGTGGCCACAGGGGTGGCCACACAGGGTCATCCCAGCTCTGCCACTGGCACTCCTGGCCCCTCACAGGCAGCACGACTGGGTCTCGAAGAGTGTGTCCTGACATCGTATTTCTGGCCACATGTTCAGGCAGAGACACATTTGGAGATGATTAATTAGTAGAAAGGAAACAGGTCTAGAAATGAGGACCAGCTGCCAGCTGAAACAGGGAGCAGTGGTAAGTTTATTGCAAAGGCCAAAGGCTGTGAGCAGCAGCTTTGGAGGGTTTTGGGGATTCCTTGCAGCTAATTGCCACGTGACAAACCCTTCTTGTCTCTGCAAGCAGCCCCTGCGGGACAGAGACCAGCTTGTGGTGGCCTATGGTGCCTCAGCTACAGCTTTGATTCAGAGTTAACCAACAGACAGGCTTGTTTCACACTAGCAGTTGACCCTGTTTGGTTCAAAGAAGGCATGAGAGAAATGTTGGTGTGTTGGTGGCTGCTGAAAGCAGTGATTTGGATGTCCCTAAGTAGCTGACTGCTCCTAGGGAGGTCTCACATGAGTTCTTCTGTGATCTGGCAGGGCTGGACACACAGCTCCAGTCCTTTTGGTGCAACCTTGTGGGGTGTCTCTAAATGCTCCCCTGTGAGCTGCCAGCAAAATTATTCTTTTCTTGCCTTTTCTTAGCATTCTTTCTGAATGTAGGACCCAGCAAACTAGGAGATGGGGCACAGGGAGGGATATGGGGCAAGGCAGACCCTGAATGAGAGCACCCTTGCTGAAGACTCCTGCCTTGTGCTGTCTACTGGGGCTGAAGTTCAGGCTTGACTTCCAGGCAGGTATTCTGGGGGCTCTTCTCTGTAAAAAATTATCCTTCCCTTGAGTATCTTCACTAAATATAGCCCTGTTGCCTCCATATATTTTTCTGAGGTCACAGTCTTCAGGATGTCCCAAACGTGAGTGATTGCCCTTGTTTCCCTGCCTTGTGCAGCCCGTGATTCCCCTGTCTCCACCTCCCTGGTGGCTCAGCGAGGGCTGCTGGGGGCAGCACCAGTGCTCAGCGCCAGCGCTGGGGCCAGGCTGGGAGAGGGGACCATGCTGTGGGCTTGTGCCTCATGGAACTGCCAGGAGACCCTGGCTGCACCCCACACATATCCATATATACACTTATATGAGTGAGGCAGCTTCTGCACGGGTGGCTCGGACCTCCTGGAGAGGCCCTGGGAGAAAGTGGCTGAAAATCAAGAGTTCTGCCCTGGAGGAAATTGTGGTATTTCAGAATTTGCACCTGTCCTCAAGAGGGTGGAAAAATCAACTTTTCCGAATCTTCCCTGGGCTGGAAATGAAAAAAAATTTAAAAAAAAAGGAAAAAGAAATAAAGAGGGCAGCAATGCTCAGTTCTGAAAACCTCATTTCAGTTCCCACATGCCAGCCTGTGCCCTCTGGAGCTGGTGGGGCATAACTCTTCTCCCCAGACCAAGCTTTGCAGGAGGTTTCATGTCAAGCTGATGTCAAACTGCTCAGGTTTGGCTGAACAAGCCTGAGGCTTGGTCACTGGGAGAAAACCAGAACTGTCCTGGAGGGAAGACATTACTTTTGCAGAAGCCCTGTGTTCCACCAGAAAACTGCTGATCACCAGTGCTGTGGGCAAGCGAGGCTTGGCTGAACCAGGAGAGCAGGATGTCCCAAAAGGGGGGACAAGCAGCCCTGCACAGGGCTGAGCACCTCTGCCCAGCCAAGGGGTCTCTGCTCTGAGCTCGTGGGCAGAGCAGTGTGGAGTTCAGCCACCTGTAGCTGGGTGGGAAGGACCACCTGAAGGTTGCTGATGGAGGTAACCAGAGTCCATGGTGGACACAAGGAGTATCTTTCTCCTGCCACGTTCCCCAGAGCAAATGCTCAGAAGTGGGTGTCTGTGGGTAAGTCAGCATTTCACTGGCTGGAAGATGGGAGCTCCCCTCTTTCACCTCATGTGTGGGGTCTCACCAGGAGCCACCGCTGGGGCTCTCTGTCCCCACAGGGCAGCGGGTGCCAAGCTGGAAGGGCACGCAGAGGGACAGATGGGCAGGTGGGAGCCATCTGCACCCTGGCTGGGTCTGTCTTTTCTTTACTGAGAGGAACAAGAATAATGAAGTGCCTCATTCCTTTATTTCCCTTGGGACTGGCTGCCCCTACAGGCTCCTGCCCTGGCTTGGGCTGTTGGTAGGGCCGATCTGGGCAGCAGATGATCTCCTCCTTGAGGTTGGAAAGAAAAAACCCTTTTCTGTGAAAGAACACGAGTTAATATCACAGGAGGTGATACCTGTAGCAAGGCCTGACAGCACCTCACGTGAACCAGCAGCTCCCAGGCCCGGAGCTGCCCACAGACACCCCAAGCACCCTGCTTAGGGCTAATCATGACTCCTTTTTTGGAGATGTTTGGCCAGGGAAGTTGCTGATGGGGTAGGTGATGGTGATGCCATGATGATTTTTGTCTTTTCTTTTTTACCCCTGTCATACCTTTTTGCAACTTCTGTATTCTTGGTGCTTTTTGCCTACATTCTTGGACTTGTTTGTTAAGCTAAGAGACTAAACATTTTAGAGGCTTTGTAGTTAGGGTGCCAGTGTGCCCAGGCCCCAAGGTCCTCTCCAGAACACATTTTGTAAACTAAGATAGAACCATCCAGGGGAAGGTTCCTTAGAGAGGGGGGCTCATTCGAGCCTCTCATTGGGGAGTTTTGATAGATATGCTAATTAGTAAGACCTAGAATGTAAGACCAGATATAGAGGAGGGGATTGGGGTGGCCATTGCGGGGGTGCATGGAGGTGTATTCGACCTGGTCGTGGTGCACCTAAGGATCCTTACAATAAATACCAAGGTAATGCCCTTTTCCCTTCTAACCGTGTTCGCCTCTTGATTTTAAGACCACGAAAAGGCATCAATGGTCTCCCCATTTTGGGGGACGTGGATCCTGTGGTTTCAGGCACCCTTGAGGGTGAGCATGCCTGACCTGGGATGTTTGGCTGCTGTCCTTGTGGGACACCTGCTCTGCTTGCAGCGGGGTGTTGCAAGAGGTGCCCACAAGGGGCTGGGATGGTGGTGTAGGGTCTGAGTGAAGGGGGGACTCATCCACCCTGGGGTGGAGGGTGTTGTGCATAGGCCTGGGTGGGGAGGAGCGAGTGACCCTCAGGGAGCAGGTGGAGGCAGTCCCGTTGTGGGGACGGGGGTCCCTGGGGGTGCCCTCCCCGCCCCACAGCGTGGGCAGGTGGGGCATTGCCGCTTCAAGCTGCTCCCCTGGCTGAAAACCCTACAGCCAGGAGGACTCGGAGGCACTTTGCCCTGCCAGAGTGAGACCCCCTGCCTGGCCTGGGAGCAGCAGGCAGAGCTCAACTTAACTGGGCTAATTAGTGTAGGACCACTGAGAGCGTTCCAAAGGGCAGCGTATTTGGGACATCACGTGTATTGCAGGTATTTCCCTGCTTTATCCATTCCCTCTCTAGGGGAGCCTGTTGCCCTGAGTTTTGCAGTCTTTCTATGTTTTCATTTCTGTAGTAGAATTTCCCAGGCATTTTACTGTAAGCATCAGGCATGTTTACCTACCAATATCTGTTATTATCATTCTTTTTGTTAGGCGGAGAATTATGATAGACTTTTGGTCTGACCAGTGTCATGGAGAGGTGGTAACCCCATCCTCCAATCCATGGTTGTCTCTAAAAAGATATATAACTGACAAATAAAGGGCCGGGCCGGTCTTCTTCCTCCTTCTTCCTTCTTCTTGCCCTACCTTGGCCCTTCTTGCTCTCTCTCTTTTGGCCCAGGCCTTATCCTAACAGAACGGTGTCTGCGTGGTCCTTTTGTGTCTGAGTACGACAGGAGCCCAGCAGAGAGTTGAAATTCAGGGCTGCAGGGGCTGCCCCACCACCCACCCTCTCTCATTCCCATCGCCTCTTGCCTTGGGCTGCTGGTCCCACGACTTGCCCTGACTGATCCTCTGCAAAGTTCAGCACCAGGCTGGGACCTGGAGCTGGGGGAGCGAATGGGGCCCCTACAGTGCCACGGCCTCTCTGTGGCCAGACTGCCAGTCCCAACCCTGCTGGAGTCCTGGTGGGCTCACCAGGGCTGCTAGCTGGGAGCCAGGCTTGGCCTCAGTTGGGACCGCACGTGAACTGCACCTCTCAGCCCCAGTCTGGACTGGTGGGCAGAGCCTTCTGCTGCTTCCAGCTGTGGGGCCTGGATCCAGGCTGGTGATGCCAGATGGCTCTGGCCCTGTTGCACCAGCTCTGGCTGGCTGTGCCTTCATCCTCCTGGGCAGCAGAGGAGGATGGGCTGGCAGCTCTAAGCTGACACTCTAAGCTTTGTTGGGGTGGTCTCTGCTCCCAGGGTGAGGACCAGGCACATCTTCATCTTCAGGTCAGTTCAGGGGTGAAGTGTGGCTGCATCACAACCGCAGCTGCTGAAGTTTCCAGCCACTATGGAAAACCCAAGCCCATGTGTTAGAGGGGTGGGAAAACAGCAGCTGAAGACACAGATGGGTGTTTATGAAAAGTTTTTGCAATATGTCAGGTTTTTTGTGTCAGCAATGGTGCTTTGTGGCTTTCTGATGGAGCTGTGGTGGAAAGGTGTGGGCCTGGCTTGTTCGGATGCGTGTCCGTGGGAGTATAGTAACAGCTTCCTAGGTTTTAGATCAACTTCCAATCCTAGAGGTAAGGCAATCCTAGAGGTAAGAGGTGGTCCAGACCCTCAGTCAAACCAGCTCCACTTTGGGGGATGGTGGAAGGGAGCTCACTTCAGTCAGTCCTTTTTGGGCAGCCATGAATACAGGCAGGAAGTGAATTTCTGGAGAAGTGGCTGAGCTGATCCTCATGGAATGTGGCAGCACCTCACTGACCCTAGGGCCTTGCTCCCCTCCTGATGTGAGTTGCACAGGGATGCTCTGGATATAGAGCCACGAATCAGATGGATATCCTGGTGTCACTCTGAGTTTTGCAGTCTTTCTATGTTTTCATTACTGTAGTAGAAATTCTCAGGCACTTTTTCTGTAAACGTAAGGCATGTTTACCTACCGGTCCTTATTATTATCATTCCTTTTTGTTAGGTGGAGAAATATGATAGACTTTTGGTCTGACCAGTGTCATGGAGAGGTGGTAACCCCATCCTCCAATCCATGGTTGTCTCTAAAAAGATATATAACTCACTGAATGAAGAGCCGGGCCCCTTCTTCCTTCTTCTTTGCCCCTTCTTTGCCCTACTTTGGCCCTTCTTTGCTCTCTCTTTGGCCCTGGCTCCTATCCTGACAGAACGGTGTTTGCGTGGTTCCTTCGTGTCTGAGTACGACATCCTGGTGCATGGGAACATTTCCCCATGCAAGGAAATGTTCAGCTCAGGGTGAAATGTCTCATGGTGCTCTCAGACCCAGTGATCTCTCGCTTCTGTGGCCGCAGGAATCAGCCGCCTGCTCCAGCAGCAGAGTTGGCCTCAAACCCACTGCCACGGTGGCAGAGGTGGCGATGAGGAGGGGGTCCTTTCTCTCAGCAGACTGCCACTTCTAAGCCCATCTTCTAACACAGACAGGCTTTGAAGGAAAGCTCCTGAGTATGCGTTTCATTAAGATTTAATAAAGCAGCTGCCTGCTCCTGAAGAACAAAATGATTATTAGACCCTTTATTGAGGATT
The DNA here is from genome assembly GCA_013397975.1 of Machaerirhynchus nigripectus. NCBI lineage: Eukaryota > Metazoa > Chordata > Aves > Passeriformes > Dicruridae > Machaerirhynchus > Machaerirhynchus nigripectus. The sequence continues at coordinate 208,962 of VZRQ01011025.1, read as the reverse complement.
AATAGCTATGTAATCAGCACGTATCTGGTTCCTACAGGCATCTATTACATCGCTTCCAAACCTCAGTGAATATGTTTCTAATTGGCTTTTAAGAACATGCTGTTGCTTTATTAAACCCTAATTAAATGCATATTGGGTGAAGCCCATTCAGAAGTGGTTATTGCAAACTACTTGTCATTACCTAATATGTGCAGCCTAATGGGCCTTCAGCTTATTTGCTCTGTTAATTATTAGATTTTATGGCCTTTGTTTGGGCTTTGTTTTTGTAAACTGGGCTGCATATGTTGTTTTCTTCCCTATTCAAAGCCTTCCCAAGAAATGGGTGCTGCTGGACACCCAGGGACTTGCTCTGGGTTTGATGAGCAGAGCAGACTGGGAGAGGCTCTTCCCATTCTACAGATTTTTTAGGGGGGCTAAGGTGTCTCCTGCTTGCATTGGGCTCAGCCCTGGTGGAAAGCAAGTCTCCAGGATGGGCTGAGGGTTTCAGGATGGGCTCCAGCCTGGACCATCGTGGGGCCACCTTGGGGCTTGAGCCAAAGGCCTTTAACAGGCTCAGCTGCAGCTTCCACTTGGGAGCTGACAAACCCTCCAGCCCTGTCCATATCCATTTCCTGCCAGGTGGAAGCAGTAGGTGGGGCAGCCACACCAGCCACCAGTAGCCTCCTCCTTGGCTTGTCTTGGTGCCTGCAAAATGAGGGTGCTGGTTCTGCCTTCACACAGGCTCTGAGCTCCATCAAGCATCTGTTACACGTCTGCAAGCCTCTTTCCCAAAACCCTGTGAGCACAAATTGTAAGACACCCAAAATTAGGGGACGTGGAGGAGGTTGGAGTACTCTGGCTGAACAGCAGAACAAGGGATGCTGATGTGTTTCAGCAGAAAGGAAGTGCTGCATGTGTGGTCAGTCAGCAAAATGCTAGTGGGAGGATGCTGCGTTGAGCAGTATGGCATGGCTGAGCTCTGGGAAACTGCATGGATTTTGGTTTGAAACCTGTTTTCTGTATTTTTTTTTTCTGGCAGTATCAGAACATGTCCTTTCAGCAGATTGAGGACAGGTCACTTCCAGGGCAGGTTAGGAAAAAAGTGGCACTTTGTAATCTGCTGTTGCATGATGTTTTCTAAGGCAACATGGAAAAGTCAAAATCAAGAGAAGTCAGGATCAGAGCAAAAATGGTTCAGTTTGCCCAGACCGAGGGTTTTTTCAGTTTGTGTTT
>VZRQ01011025.1:128363-207727 GCA_013397975.1 Machaerirhynchus nigripectus | reverse complement strand
TTTTTTTTTTTTTTTTTTTTAAAGTGAGAGGAAGGAATTTCCCATTGTTGAAGAATTTCAGAAGTCCCCAGAGTTTCTCAGAGGGGACGGTGCCAGCCGTTAGCACAGCACCCAGTCCTCATCGTTTCCCTGCCTGCTGCCCCACCCTCCGGCGGGTCCGGTGCCGTTTCGGGGCTCAGGTGTCCCGGCAGTGCCGCGAGGTCGCCCGGGGACCTCGGCCCCACCTCGGTGCGTGCCTGGCTCCGCGTGGGTGCGGGCAGGTTGTCAGAGGCTCGGAGGGAAAGCGGGACATCCTGGGCTCATATCCAGCTGCTGAACCACGGAGGCAGCGCTGCCTGACCCCCGTGCCCACATCCCAGTGTCTCACCTGCTGCTCGGGCTGTCACCCCGTCCCTGCTCTGATGCCTTGCAGCCTTGCACGGGCGAAGCTCAGCTCCCAGCCCGGGGCTGCCCCGGCCGGGCAGAGCACTCGGCCCCAGGGGTTGGCTCTGGTAAAAGTCTCTGCCCCTGACAGCCGCCTCTTGATCCTCAGCTTCCTGCCGCTCCGGATGCTCTGACTCATGGAGAATGAGCACCTCGCCCGAACTTTCACCTCCAACTTGAACCACCCCCAAGTCAAACTTGCTAATGCTTGAAACCTTCAGTTAGCCCCCCTATTTTTTTTTAGGTTTTCCAGCCTTTGTACTTTCTGCATCCCCGTTGGAAGCAAGGGTGCCAAAATACTTTGTAAAAGGCTGTTCTTGCAGTGCTTCCCAGACCTTCCCTCACTAGGAAATGCCGGAAACCGTGGGAGCAAGCCTGCTCGCTGGAGAGCCTCGGTGCAGGTTTTGCAGACCCTGGAGATCTGGAGAAGCTTGAACTTCCCCAGGCGTGGACCTCTCTCCAAAGCCAACAGGAACTCGGAAACTTTGGGGCCTCTTTGGTTTTTCTTCTCTCTAGACCTTGAATCTTTCAACTCAACCTTTGTGTTATATTTATATGTTGCGTGAATATGCCCTTATTTTTCTAATTAGGATCGCAAATTCCTCATTAAAACTGCCTGCAGGCCAGGGTTTGTCTTGCTTGACTTAAGGCCAAATCAGAGAGGTATCCAGGCTTGGAGCTGTATCTCCTCGCCTTCCTTCAGAGCCAATGGATGAAGAAAACGATCCAGACCTTGGGGGCAGCTCTCCTGGGAAAAGGGTTCCCCTTCTCTGTGGTGAAAGGGGGAGACCTCACAGCTGAGTGAAGGAGCACGAAAAGCTTTAAGAGGCATCATCAAGAGAAGCCAAAGAGAGCCTCCTTCTCTTCTCCTGCCTGAGCTTCGGTGGGGATGGAGATCCATGTGCTCTGCAGAACCAATTTGGTCTGAAATTTAAGAGCAACAAACCACTTGTTTGTTCATTTAACATTTCCCAATGACTTTGCTGCTGGCTATTTTATTTCAATGGGCTTCCCCTTCCTCTAGCTTTATCAAGATTTTCTTCTTCCTAGAAAATGCACGGGAGAAGGGAGAGGAGAATGTTTCCCTTCCTGTGGAAATAGCATTTGGCTTCTTACCTGCCCCGTGTGGGGAAAGAGGGAAAAATTCACAGCAAAGCTGAAAATGAGAAATTTTCACTTTGAAATTTCCCTAAAAAAAAAGAAGCATCACTTTTGGCAAATCCTTTTGGCCACAATTTCCTTTTGTTCCATTTGCAGCCATGGAGACAAGTCTGGGGGGGGATTCCTGCTGACTGGAGCCCTGTTTTGGTTTGTTCCTATTCCAGTGGCAGCAGTGGGGCCGGGGCATGGGCTGGAGAGCCCTGAGCACGCTGCTGCTGCCCCAGGACCATCACCTGGCCACCACGGAGCTTTAGTGAAGGACGGACGCCGTCTGTGGCAGGTTGGGCTGCCAGCCCCTGGCTGTCGGGCAGGGTGGGCACCTGGACACGTCCTCAGCTGCATCAGCCACGTGCACCCGAGCCGTGTCCATGGCTGCGGGCAGAGGAATGAGAGGAGAGAGGCACAGGGCCAGCTCTCCCCATCCCCTCCTCTCAAATGGCTGGATCCTGCCCGGCTCTTCCTGACATGTCTGCACATCCATGGTGGCTGAGGGCTTGAGCAATGCTCTCCCTGCAGCTTCTTTGGAGCTCTGCTCCCAGTGCCGGGGTGCAGCCAGCTGCGTGTGCCACCGCCCTGTGCTGTGAGCAGTGCCAGCAGCGTGCCCGCGGGGCGTCACTGCAGGCAGGGAGCCCAGCGCAGGTCGGGTCACTCGAGCACAGCGATGCCCTGAGCAGGGGCCCGGGCTGGGAGCAGCAGCAGGACATGTGTGGCCATGGGGTGAGGGGAGAGAAGCCCTGAGCCCAGCTGTGCTGGGAGGAGTGGAGTGGTGGCACACTGGGGACATGGCTTCTGGCTCACCGGCTTTCCTCCTCTGCAGCCTCTCCTGACCTGTGCACATGGCCAGCGATGTCAGAGCTACGTCCCTCTGGTGCCCACATCCCTCTGCTGACCCTGCAGGTTGCCCAGCTGAGGGTGGACACAGCTGTGGAGGTCCCACCATGGAGGGGATCTGGATCCCTTCGTTTTCCTTCCTCCCTCGACATTCCCCTTGGCCATGGATCAGCTGGCGGGACCCAGCCAGTGTTGCAGCAAAGATGAGCAAAAAAAAATCTCCTTATGCCTGTAAAAGGAAGAAGGAGAGCACGGCAGAGACAGGCCGTCTGATACAGCTCCACTTTCTGCTGTGGAGGCGGGAAGCCTTTCGGACAGGATTTATTTTGTATAGTCTTCCATGCAAACTGGATCCCCCTCCCCTCCTGGCCCTGCCCGGCCTTAAATCATATCCTTTGTAATGACATTTCGTGCTTGTGTGGCGCCTCGTTTCTGAGCATCCCCAAGTGCTCTGTAAATGGATGTCTCGGAGCCTGCCAGGAGGCGGCAGTACCACCCCTCCACCCCCCGCCACCAAGGGAAGGTGATAAACCCTTCCCACATCCCACCTGGATGCCTGACCATGCCTGCGTTAGTGCTGCAGCCTCCCCTGCATCCCTCTTGACTGCCCTCCCACCCCAGCCACCTCCATGGAGATCTCTGTCCCTGCTGGAGTGCCCGGGGTGAGGTGCTCAGGGATGAGCAGCTCCAGTCTAAGTTGGTGGGATGCTGCCCTGCAGCCTGGCACACGGCCTGCAGCCTCACCTCCCGCCTGGAAAGTCCCTGCCAGGGAATCAGCATAGCTGTCCCCCATCATCAGGCTGCAGCGTGGACAGGAAGCCACCCTTTGTGTCCCCAGACCCCATTTTTGGTCAGGAATGGATGTCTCTGGTACACTGTGCCCTGGGGCAAGGCGGGTGTTAACCTTATGGAAGTCTTGCTTGCTGAATCCAAATAATGCAGCTTTTCAGATTCCCTCTTCCCTGTCCAAGCCCTTTGCTGTCATCAGGTCCTCCTTAGTCCTGTCCAGAGGTTTCTTCACAGCTGCAGGGTCCCAGGAGATGCAGTGGTTTTTGTCGGACACCGCTCTGGCTTGGCCCAGCAGCAGGAACAGTCTGCCTTCCCGGATCTCCTCCCGCTCCTTCGGCTGCTTGGCTTCCTCCGCTGGACATCCTGGGCTGACGCACGGACAGCCGGACGGCTGCTGCATCCAAGCAGGATTCTGGGCTCTGACAGATGGTTTTGGAGGTTGCCTCAAGCTACCTGCTCGATTTTTGTGAAAGGAAGAAGCCTTTTAACCCTTTAAACTCTTTTTCCCTCAGAGCTGGAAAGCCACAGCCCACGAGCTGACTGCTGACAGTGATGCCTTCTGGTGGGAGCCAGCGGTGATGCCAGCTGGGAAGGGAGAGGTTAACCTTGGGTGTAGGTGATGCCTTCTTCCAGTTCCAGCTGGACATTGCTGGGGGAATCAATGAAAAAATGTCCACGGGCACTTTGGTTGGCTCCAGGCGCTGATGGTGCAGCCCCTTCCCAGGGGTCTGGAGGATGGACCTCAAGTCTGCTGGGCCACTGCATCTGCTTCTGTGTGGAGCAGAGCTGGTGACCTGCTCCAGCCCTCCACGGACTTGGCTGTGGGTCTCCAGTGAGCCCTGTGAGTACCAGGCTGCTCTGAGCTTCTTTTTCCTCTACAGAAAGTCATCTTCATTCTTCTAAGGCACCTTGAGGAAAAAGATTGGAATATGAGGGAAGGTTTGGGCTGAAGTGGGGAAAAGCAAATGATCTTGTCTGGTCTGGTCTGGTCTGGTCTGGTCTGGTCTGATCTGGTCTGGTCTGATCTGGTCTGGTCTCATCTCCATCTCATCTCGACTCATAACTTTATCCCATCCCATCATACTCCACCCCACCCATTCCAGTCTACTTAGCCTATTCCGTATTGCCCTACATCCTTCCGAGTCCATCCTACCCTATCCTATCCCACTCTATCCCATCCCACTCCATCCTGTGCCATCCCACCCATCCCATTTCACTTACCCCATCCCACCCCATTTTCTGTTCTTCCTGTCCCATCTTACCCTATTCCATCCCACTCTATCTCATCCCATCACACTCATGCTATTCCACTCACCCCGTCCCCCCACATACCTCTTCCCTCCCATGCCATCCCACCCTATTCCATCCCCCTCCACCTCCTCCTCATCTCCTGCTGACATCCATGCCAGCCATCCCCAGATGGAGCTCCTCTTGCCAGGGGCACAGGCCCATTGGTGGTGGAGGCCACTTGGAGCAGTTCCTTATTCAGGATGTGTGTCAGTGAAAGCAGAAACCCAATAAGCAAGATAAGGAGACGATTTATAATGGAGTTTGTGAACTTTAGGAAAGAGCTTTACAGCCAGATTTTACAGACCACACAGGGAGAGGTTATACTCTCCAAAACCTTGGAGATTTTTTAAAAAATATTTTTATATTTAAAAAAAAAAGTTTCCAAGAATTAAATAACACGAAAGTGTATGAAATATGATGTAGGGAATGTTCCCCTCGCTCTCACATCTGAAGTTAATTTGGGAGACGCTCTGAATAGCTTTTTAAAGAGTGGATAAACATTGGCATCAAAAGTGTAAATAAAGTTACCAGACAAAGCGGCCGTTCAAAGGGAATCATCCCTGGGATGTTGGCCGGGCAGCTCTAATGGCCGTGTCAGGAACATTTGGAGATAAAACAAGGGCCTGGCTGATTAGCCTGGGCTGAAGCTCCCCGCTTCATCTCCCCCTCCTGATGCCAAAGGCAGGCGGCGCTGGCAGCTGCTCCCGCAGGTTTCCTGCCGGGGGACGGCGCTGGCGGGAGGCTCCCGTTCTCCAGGGCCCCCCAGTCCCCCACACCACTGCTACCCAAACTTGGGTCACATGCTTCCAAGCAGGAGCTACTGAAGCCTAATCAAAGGCTATTGGTGCTGGTCTCTTGGAGATCTGGATTTGTCAGAGTTGTGGCCCAAAGCGTTTCTGAGACGGCCTCAGGCTACCCCACTGTGTGTCACACCCACTGCTTCCCCCAGTACATTCCTATTCCCCCAGATGTTTTGATGGACACATGCTGGGTTGGTCACAAATATTCTGAAATACACCAGGACCTTCTGTGTCACTGGGTTTAAGATTGCAGCTGGCTGGAAGAACCCAGAGGGGTTGTGTCTCTCCTGAAGCACATCTCTGCACCAGCATCAGGGTTCTCCATGACAGTCCCCCAACAGTCTGTGAAGGGAAGGCAAAACCAGGGAAATGAACTCTGACATCTCATTTAAATCTTCCCAAGAGGAAGAGAAACTGACCCATTTGAACTGACCTTTTGTTTGCATCTCTTGGTATGAAGTTGAAGGGAAACCTTTGGGAGTTGGCTTTGATGGAGCAGTTTGTGAATGAGAGGCAGTTGTGGGCTGGAGTGACTCTGGCAGTCAGATCCACAATATGAGGTGCTTCTCCTTGCCCTGTGTCTCTGCCAGAAGGGATTTTCCTGGGAACTGTAGAAGTAGGAATGGGTGTGGATAATACTAGCTCTCCTGCATCCAGAAGCTCTTACCTCCACTGCACCCAGCACTGAGGGCTGCTATTGCACTTGAACATACGCAGTTCTTTCCTCATCTGAGGCCTTGGTCACAGCTCTGCATCTCTTGGCTGCTGAAGACAGGACGGTAGTGACAGCAGCCATGACAAACACAGGGTGTAAATGCACCTCTGGGCTGTCCAGGAGCAGCTCACAGCTGCCCACACTGCTGTACGGGCACAATAAGCACCATTCATGGCTGGGGGGCTGGTGGGCTGCTCTCGGTGCTCATGGCCCTGGAGACCCAAGAGTTCTGTGTCCTGACTGACCCAGCCTGGGGAATGTGGTGGATCCACCACATATCTGCCAACGTGCCAGCTGGGATTTGGGTTCCACTGCTCACTCGTGGCCTGGGCACTGCCGAGCTGGGTGAGGTGTCAGCTCCTGAGGCTGAGAAGCAGCATGAAGGGCATCACCACAGGTAACCCTGCCAGTCCCCAGCGGTGACATCCTGGTTTCTCCTGCCTCACCCTGGAGACCATCTCCTCGTTCCTCCTGGTGACCTGCGGTCGGACCATGCCCTTCCTGTGTCCAACCTGGCGCCTGTGCAGTGGAAACAAGCTGGTTTGAAGCATGACCCCTATTAGGTAGAAGTTACAAAATTACATTTTAATGCTTCACCTACTCAGGTGACTTTAAGATGGATGAAGTCGTGAGGACTCATTTTCTCCGTTCTATGCCTGGCTATAATAGGAGCTAACAATGACCATAATTCTGACCTTTCTTTCAGTCTTGACGCCACAGTATTTTCCTGAGTGATAAAGAGCAAATCTGCCATTGGCAGGGCTGGGAAGATGGTGTCCCACACCCTTGGTGTTAACCACAAGCAGCAGTAGCTCCTCTCTGCATCCCTGGGTGAGACCCAGCGGGATGGGGACGCCGCCTGCCTGGGCACCAGCTGGCAGGGCTGTGCTTCCCCAGAGACCGCGGCAAGGGTTTTGTTGCAAATAATGGAATAATTACTCTTTCTTTGCCTGGGTCCTGCCCGCAAACAGCTGCTGATTCCTGTGCGAGGGCTCACGAGCCCAAATTCCCATCAGAGGGCTCACTAGTGCCTTTGGGATGGAGAAGCCTGGCACTGAGAAGGGGACCCTGGCTGGGAGGATGCCCGGAGTGATCAGTGCGGGCTCGGGCTCGTGCAGACCGCCCCTGCGCATCAGCCTTCGTGCCACTTGTGTAAACTATTACAGCAAAGGGCAAAGGTTAAATGCAGCACATGTGTGGCATCAATTAACAGGATTTCAAGGTCTCCAGTGGAGTTTCTGCTCAAATCTCCTGTGGCAGGTTCAGTTTTCTTAACCCCTCCGATGCCATGCAGTCAGAGGGTCTTGGCTCTGCCAGACTATTGGAGGGGAACGGGCTTGTGCTGGCTGGGGGCTACTCCAAGGACTGTGCTGGAGGGGCCTGTGGCCATTTGGGCATGGGGGGACAGGAATACCACACACACCACACCAGTGATCTGTGGGGCAAGTGGGAGAGACTGTGTTCTTTGTACCAGAGGTGTCCTTGGAAGGGTGTCAGGCCCTGGCAAGGCAGCAAGTTGGTGTATGAGCAGCCCCTCATCATGTCCCCCTCTGCCTCAGGTCTGTCTGCTCCCACCTCGGAGCCCTCACGGGGGGTGGCTGCTCCTGTGTTTGGTCCCAGCCAGACCCTGCTCCACTGAAGCACCCCACTGTCCCAGTGTGTCCTACGGCTGAGCAGACAAAGGTTCCTGCCGGGCTTGGGCCCGCTGGTGCCTCCACTCCCTGCCTGTAAGACAGACACAGCCACCCCCCACTGCCTGGGGGACTGGCAGGGGATGGCTGCAGTGAAAGTCTCAGCAATGACTCAAAACCAGGGCGATTTTGGTGGAGAAATTGCAGTTGAGAATCTTGACCCGTCTGAGGCCATTCAGGGCTGTTCCCAGGCCATGGACCCATCCTCTGCTCATCTCCTCCTGGATTTGTCAGTCACGCTGGGCATACTGGGCGAGGGAGTGGTTTAAAGGATGGTGGCATGACTCAGGCAGCTTTAGTGCATCCCTTGTCTCCTGCAGCTGCTACATCAGAGACCTGGATGCCACAGCTTTGCGCTGCAGCTCTGCCAGGCTGTCCTCCCCAGTTCCAGACATATTTCCGAAGGACCAGGACCTTGGAGTCGGAGTGCTTGGAGGGCTTTGCTCTTTTTGAGGGGAATTGGCAAGGAAAAGAAAGGCTTGAGCTGCCACCACCATGAAGAAAATACGAAAATATGGCCTGAACCCTCAGAAGCTCTAAGATATTCTAAAAGCTTCCTGATTGCTTGTGCAGATTTTTGCCTACAGAGATTGCTATCTTTCCATGAACAGGTGCTGCTGAAGGGAATCCTGCCTTGGGGGTTTCAGTTCCTGGAGTTTCCAGTCCTGCCTCAAGGCTGGGGACCAGCGTAATGGATGGGTCAGGGCTGGGAGCTTAGTGAGGAACATGGATCCCAACACCAATGGATGCAGAGCCTGCTGGGCTGGAGGAACAGGACATGCAAGTGCCCTTCTGCACCTGTGTGCCCCTGACATCACCTTGCTCATGCACTCCACTCTTTTTTGGGAAATGAATCATTTCAATCCACTAAATTAAAACACTCAGCCCCCAAAACATCCAAAGCCACTAGGAACCCCTGCATTTTGATGATTTCGAGCTGCTTTTCAGTCCTGCACCCTGTTAAGATGAACAAAAAGTATGCTTAAGAACAGAGGTGCTCTGCCCACAGCTCCCCATGTCAGAGCTGAGGGGAGACTTCTGGCTGAAAGATGGATTTGGCCTGGACATCTCCACACAAATACCCCATTAGTTAGCAAACCTGTAAAAATCTTGGTAATCCCCTTGATCTGAAACAAATGGGCTCTGCTGTCTGGTGCTGATTTTATTATCAGACACTGCTTAGTATCATCCCATGGCTTGGACCAGTGCCTGAGGCTCAGCACCGAGTCAATCATGTGCTGGCAGGCAAAGGTCTCCCCTGAGCTCTAGGTCCGTGCGGGTTCTCCACACGTGTGCGGTGCCCTGGATAATACATGTTGGATTTACAGAGCCGCGTGGTTGCCCTGGGACCTCAGGACCCTGCAGGGCTGCTCCAACGCTGTCTCCAGATGGGATGGGAGTAGCATAGCATGGCTGTCAGGGTGAAGGCTCGGGTTTTGTTGAGTTGTCCCGATCTCTTCTCCTTCTGGGGTGGGGAGCTTGGCTTGGTGGTTGTGTTTCCAGTGTCTGGAGCTTTGTGCAAACACAGGATGAAGGAGCAGGAGTGTTTTTGGGTCCTAACATGATTCCCAGGGTGTCTGTCAGCCTGAGCTCCCACCCAACCATCCCTTGGAAATGTGACCCAGAACAAGCCTTGAGCATCCATGGGCTGCTTCGAGGACTATTGGGAATCTTGACGGCTTTGAGGCCAGGTAGATCCTCAGCTGCCCGCAAGGCGGTTGCACCGACCGTGGCCCCTGAGAGCAGCACTCCCAGCCCTGCTCTCCCTCCATGCCGCCTGCAGCAGCTGAACATAAAATTCGAGCCCCCCGGAGAGCCACCATCAACCACACGAGCCCCAGCCGGTTTTGTTTTGATTATACATTTGTTTCCTCCCTCCTGGGAGTGTCTGACACAGCTTTTACCTCTCAGCGCGTCAACGCTCAGCTCCCCCCTCCACCTCCCTCCCCTCCCGTCGGTTCTGCTTGGATTAGCTCTGACCCCTACTGAACTCTGCTGCCAGAAGAAGTGTCTGCCCCTTTCACTTTCTGAGAGCTTTCCAGCCTCGAACACTGAGCAGGGAAGGAGTGTCCTCCAATGGAAAACCTCCCACATAATTTTTTCCAACTCTGTGCTCTTGCTGTGTGTCCCGGGAGGACAGACTCTGGTCCCTGTGTCTGGCCATGCTCTGGGGACAGCCTGGATGATGACCTGCAGCACATCTCTGCCCTCCCCCGAGCCAGCACAGGTGTAAACTGGGCCAAAGGGGCTTTTAAGGATGATTTGCTTAGTGGAGGAAAAGTGGTGGGATAGGAGATAGTAGGAGGTTGGCTATGGGCACAGCGTGGCATGGCGTGGCACGGTGCATGGGGCCAAGGGTAGGTGTTTCCACGGGAGTATGGCAGGGTCGCTGGCTGTGCTTCTTCAAGGGGACATCCAGCCTCCATGGATGGGTGGACATCAGCAAGATGGAAGTGGGGAAGAGCTGGCTGCTGCCACCAGGAGCACAGAAGATGGGGAGGAGGAGTCTCCTACTGCCACCAGGAGCACAGAAGGTGGGGAGAAGGTCTTTCAGCTCTTTCCACCAGTTCTGATGGTAGTTCTGCTTCTCCATGCTGAGCATCAGCACGTTAAATGTTCTGCAAGAGCCCCAAAATTCAGGGGAAACCAGCCCACTGAAATAAGAAGACCATCCAAGGAGAGGGCAGAAGCCAGTGCCCTGTGCCCACAGCTCGGCAGGGTTAATGCTGGTGGGGCTGGGAGTGACACCCCCACCCATGAGCAGCCACCCCGGCCGTAAGAGAGGCTGGGTGGTGGATGTGGGGCCACAGCTGGGGAGCAGTGAGGTTAACTCCAGCAACACCAATGAAATAAAGAAAGGGAATGCCACATGCTAAGGAGTTGCAGATGTTTGGATGTTGGCAGGGATTTGGGTGGAGCTGCCAATACACAACATGGTTTGCAGCAGGCGGAAGGGTGGAGAGTGCCAGAGGAATCCTGCCCCTTCTCTAAAGCCTGTGGTAGTGGAGGGAGTCCTCCTGGGGTAGGTGTCACGGGGGAGTGCATGGCTGGGGCTGTGTCTTCTCTCTGAGCTTGGAGATGCCATGGGAAGGGTGGGGGAGGGAAATGAAAATAGACCTTGGAAGCTGCTCCCAGGTCTGACTGCTGCTGTGTCCCTTTCTGCTGGAGCCCCTGGAGCAGCCACCTGGGCAGTTGAGGATAACTGAGCCATGGAGACAACAGCTCGGAGCGCAGTCACTTCATTTATAGGACACCAAGGGTGTGCCTCGGTCTTCCAGGGGCTCTTTCCCCTGTTTTTGTCCCAAGCCTGCAGAAGCCAGGCAGATATCCAAAACTGTTCCTCACTTTTCACAGCTCAGTGAAGGGATAGGCCACCTAGCTGACGCTGGGTGAGGGTCACAGGCCTCTTTTGATCTCACCAGGTCAACAGAAACCAGGACTTCAGCACTGTTGTCCCAGAGCTGAGTAGTGGTGCATGCTGTGCCAAAGGAAGGAGCAGCATTGCCCCTGAAGTGAAGAAGGCATCTCTGGAGGTCTTTATCAAGCAGGATAAATCCAGGCTGAAGAGCACATTCAGGGCTGCGCTGACCTCAGTTTTTATTGATTCTGTCTTATCCCTGGCAAAGGGATGGACAGGAACCTGGTAAAGTCCAGCTGGGCAGGGTCAGTGAGGTCCAAGCCCTGCTGCTGCACCCAAAGGAAGCGTTGGGCTGGGGGACATGGAGGCTGAGGGGTCTCTGGGGATCCGGAGCCCATCAGCTCTGGTGTGTGGGTATGGGCAGGTCTTGTTCCTTTCTGGGGTGCCAGCTCTTCAGGAGGAGTGCGAGTCCCCTTGCTGGCTGGGAGATGGAGTCCCACCCCAGAGGAGCTCGTGGGAACCTGCTTTGTGTGTCTCTTGGTGGAAGCACAAGCCCCCAGAGTGCTTTGCACCTGCAGCCCCAGGCTCGCAGGAGCATCCCCTTCTCTTGCAGCCCTCCTGATGCCTCCTGGCCCCCACGGCTGTTCAGCCATGCCAGCTTTCTGTGGTTCTCTTGGTCTTTGTCAGCAGCATGTTTGGTAGCTCTGTGGCCATCGTGCTTCCTGACATGTTTTCTTTTCCCCTGTGATTTTGAGAATTGTATTCATTTCTTCGTTGAGGAGGGAGAGGGAAAGGTCATCCCTTGCTAGCAACTCATTAAAGCAAGACAATGGAAAGAACAGCAAATGGGCTCTGGGACCCGCTTCTCCAGGCATGTGTGACGCTGCCTTTTGTCAGCGTGGGAGAGGGGCATCCATTGAGGTGGTGGCATTGCAGGGAGGCTCCCCCACCACCCCCCAAACTAATTCAAGGCATCACTGGAGGACCTCAGTGTTAGTCAGAGCTTTCATTTTTTGGTGTGTGTGTGTGTGTGCGACGTACATTCAGCCCTGCTGTCATTAAAAAAAAGTTTTTAATGAAAATTTTCTCATTCTCTCCTCCCAAGCTCCCTGGCTTGGACCAGTTCTGTTTCTTTCATGTGGGAGGCAGCTGCATTTGTCTCAATAATTGTGTTTCTCTGTTGCTATGTACCGCCGAGGACTTGGTGACACAATGAAGATGTGAAGTGTTCCTCTTTCCCAGGCCTGTCTCTGGGGGTTTGGTTTTGGTGACATTATGGCCTTCCCTCTCTCCAGGATGCCCATGTGGGGTTTGAAGTCCATCTGGCATTTGGCAGGAGAGACACTGCTTAAAGCTGATGGTCGTGCTCAGAGTGATGTTGAGAAGGAAGCACTGCTCCGTGCCCCTGGTACCTCTGAGGATCACTTGCCTAACCTGCCCGTTCCAGTGGGAAAGGGTGGGCAGTCACCCACGGCCACGGAGAGTGCCCAGCACCTATGTTTGAATGTTCTGCTAGGCCTGTTGGCCTCCAGACTGCAAACAACCACCCCATGGCCTGTCCCAGTCCCATCCTACCAGCTGCTGGCTGGGCAGCTGTGGTGGCTCCATAAGGGAGTGTGGAGAGCTGCACTGTGGCCAGAGGCTGCTTCTGGCAGCTACTCCCCTGTGGTTCATCACTTGTTCTGAACCTCCCCTGCCCTGACCTCTCTGGGACCTGGCCCTCACTGCAGCACCCACCAGCCCCAGTGAGGACAACCTGCCTGAGGCAGTGGGCCCGGAGCAGCACAGGAGTTCTCCCTGTTTAAGGTGGGACACTCCATGCCTTGGGAAGGTGGGACAGGCATGGGGGTCTCGGGCATATCGCCAGAGCAGGGCTGCAAGTGGGAGAGGAGCATGGGTGCCATGGGGCATGAGGGGCATNTTGGGAGTGCGGATGATGTGGGGCATAAGGGGCACGTGGGGCTGGTGTGGGGCACGTGGGGAGCAGGAGCAGGGGACGCACCTCACAGGTTCCACCGGGTTCCTCCTTGCTGGAGCCCACGAGGGCTGACACTGCTGACTCGGAGGGGTCAGGGTGTGAGGGCAAGGAGAGACCTTCGGGAGCAGAAGCTTTGTGACCCTCGGAAAAAATATTTTTATATTTAGGGTCCGGGCTGTGCATGCCCCGGGGCCGGGCTGTCCTTCCACGCAGCGCGGAGAGGTGGCAGCAGAGGCCCTGGGACGGGGGTCGCGGGGACCTGCCGCCGCAGCCGTGGGGCCGGCTCCCGGCCCGGCAGGGATGCGCGTCCCCCGTCCCGGCGTCTGCTCCCGCCAGCGGGACCCACGCGCTGCAGCCGAGTCCATCTCGAGGTCGTAACACGGGAGAGCGGCTTTGCCCGCTTCTTTAAAGAACATCTGGTCCATCCTCCTGGAAATCTTTCTCCGTCCGACCTGACCTCGAGCACTCCCAGGGATGGGGCATCTCCAGGGACACTCACTACAGGCTCAGGGATGGGAATCTGCTTCTAGGACTGTTCGAGTGTTTGCGTTTCTGCCCCCTGCTCCAGCCCGGGGCTGCCCCTCTGTGCCCGCTGATGGCACAGGGTGCTGGAATCCCACGAGAACAGCTTGTGAGACTTCAGGACTTGTCAAAGCTGAAGTTGAACCCTTATCCCAGGCTGGCTGTGTGCCCACAGCCCAGCCAGCCCTAATCTGGGGCTGTACACTGCCCATGTTTAATGAGGTATTGTGTACGGATGTGTCTGACTGTGTGTATGCTCATGTCGTGGGCTCCGGGTGTCTCGCTCAGTGTTTGCATCTGTCTGTTAGCGGGTTTGGGCATCTGGGGCTGTTCCCCTTGCCTGATCAAATATCGCCCCAGGAGCCAGTTTGTGCCGCCGAGGATCTTATCGCACGTGTTGGTGTCTGCAGGGGGAGGTGTTCACAGCTCTCCATGCGTGCAGAGTTTGCACAGTGTCCGTGGGTCATGCTGGGCTGTTGAAGATGCTTCTTCCACCATCAGCATGTGCTGAGTGATGGGGGATGGGCGGGTGGCCAAGGAATGGATAGCTCAGTGCAGAACAGGGTGGGCTTCCCCACAGGTGCTGGGTGACAGTAGGGACCAGTGCTGCTCGTGGCTATTCTCTCTCCCCAAGGGCACGTGGAGCCCAGCCTGGACACTATCCTGCATCCCACGGCCATGGAAGTGGGACAAGGCATCCCTGAGGCTTGGATGCAGCATCAGAGATGACCCCATCACTTGCAGTGAGGTTCCCTGTAAGGGGCTGCTGGCAGCTGCTGTGGCCCTGGGCATGGCTGTGCCCCAAGTCTGGCTGGGCCTCCTCGAACTCAAGTGGCTCTAGGGTTCAAGGGACCCTCCACTGCCTGAACAGCGCATGACAGGCAGCGCAGTGCCTGTGTGACACTCTCTGTTCCCACATCTCTTCCCTCCTGCCATCCCTGCCTCCACCCAGCTCCATCCCGAGGAGTGTCCCTCCCGGCTGGGTCAATGCCTGCATCACCCCCAGACCCTGCAGGGCACAGGGCCAGCGGGCAGGGAGGGCTGGCAGCCACGGGCAGCGGGAGGATCACAGCCTCCCGCACATGTGCTGTCCAACCCGTCAGCACCTCCGTGAAGCACAGCCGATGCTGGCTGGGGATGTGCCCCCCAGCTCCCTCCCTTTGTCATGGAGAGCCAAGAGTGCGTGCCAGAAAGCTCACCCGGTGGTAGAAGCCACCCACCCCCTCTGGAGCTCAGCATTCCCTCCTTGCTCCTGGGCCACAGGGGTGCTTGGCTGCAGATATTTACCGAGCAATTTGCATCCAATTACAGAAGCCGGAAGCACTGGGAGGATTTTCCTTCTGGTTTCTCGCAACCAAAGCCAACTTGTCCAAATTACAACCTAGGAAGCATCTCATTAGTGGAGAGTGAGGTCTCCAAAATATAGAGTGCTTGGAAAATACTCTGTCAGAGGTGTAGGAATGAGGGCTGGCACCCGTGGTAATTTTCCCCATCTTTTCTCCTGTGGCACCTGAGTGGAGAGGAGATGGGATTTTGGAGGCTTCCAGCTCATCATGTCACTTCCCCCTTCCCACTTTGGCTCATGAGGTGTTTGATTTTGCTGGGCTGAAGCACAGGCTGGTCTTCCCACCCATTTCTTTCCCCACCAGTTCCTCTTGCTCTTCCTCTCGGGCTGTGTAGTGTCACTCCAACTAGGAGGTGAAGGTCTAGGAGCAGAGTCCTGGGAATGGTGGTTACAAGTGTTTAATAACATTAGTGGAAGTAGGATCCTCAGCAGCATCACTGGCTGGTCTGTCTCTAGTGCTGTCCCAAGAGGCTGGTGCCTGGGTGGAACACCATCCCTCCCCTGGCCTCATGGAGATCTGCTCCCTGGTGTGGCTGTCCCAGGGGGACTTAGGCCAGAGGACCTGTGTGGAGCCTGCACAGTCCCAGAACTTGCTGGAGACTTTGTCTCAGGTGGGATACAAGCTGGCACAGGGGCTGGGATGTGGGGAGGGGGCAAGGCAGGATCCAAAGCGATCTGGTGACTACCAGCTGCGACTGCAGGGGGCTTTCTGCCAAGGTTTGAGAACGGAGAAGTGCAGCTGGCAGCTGTGCCTGGGCTTACGTTGCTGCAAGGTGACTCCTATGCCAGTGACTTAATGTCCTTCCAAAAATACTTCCCGGGACAAAGCTTGCAAGCAAACTGCTGAGCCAGCTTGTACCAGTGACGGGGGTGGAGGCAGGCATGGCTCTGGAGCCTTCATCCCGCCCGCAGAGCTCGGGGCGTGCATGTGGCCCACGCAGTGCTGGCTCCCCCGCAGGACTGAGGACAGCCGTGTTTCCAGCGGCACGGTGGGCCTGGGAGCCCATTCCCTGGCTGCCTCCCTGTCCCAACAGAGCCCGTGGGTGCTGGTGGGGAGCCGCACCATCGCCCTGGCTCCCGGCCCGAGTGGGGAGGGGTCTGTGCTCCCCTGCCGATGGCACCATCTGCTCCCTGAGCTGCCAGCCGGGCTGACTGTCCCTGCCCGGCTGTCTCCCCACCATCCTCAGGTGCCTGGTGCCTGGGCAGGAGAATCCATGTGGGCTCTTGCTGCTGAGGTGGCAGTGGCCATTGAGCAGCCCTGGTCTGCTCCTGGCGTCATGTCACCTCTGCCAGCATCTGGCTGATACTGTGCACTGTCTCTTGTGCCATCAAGAGCCCCCTCCTTTCCTTGCTCCTCTCCTTGGCGGCTGCCAGGCTGTAGCTTCTATTTCAAGGTCGAATTTGATGCGCTCCTGCTTCCAGACAGGTGATCTTGTAATGACTTTGCAAATGAGTGTGACTCCTGCATCCCACGTGGGTGAGGGTCAGGATGGACACAGCTCCCTCAGCACAAGGGGGAAGGAAAGGCTGGGATGGATAAAGCCAAGCTGCCTGCGCTAGCTCAGCCACCCTGACCCCACACTTCACCAGCCCCATTGGCAGGAGAGCTG
The DNA here is from genome assembly GCA_013397975.1 of Machaerirhynchus nigripectus. Lineage (NCBI taxonomy): Eukaryota > Metazoa > Chordata > Aves > Passeriformes > Dicruridae > Machaerirhynchus > Machaerirhynchus nigripectus. The sequence goes on along the minus strand of VZRQ01011025.1, from coordinate 191,214 downwards.
CTGGGTTCCTCTGGTGTGATGTCCTTCCCAGAGAGCCAGGCTGGCAGCGCCTGCTGTGCCCTGTGGGCCCTCACATCCCCAGGACATCCCATGTCTCAGGTCTGGGCTTCAAAGTGCCTGAGCCCCTTGCCATGACCGAAGTGAGTTTGGATACTGAGCTCCCCATGAAGAACATGTCCTGCCACGGGAGGATGAGGAGTTTCCAACAGAGGAAGCTGCTCCTTGCCAGCAGGAGAGGTGGGAGAGGTTGGCCTGGCCCTGCAGACGTGGGATTCAGGTCTCCTCACTGTCCCCGAGGAGCGCCCTGCCCTTTGAATCAGAACCTCCTTCTCGTGAGCCACGCCTGCCTGTCCCGGGGGCTGCTTGCCCTTCCTTGCCGCCCCTGGCACTGCCAGTCTGTGTCCCCGGCCAGGCAAGGCAAGTGCCCCGCAAGCCCCATCCCCCGCAGCCGCTCTCAGGGCACGCCGTGCTCCGTGCCCCGTCCTGGCCCGGCTGCTGGCCCCGGGGCACGGCCACCAGCCGCTCCCCTGGCCTGGCGCAGCCCGCGGCTCCAGCACCTGCAGGGCTGGCACCCCTCCGGGCAGCTCTGCCTGCTGTCCCTGGGGGCTGGGGACAGCGGGGGGGCAGGAACACCCCCAGGTGGCAGGGGGCTGAGAGGAGGAGTGGGAAGGGGGGTGGGAGACAGGGCAGCCCAGCCCGGCTCGGCTGCGCCGGTTCCCCTCCCCGGCCCCACCGGCCCATTTATTACCCCTCTGCCATTCATCGGGCCAGACAGATGCCCCCAAATAAATACCCCCAGACAATAGGGTGGGAGGGGCCAGCGAGGCTCCTCATGAATAAACATGAGGGTCATTGGACACAGCTTCCTCTCTTCGCAAAATGGGACCGATTGTGCGGCAGGCATTTAAAATTCAGCCGTGGTCGGGCTGTCTTCCAGTGTCCCCTGAACTGCTGAGGTGCTTCATTTATTTCATAATTTCCCCTCCTCCCCTCTCGGCGACAGACCTGGCTCTTTTCACGCCTTGTCCTCCCTCTTTCTTTCCTTCTTGCTCCCTTTCTCTATTTTTTTTTTTTTTTTATCTTCCTTCCTTTTCCTACTCCTTGTCTCTTTCTCTCCCTGGCTTTTGTGCCGGGGGCCGTGACGAATGGCTCAGAAAAGAGGGTGCTGTGAGAAACTGGAGCTGCCGCTGGCAGAGTGGGTGGTGAGGCCTTGGTGCTCGGGGGGGGGCTGGAGGGGGTCTGCCTGTGAGCGCCCGGCTGGGGCTCCCACATGGAGCTGGGGTGGGATGATGTGGGATCCCGAGGGCTTTGCTGCCTGGGGCTTGGAAAGCCAAGGATCGGGCTCCCTGCCTGTCCCCCTGCCTGTGGGGAGACAGCCTTGCAGTGCCCACCCCAGCACATCCAGAATGGGCTCCCCGCAGGGGAGGGAAAGGCCAGCCCTGCTGTGTCACCCACTGGGGGTGAAAAGCAGCCCTGGTGATGCTGGAGCACCCAAAAGTTGGGAGATGCGGAAGGAAGAAGGAGATGCTTGTCCAGGCCAGGGCAGCCCCAGTTTTGGTGGGGATGCGTTTGCTGGACCCCTGACCTGTTCCCATGCTGGGACAGCCCCAGTAATGCCCAGTAATCCTTTAGATCCAGGATGAGTGGCTTTTTGGGATCTTGGATAACAGCATCCCCAGTGGGCTCCCAGCACCCCAAGCCCGCATGTGCCACGTGGTGCCGGGGTGGAGGCAGAACCGGAGCAGCAGCAGAGAATGGAGGGGTGGGAGCACCAGGACATGAGCAGCAGTGTGGCTCAGCATGCCGGGAGACCTGCCAGCACCCTGGTGTTTCATCAACCACGCGCTGAGATCCTGGTGCCGTGCACCCCTGGGAAAGCTGGGAGATGTCCATGCCATGCACAGGACAGCTCCAGAGTTTGTGGAACGCTGTGAACCGCTTGCTGTGCTGCTCGGAATGTGAGGGGTGGGCAGAATCCCCAATGCCCATCGTGCCCCCAGGGCTCTGCATGGTGGGATGAGCATCACCCACGACACTGGGGAGCTGGACAGCTTTGGTGTGTCCCTGTACTGGGAGAAAGCATCTGCCTACCCCTTCCCCACCTCTGGGATCCTCTGTCCTAAGGCCAGGCAAGGAAAAAGGGAGTTTCTACCCAAGAGCTGGCAAGAAGGACACTTCAAGTGAGGTGTCACCTGCCAGACCATCTGCCCTTGGGGACTGGCTGGCAGGAGAGACCAGGGCCATGCTGGCAGCAACAGGTGCTGGTGGGGACACGGGGACACCGCCAGCTGCAGGCTGGGGATAGGCAGAGCCTCCATCCAAAGCCCCAGGGCCTCTCAGTGCCTGGGAACTCCAAGTGTGGCTTCCTTAGCCCACGACAGAACAGGGAAGGGGGTCTCACCGGGGCTCAGGGGTGTCACTGTGGATGTGGGTGCTCTCTGCAGGGCACTGGCCTGTGCCACTGCCCGCCAGGGCTGCGTGCCCCTCTGTCCCCCGTCCCACTGCCCGCTGATGGGCACGGTAGCCGCAGCCCGTGGGGGACGGCGCTGGCAGGCTCTGGCAGCGGAGGGCTCCTGCGTTACAGCCCGGGACAATCTGTCCCCCTTCCCGCTGCCCAGCAGTGTGGGAGACGGTTACTGTTTAATCCCATTTGACAGCTCTTTCATCATCTGCCTGCCTCCCTCCAGCTTCCCGTGGCTCCTCCAAGGCTCCTTTGTGGCCGTAATCAAAGCCTGGTGAGTGATGGCTGCTCAAGAAAGGGAGGGAAGGGACAGTGGAGCGAGGGTGGCTCACCCGCCGGGGGAGCGAGGGAGGGTGGCCTGGCTGCAGCTCTAGGGAAGGGCACGGTGGGATCACAAGGTGTGGGGGCCTTCGCTGTCAGGTCCTGCAGGTGCAGCTGTGGGTGGTGGCACGGGGAGCTGGGCTGGATGGAGCATCCCCAGCACTGGGAGCTGGTCTGGATGGAGCATCCCCAGTGCTGCAAACTGGACCAGATGGAGCATCCCCAGCACTGGGAGCTGGTCTGGATGGAGCATTCCCAGTGCTGTGAACTGGACCACATGGAGCATCTCCAGTGCTGGAAGCCAGAGTGGGCTGAGCATCCACAGTGCTCAGACCTGGGCTGAACTGAGCATCCCCAGTGCTGGGAGCTGGACTGGATGAAGCATTCCCAGTGCTGGGAGCTAGTCTGGATGAAACATTCCCAGTGCTGGGAGCTGGACTGGATGAAGCATTCCCAGCGCTGGGAGCTGGTCTGGATGAAGCATTCCCAGTGCTGGGAGCTGGTCTGGGTGGACCATCCCCAGCACTGGGAGCCAGATGGGACAGAACATCCTCAGTGCTGGGAGCCAGGCTGGTTGGACCATTCCCAGTGACCCCCTCACAGTCAGGCCGGGGGTCCTGGTCAGGGCAGTAGGGCTGGTGTCCGAGCAGGGGCCAGGCAGTGGGTCAGTGTCCCTGAGGGGCAGAGAAGCAGGTCTCCTCCCACAGCCCTCTCCCACACTCCGAGCACCCTCTGGGACTGGGGGCGTGCTGGCTCACGACACCCATGTGCCTTTGACGCCTTGCACGTGACTGTGGCCCTGGAGGAGCATGGCAGCTCTCTCCCCACGACAGGGAAGTCTGTGTGGGAGAGATTTTGGTGAAAACTGGGCAGCATAGGCTTCCAGCACAGCATTGCTGGCACGTGGCTCACATGGGAGTGAGCCGTGCTGTGCCATGGCAGCTTCTGCCATCCCCAGCGGCAGAGAGCTGAGGGCCTGGCTGCTCCCAGGCATGCTGGTTGCAGTCAGGGCAGGCTGGGACAGGTGAAAGGGCCTCTAAGGGGTCCCTGGCCTTGACCCTTCTGTGAAATTCAGGAAATCTGGCCCCAGACTTGGTCCCACACTTGGAGGCTGTGTGGGTGGCAGGGCCCCTCTGGAGGCTTTTGGCTAGAGGAGAGGAGCCCACAATCTGCAGGGTCACCCACAGCTTCCTATTGCTCAGCTCTTTCTGGACTGAGCCTTAGCTCCTGTGCCTTGACTTCCCTTAGTGCTGACCGGTGCCACACCAGTGGCACAGTGGTGGAGCCACGTGAGTACTCAGGGGCTGGGGGAGATACCCTCCTGCTTCCATTCGTGCTTCCGGCAGGGACTCGGCACTCACCAGTGCTGCCAGGGAATCCTCCCCATCACCAACAGCCTGGCATGACCTCACTGTGATTTTTTTTGTGGTTTTCAGTAACATTGAACTTCTGGCTGAATTGCAAAGCATCTGAAGAGCCGGGTCTCTCTCTATGAGGACTTGGTAGTGCTCTGCGCTGCAGAGTTTCCCTGCTCAGCAATGATGAAGCAGGGAAGCAGGAGAGGAACCCCCAAAAAATCACATCACTGTGGCCCAAGGCAACTGCCCCTGAGCCCCCGTGGCTGAGGAACACCCTGATTCCCTGGGGAGGGAGCCTGCCCGACCAGGGTTATCACCTGCATTGCAGCTGGGTGACAGCTTTCCCAAGAACACATGTTCCCTCATAAACCCCGGCTCTGCTTATCTCAAAGGGCACATCCGACAATTAGCTTATCTGCTGTGAAAGTGAGGAACGGCTTTGGATATCTGCCTGGCTTCCGCAGGCTTGGGAAAAAACAGGGGAAAGAGCCCCTGGAAGACTGAGGCACATCCTTGGTGTCCTATAAATAAAGTGACTGCGCTCCGAGCGTGCCGCAGACGGACTCCATGTGCTCAGGGTGGGGAGCTGGAGGTGTCCCCGGCTTTTGGGGATGTTCAGTGCTTCCTGCTTAAAAACCCTGCCTGCAGCTGCTGCCAGCTTTGCCAAACCATCCCAGGGTGGGTGGGAATTTTGTGCAGGGTGTACTGCAGCCTCCAGTTAAATTTTTGGGGAAAATTTCAGCTGGGGACCATGGCTCTTTCCAAGAATGGGGATAAGGGAAAAAATAAAGGATTTGTTCTTATTTTGTTTTAAAATTCTGTCTTTGAAGCCATTTGGCAAGTAGAGAGGGAAGAGAGGCTGAGCTTCATCTTGTGTCCCTGGAATCTGCTCAAATTTGACCACGCTAGAACACTTTATTTGGGAAAAAATGTGGTTAGCATGAGCTCAATGCAAAGCTCTTCCATGGAAGCAGCTCCCACCACAGGGCACAGGTTTGCCACCACCCAGCTCCTGGGCAAATGGCTGCCCAAGCCAAGGGCCACCTGTGTCCCCACCGGTGTCGTGGGGGTCAGAGGGATGGCAGAGGGAGCTGCAGCCCGGTGATCTCCATCTTCTGCAGGCCATGCCAGGCCGTGCCCTGCCTGGCTGTGTGCTCGGTGACTTACACCCTTTGTCTCCTGTCCTGTAGCAATCCTGTGTGAAGCGGAGAAGAGCAGGCACGTTCAGCCAGCCCTGTGCAGTGTGATCACATTGTCCCCCGTGCAATGTTCTGCAGCCCCAAGGATGTTTCTCCTCCCTGCCTGGCCCAGGACATGTCGTCCCTCACTTGGAGAGAAAATTAAGAATTGGTTGAGTTAATTTGCTGCAGATGATTGTTTGAGGAGCAAATAACCAAAAAAGCTGGTGGAAAGCCCAATTTTCCTCCCTCCTGGAGACTTTCTGGAGGACTTTCTGGAGCTCCTTTTTCCTGGAGGCTTTCTGGATGGTGGCTGGTGCCCCACGTTATGCCCTGAGGAAGGCGTGGGCTGCCTTTGGGGGGGAACTTCAGTTGGCTTCCTCCCCACCCTGCTCCTCCTGCTCTCCCCCAAATCTGTACCAAGAAACAAGTATATTGTTTGCAAGCTAAAAACTAGAAATGATTTATATGTTTATAAGCCCAGCTCTGGCTCCATTTATTTTGGCAAAGGAATTGTTTGCATCTTTGCAGAATTCCTTCACCCAAACCACTCATTAGATATGAATTTCAAAACAGCCAGAGGGAGCGGGTGACTCAGGGGAATTAGCAAATGGCTTCTCAAAGACTTTTACGTCAGGGACAGCAGCTCGATTCCAGATCTCGGTGCCAGTGGCCCAGAAGACATTGTCATCCCATGCTGGGTCAGTGACCGTGAGTCAACCAGTGTGTTTGAGGACCTTGGTCTTTGACTCCGAGCTGGCAGGTGTCTTCACCATGAGAACCTCAGCCACGGGAGAAGCCAGAACAGACAGGAGGAGAAGGATTCCATCAATAAACTTCCACTGGATGCAACAACATCAGCTACAGGAGCTGATGGAGGAGTGATGTTCTACCATAGCTCTTTCACCCCAGTGTGAAGATCTGGGAGTTTCTGGAAAGGATGTTTGAGGAGAGTCAGCCTGGAGATCTGAAGACGGGGCGAGTGTGACCGCTGGTGCCTCTGCTGTGGGTTTAAAGACAACCTTGTTTTTCACCTGGAAGCTGTTAAGAAAGTTGTGCACTTTCTGTGAGATGATTCCAGTTATCAATTTCCTCCTTCAGACAAGAACCCGCAAAGCAACCACCGGGTGTGATGATGCCCCATCACCTTGTCCTGGCAGAGCTGCTTGATTTGGGCTGGCACTGGGAGTGGGAGCAGCTTCTCAGGCTGGTTTAGCAGAGGAGATGTGTGCAGGGAGGACGCTGCTCTGCTGATGACGCCTTGGGGGCTCTGGACAATTTCAGTGCCCTCAGAAATGTCTGCTTGGGGCAAGGGGACAGGCACGTGTTTTGTGGAAGAAGGTCTGTGAGGAGAGAGAGTGGCTGAGGTCGCTCTGGTAGGAGGAGGGTCTTCCACCCTGGACCAGGCAGCCCGGACTAGCAGAGGTGTCCCCTCCTCTGGACCTCCATGGGTACGTGGTGCTGGTGTCTGCAGCCTCTGTGTCACCTGTTTTCTCTGGAGGCCCAGCTGGAGCTCCGTGCCCTGCAGCAGCTGGTCCCTCTCCACGTGTGTCAGGCAGCTCGTGGTGCCACCAGGCTCCTGGTCTCCATCCCCACTCTACCCCAACCTGCCCTGCACCCCCCCGGCTGTGCTGGCTCGCTCCCGAGCCAGCCTTGGCTCCTTGTCTCACAAGTAGAGATGAAAATAAACTCCAGTGAAGGGTCCTTTAACTTTCTCTACTCGAGTGAAAATAAATGCGCTTTCCCCACCACCCAGCCCTGTAAATTCCCTGCACTGTGAAATATCTTCCAGATATAGTAAAGAGACGGCTTTTGACTATTTTTTTTAAACATCTTTAACTGCTGTATATATTTCCAGGGAGACGTAATAAGCGCTACAGCTAATTTATCTGCGTGTACTGTAAATATTTTCAGGAGATAGCAGAAAGGATTTCAAACACATGGCTGGGAGTATTGGCACACAGTGTAGGCTGGGTGGGAAGGACGCCTTTAACCCTTTGCATGCCACGTCCTTTCCCTTTGCTCCTCTCTCTGTGTCCCCGGCGCAGCACCTCCTCGCCAGCCCAGGGCTGTCCCTCCAGCTGGTGTCCAGCCAGATGTTTGGTTTGAACAGGGTGCTGAGGCTTATTCTTCCATTTGACCTTGTAGTCCTTGCTCTGGGGGCACTGGGAGCTCAGCTGGGAGCCAGTGGGAGCTCCCCTCCTGACCTACTGCCCATAGCCATGCCTGCATCCCTGCACTCCTGCCCACACGTGACCTGCTGCTACAAGCACAGAACAAGATTTGGGAAGAAAAAAATCCTGCTTGGGCATCTGAGTAAGTGTCTTGCAGCTCCAGCATCCTCTGGGTTTCAGCAGAAATTGCAGACCTGTGGTGGGGGAAAACCAGGGTGTCCAATGTTACTGCCAAGCACTGGGACTGGGAAAGGAGGCTGAACATGGCAGAGACAGAGGTGCTGCCCACATGTTTTGTCCCCTTGGCCCTTGGGAGATGTGAGTTCTGCAGAAGAAGGAGGCTTTGTCCACCAACAGCCCATTCTCAGGGCTCTCAAGTGTGACAGGAGAGACCCCAGGCGATGGAGAGCTTGGGAGCAGGGGGTGGCAGGGTGCAGGCACGTGTGGTTCCTGGGGGAGCAGCCACCAGCAGATGCACAGGTTCCTTCCATCCCCCACCCAGCCTGGCCCCAGGGGATGCAGGAGCAGGCATCTGCTGGGACACAGCCCACCAAGCACCCACAGCCCCACCCCTGGCACGGTGACCCCTGGCTACACGTCCCGCTCGTGACCGCATCCAAGGTGCTGTGATCTGCTGGGGACCATGACCCTGTTTTGGGAGAGCTCTTGCGGGGATGGGTGAGATGGGGGTCCAATGGCCACCTGCACTCTTTCTGTGCCCTGATACTCCCCAGGAAGTTCTGTGGGAGACAGGAACTTTTCCAGGGGAAGGTCTGGAGAAGGAAGTCGTGGGGTGCTGGCCTGCGGGAGCAGAGGTCTTTCATCACACAGCCAGTGTCTGGTGTCAGCGGGGAACCGTGCTAAAAGCACATTCAATTCAATGCCTGTTATTAGGCAAACCCAGCTCTGTAGCACGAACAGCCTGTCCTGAAGCCCTGGGTCACCGCAGCCGGGCCAGTCGCCCTGCTGAGGGGTCTGCTTGCCAGGCTGGGGAGGCTGTGCACCCTCTCGGTGGCAGCCCTCCCCTCTGCTGCCAGCTCACCGCCAGCTCCTGCCTCTTGGCTGGTTTGGGGGCTGTTTCGGCCAAGGCAGCATTTTCCCTGGGATTCTCCTGCAATAACTCCTTCACTCCGGCAGCTTGCCCCCTCCTGACCATACCTAGTGGTTAGGAGTCCTGGGGCATCTGGGGCTTGCAGCCCTTCAGCGGGGTGCCTCTGGCTCACTGCAGGTTTGGGGTCTCTGTTGGCTGTGGGAGCTGGAAGGATGCAGTCTGTTAGGAAGAAAGTTGGGATTTCCCCAACGCTTTGCACAAGGCCTTGAGGTTTTGGGACTTCTCTCCATCATCTGAGCACTGTGATCCAGGCTTTTAGTGGGCACGTGTGCAGCTTTTAGTGGGTACTGTGACCCAGACTAATTCCAGACAGGTTGCAGTCCCTTTGGCTGGTTCCAAAGCATCACCTACGTTGTGGATAGAGCAGTTCCTCCCACCAGCTGAGGCTGGACAACAGGCTGGGGCTGTCAGGGCAGGAGAGCTGCCACAGCCCCTGGGAGGAGAGCTCAGGCAAGGTGAGCCTTCCTGACAGCAGGCACGGATGCACTGGCTGCATGGTCGGGACAATCTGCTCCCCAGGCTCTGTCCCCGTGAAGTAATTTAATGCAGAATAAGGACACAAGGTACCTATTGGCTTGGAGCCCAGCTGAAAAGCCCCAAGAAGGAGATAAAAGCCTTTAAATGCTAAGCCTGTCCAAAGAGACAATAAAAGGCAAATGTCTTCCCAGCTTTATGTCCATGTCTTTTTAGTTGATTTATGGACTTTTTGCCATAATCCTTCATGCTTTGTGACTCTTCAAGTTGTTCAGCTGTTGTAAAAGGCCTGTGGAAGCAAACTTCATCAGCCAGGGGACTCCATATCCATCCCTTAGCCTCGGCTGATTTTGTTGTGGGGTCCAGTTTAGGATCTGCAATGGCCTTTGCCTGATGTCCCACAGGGTAGAGAAGCCCAGGGTGAGCCCTGATGCCACAGCAGAGGGCACTGAGGGGGTTTTGTGGCCTCAAAAAGGAAAAGGCAAGCAAAGAGAAAGGACCCAAATGTTTCCATTCAGCCTCTGGGTGAGCAGCAAAATGTTTGGGAGCTGGATCTGCAAAGAGGATCCAGATGGGGGGAACCGCAGCTGCTCCCTGTGAGTGGAGCCTGAATGTCTTTGGGAATGTGGGGTGGAAGGTTGGCAGGGGACAGCCCCGGGGCTGGGGGGCTGCGGGAGCAGGGAGTGGGAGGCAGCCATCCCCACACACCCAGCGTGTGGGGATCTGGAGCTAATCAGCCTGACACAGGATGCTTGGGTGTCTGCTGGGGCCGGGCTATGAAAGCAATTGCTCTCAATAAAACAATGTTTCCCTCCTCCGTTTCATTCGGAAGTGAAGCTGTGAGTCCAAGTGTCCTCAGCTGACTCTGCTGGTCCCTCTGCCCCCTCTGAGGGGAGGAACTGGCTGAGACGGGGGGACGGGTGCAGCTGAGCAGGAGCACACGTGCACTCACATCACACACCACGGGTGCCCCCGGGCCGAGTCCCACCGCTCTGGGTGCCGGCTGTGGCTCTGGGCAGCTGAGCAGCTCTAAAACTGGGTGCTCTCAGGTGCGGTGATCCCCCTCAGGTTGGGAAGTGGAGACATCCCTTCCCTTTGCTCTTCCCAGAGCAGCTGCTGTTGCAAGAGGAGCAGCGGTAGGGCTGTATGGTGGTGAGGGAGGAGGGATGGAATGGCACCGGGAATGGTGGGGAGCAGCTCTGGGCTGGGGGCAGTGGTGAAGCACAGCTCTTCCCAGCGCCTGCTCCGCTCCTGGAGGCAGGAATTGTCCCAGCTGACTGGGAAAGTGCTGGGTGCCAGGTAGAGGAGCCACTGACTGTGGCTGTCCCGGGGCACCTCGGGGCATCCCCGCTCCCTCCCGGCAGCTGGTGGCCCTGCTGTCCCCCATCCTTGTCCCTGATGGGCACAGCCTGGCACAGCCCTGCAGCACCCTGGGAAGGGCACGTGTCCTGCACCGTCCCCTGCCCACAGCTCAGACCACCACCGGTGATGCCCGGGGTGGCATCCTCACCCCAGTGCCACCACCAGACACATTTCATTTTCATTTCTGGACAGGCAGCAGCACTTCTGTTTGGTGTCCTTTCCCAAAATCTTCAGGTGCTGCTTCTGCAGCTTCAAATAGTGACTTTGTGTCTCCCTCCAGTCCTGCTCCAGGGCCAGGCTGCCCCGGGACCCCGGCTCATGCAGCCTTCCATCACCTCTCACGCTCAGTGCCAATTTGCAATAAACACGGTGAGGGGGAAGATTTGGGGCATCGTGGGGAGAGGCTGTGGGGAAGCAGAGTTTGGCCTGTCCCTGAAGATCTCTAAAAAAAAAAAAAGAGATATATATATATATGTATATACATACACATATATATTCTTGCCTGTAAAAAAAATTAGTAATTTTAAACCGCAGGCAAATGCTTCACATTCCTGAGCAATGTTGCCCTCTGTTTACTGCCCTTATTGTTCTCAATGAGCTGGAACCGTGGAAATGAATATTCGCTCTGACCCCATCCTTCGCCCTGAGAAAGAAAGGAAGAAAGAAAGAAAAGAGGAAAAAGAACCAAAACTGCCGAAGGAAAACAGAGTCATTCTCCCCATGACTGAGTGAAAGAATAACATGGGAGCGTGGAAATAGAGCTGCCAGGGCGCAGCAATTGATTTACAGCGGGATCTGAATGCCGTCACCGCTGCGCTGCGCTGGCTCTCCCCGCCGGGACGGCTGCCGGGCTCCCCGGGCACCTCGGCGCTGCGGAGCGGAGATGTTGGCCGGGGACAGCGGCTCGGGCACCTGGGGGTGCCTGGCAAAGGCCGGGAAGATTTACAGCCCAGCCTGGGGCTGCCTCTGCGCGGGTTGTCTCCGGCTGGGGCACGGTGCAGACCACACAGGCACACGCCGGGGTGAGTTTCACTGGTGCCGCAATGTCACGGGCTGCACCCGGAGCCGTGCGGCGCTGCCAGGCGGCCTCGGCACGCCCTGGGGCCTGTGGGGACACGCAGTGAGGGGACACAGCGAGGGGACACAGCGAGGGGACACAGTGAGGGGACACGCAGTGATACACACAGTGAGGGGACACAGCGAGGGGACACAGCGAGGGGACACACTGAGGGGACACGCAGTGATACACGCAGTGGTACACGCAGTGAGGGGACACAGTGAGGGGACACAGGGAGGGGACACGCAGTGATACACACAGTGAGGGGACACAGTGAGGGGACACGCAGTGATACACGCAGTGGTACACGCAGTGAGGGGACACAGTGAGGGGACACAGTGAAGGGACTCAATGAGGGGACACAGTGAGGGGACACGCAGTCAGGGGACGCGCACTGGGGGACGTGCACGGGCTGCAGGAGGGCATTCATGGGGCTGCGGGGAGGATGCGCATCGGGAGTGACTGCAGCGGGTGCAGGAGGATGTGCTCCATCTGCCTGAGGGCTCCGGGCTGCCTGGGGCCGGGGAGCAGAGGCCCTGCCCAGAAGAGGACTCCAAGCCCCGTTGCGTGGTTTTGTCTCCCCCAGACACCCACCAGGCTGGGAAGACCAGAGATGCCAGCACAGCTTCGGACTCTGTGCCAAACATCCCCGTGCCCACAGCACCCAGTTCCTGAGATGGGAACGGGGAGGGGACAATTATTCTGCGTCCCGGGTCCCCCCAGTACCCACCGTCAGCAGATCTCTCCAGAGGCAGCAGTGGATGCTGGGCTGCCCCGAGTGGGGGACCCACCTGCCCCCGCCAGGCATGAAGGCAGTGGCAGCTGGCAGGGGGAAGTCCCCGTCCCTCCTGAGCTCCCTCAGTTAATCATCACGTTGGGTAATTGCACGAGTGGCCGAGGGGGCAGCCCGTGAGGATCTGACTGCAGGTGTGGGGCCGTGGACGGGCGCAGAAAGCTTTTAACTGGAATAGGGTTACAGCCAGGCAGCCCAGCAATGCCAGGGATGTGAGGAATCCCCTACCTGCTTCAAAAGGACGCTTTCTTTATCGTCTAATTAAAAAAAGGGCAGTGGTGGGGGGGACCAGAGTGCACCTGTGCCGGCAAACACCCGGCCAAGAAAGGGGGGAGCGGGGGCCCGAGCCAGGAGCGGGAGCGAGGAGGGCGTGAGGGGACTGCAGTGGAGGGCGGTGGCAGAAGGGCAAGGACTAGGATGGGTCAGCACCTCCGGGACTCCACGGCACTTCTGCTGCCAGTCGGTTGTGCCAGGCAGCCCCTGCCTGGTTCCACTGTGGCAGTGCAGGGCATGCAGCCTTTCCAGCTGTGGTCAGGTTGCCTTCATCCCCATGCAATGCCATCCCTCTGCCTGACAGGTCTGGAAAGCACCTCCACAGCTGATTTATTGGCAAGGTTAATACTAATCTGTGGGCATTAATCCTAGCTGGGTAAGATGGTGTGAGCTCTATGCCCTGACACGGCTCCTGGGCAGTGCCCCGGACATGTTTCACACTGCTCGGCTCTTCCCTTCCTCTTCCTCAGTTCTTAATACTGGAGTTGTGTCAGGGGAGCTTAGATGGATATGAGGAAATGGTTCTTCCCCCAGAGGGTGCTGGGCACTGCCCAGGCTCCCCAGGGAATGGGCACGGCCCCGAGGCTGCCAGAGCTCCAGGAGCATTTGGACAGCGCTGCCAGGGATGCCCAGGGTGGGATTGTTGGGGTGTCTGGGCAGGGCCAGGCATTGGAATGGATGATCCTGATGAATGCATTCCCACTCAGGAGTTTCTGTGATTCTGTGATTATTAGATGGGCAGACTGTTTTAAAATTGATGTTTCAGTCGAAATGACTCCTGCAGTGAATCAGCCTGGGCAGCATCAAGGCAAAATTTCCAGTAGGAAAGAGAAAATTGTTCTTGGGGTTAATGGGGGTGAGCCCTGGCTTTGGGATTTGTATCTCAAAAGCTCCTCCTCCATCTGGCTCTATCTGGCTCCTGCTGTGTCCCGTGAAAACAGGGCTGGGGATGCAGCATCTCCCACCCTTCCTAGAGAATGTGTGGGGATGGAGCAACCCGGAACTCTCCATCCCTCCACTGACTCCAGCTGAAATTGGCTGGTGGCTTCGACAGTTACGGAGCTGGACACAGAGATGTACCCACACATACCATGAGAGCAGAAACTTTGAGTGCTTTGGAAACCAAGCCAAAAAAGAAAGGAAAAAATGAAAAAGAAAAGGATGAAGCAGAATGGAATCAAGCCATTAGTGAGCTGTCGGAGCAGTTTGGACTAAGAGCCCAGCACGGGTTTAATGAGATCATTTCACACCTCTAATTAAATAGGTGCAACTCTCTGCAAGGAGGAGGCTGTGGGCCCTGGGACACCCCGGGGGTTTGCAGGATGGAGAAGTCAGGGATGGAGGAGAGGGGCTGTTTGCTCTGGGTGCATTTGCTGGCTCTGGCTCTGGGGAATGGAGCTGTCAGTGCATGGGAGTAACCCCAGAGGGGTTGTGTGTGTGTAGAGGACTGTCACATCCCACCTCCACGCTAGCATGCCACAGGGATGGACACCCCCAGGCCCCCAGATACCCGGGGGGATGCTGGTGGCACCTTGCTGAGGCCAGGCTGGGACAGGCTCCCCCCAGCCAAGCCTCAGTTTCCCCAGCTGTGAAGTGCAGGCGGGACCCTCGAGATGCACTGCGAGGAGCCGAAATCCAGCTGAATGGGGGATCTGGCTCTTCTTACAACCTGTCCCTCCCTGGCCCCACCTGGGACATGGGGTTTCCCAGGTGTCCCCAGAGGTTCTGCTTCCCCCACCTCACAAGTGGGAATTGGGTGCCACCCCACTGGCACCTGCAGCAGTGAGGGATGTGTCCTGTGGTCACAGCAGCCAGCACAGAGCCCAGGATGGGTGCTGGGATCTCACCCCCAGGGGTGATGTCCTGCACCAGGACCCAGCCCCAGCCTGCGCCCACCCCTTCAGGGCTGGATCGGGCTGAGGACCCAGCTGGACGCTGAGGCAGCAGCACGCTGGGGGGTGCCTATGTTTGGGAAGGCTCCTGGAGCCTCAGGCAGCCCTTCCTTTGTCTCCAGAGCAGAGGGGCTTTGCTGCAGCTCCTGAGCCTGGGACATGCACTCCTTGGCTCTGGCCCTGCTCCCAGCATGGGGTAAGGCAGAGTCCTCTGGGGATGGGGTGGGAGGAGAAGGACGGGAATGAGGACAGCTAAGCCTTGAGCTTCACATGCCTGATTCTGCAGCTTTTGGCTTCACCTCGCCTCCCCTCCCTGCCCGGCAGCCGGGATCCGCAGGGACCGATGCCAGCAGAAAACAAATGCCCTTCCAGCCCTTCGGGGGGGCAGTGAGGCATGAGGGTGAGGAGCAGGGCTTGGGGCTGTGCTGGAGAGGAGCAGCCCTAAAGCCCCCACCATGGTGCAGGAGAGGACTGCCCCATCCCTCCTGCAGCAGGTCTCTGGGCCATGAGGGAGCTAAAGGCTCCCATTCCCGCTCCACTGCACCCCAGTGATGTGCACACTGGGCCCCTCTTCCTCCATCCCCCTTTTGCAGGAGCAGGAGTGGCAGGAAGTGGATGTTCTGCCTTGGCAGCAGCATTGTGGTGGCACTGCAAGGACACATGGTCCCATCCATGCTGCAGTCCCGTGGGAGCTGTGGCACAGCCGGAGTGGAGCTGTGCAGTGAGGGGCAACCAGCCCAGACCCTGCCACAGCTGTGCCCTGCTGTCCACTTGCACCGCAGCACCCCAGGGCCAGCACAAGCGGCCCCGTAATCCCCCATCCCACTCCCAGAGGGGGATGTCCAGGCTGTGTAAGGCAGCCTGGGTCCATGCCGCCTCCAGACACTCCCTGTGCTCCTCAGATGTCCAAGACAGAGCTTGCAAGGACTGTCCCCACAGCATGATGGATCTGTAGCAGTGAGAGCTGCAGGCAGCTGGACATCTGCCTGCATCGCCTCCCGCCAGGCAAGGTCTGGGATGTGCTTCCAGCCTGGAAATTATTTTAGTGCCCAAGTCTCTTTCTGAGGCAGTGCAGCTCCTGGTTTCTCAGCACATCCCTCCTGGCCAGGGGCCTGGCATGTTCCTGCCCGCTGCCCCTTGTCCCCACAGTGGGAAGAGAGCCAGTTCCCTGTCCCCTGCCAGCTCTCCCCTGGGACAACATACTGCTGCTGACCTGCGCCAGGAGGGACACAGTCCCTCCACAGCCCCACCTCGCACGGGCCAACGCGTGGAAAGCTGTCCCCAAAGCCGGCGTGCCAGCTCCGTCCTGAAAACACCTGCTCAGCTCCCGTGGGCGTGGCACATGTGCGGGCTGGCCCCTCCGGCCCCTCGCGACCCGGCTGGCAGCTCCTGACAGACAGAGCC
Source organism: Machaerirhynchus nigripectus (assembly GCA_013397975.1). NCBI lineage: Eukaryota > Metazoa > Chordata > Aves > Passeriformes > Dicruridae > Machaerirhynchus > Machaerirhynchus nigripectus. The sequence continues at coordinate 175,356 of VZRQ01011025.1, read as the reverse complement.
TGTGGCAAAGCCGAAACTAAAGCTGTCCCTTTCTGTCCCTCTGCCTCCAGTGATGAAGGAAAGTTTCAGGGAGAGGCTGTGGAGCCTGGCAGCTGCTGGAGCAGTTTGAAGCTGAGTTCAAAATTTGGCAGATTTTCCACTGTGTGTGACGGTTCCTCAACAGCTCACGTGTCCCTGCTCTGCAGCGAGGCCCTGTGGCTCAGCACGATGGAGTTTGGGGTGAAAACAACAGATTTGGTTAAAACATCCCTCCTCTGAAACCTCAGCACTGGTAACAGCTTGGCATAGCCAGCTCATGGTGCCACCAGCTGCTCTGCCCAGCTCCCATGTGAGGAGTCGTGACCTCGCCTGAGGTTACTGCTCTGGGGTGCTGCACCCACCCCTGCTCCAGCGATCTCAGTGCTGCCCACCGCAGGCTTCCTCCACCCCATCCTGCTCCTGTTGCTGCCTGGACCCTGCCTGGACCTGCCTGTGGCCTGGCACAACTTCCTTCCTCTCAGGCCCCTCGGATGGTGCTGTGCTGGCGCAGCCCCACTGCCTGGCACAGCACGGGGAGCTGCTCCTGGCTGGACATGCAGCTCCATGATGTCCTCAGCTTTTCCAGAAGAGCTGTGAGCAGCTTGAGCCCAGAGGAGAACCCAGGGGTGGGGGGAGCAGGAGAAGGGAGGAGGGGGAGTTTTTCCTCCTAATTTCAATAAACTAAATGAAAGGGGTGGAAAATTGGTATTTCATGCAAAACTTGGGGAGGGTTAAACCACTTCCAGATGCTGTCTCAGGTTTTGCTCCAACCTGATCTGTTGCAGATAAAGCCGTAGACGCCCCTGCCAAATATTGTGTTACACACCAGTGGAGTTTCCAAACAGGGCCATGATCCAGGTGGCATTTTGTGCCACACTGTCCCACAAAGGGAACAGAGACCACTCAGCCGTGTCCCTCCCCAGGACTGCACTGAGCAGGCCTTGGTGCAGACAGGGTGGAGCAGGTGGCCAGGGAGGTGGCAGCCCGGTGGGGGACCATGAGGTGGCAGATGCCAACATGAGGGACCCCCTGTCCCTAGACACCGCTCTGGCTTTACCCGCTTGCACCATCCCTTTTCAGCAGGACCATCCCCAGCTTTTCCCTCTGCTCCCAGTCTGACCTGCTCCCACCCCTGTGGGCTCTGTCACCTCGGTGGCACCCAGTGTGCAGGTGGAGACCTGGGAGGGTGATCAGTGGTGACACGGGGGTTGCCTTCCCATAATATGGGAGAGCAGGAGCTCCCTTGGTCATGGCCCTGAGTGAGGTCCAGGGCTGGCACAGCAAAGCCCTGCAAGCTCTCAACCTCACTGACACCCTGTGCCCATCCCAGCAACCCCAGGGTGGGTCCTGCTGCTGCCTGTGACTGATGCACAGGGTGATTTTAAAGTTGGGGAAACTGAGGCAGAGCCAGGCCAAGCGTACGAGATGAGCTGACCGCGCCTCTGGGGCTGCTGCTCTGCTCCACGCCTGCCCATGCAGAGGGAATGAGGGTCCCGTGGCCGAACTGCAGCTTCGGCACGGCCGGCAGCGTGGCCGGCAGCGGGTGCAGCAGCAGGTCCAGCGGCGGGTCCCGCACACCTGCCCAGAGCGGGAGCATAGCCGGCATTCCTGCCCCCGGAGCCCCCTTCCTGCCCCCCCGCCGGCGCTGCGCCCCCGCTGCCTCTCGGCCTCCGCTTGTTTTCTTAGCAGGCGGGTCCCGCGCTCTCCGAGCCCAACAATTTCCTGCCCGGGCGAACGCATTCCTCTATTCCCCCATCACAGGTCCCTCCTGCCACCTCCCCACCTTGCTGCTGGATGCTGCCGCTCTCCCCTACCCGCACCACATTCCCCCTCTCTCCTCCCACCCCCCAGCCTCGCTTTCCCCATCTGGGACCCCCACGCTCCTTCTGGGAAGCAGAGCGAAGCCTGGGGATGCGGGGTGCTGAAGGTTGCATACTTGCGCAGTTTCGCAGTGCTGAAGGAGGTGATGTTTGTCCCCGTTCGCCATGTCGGGGGCTGGCTAAGCACCAGTGGGGAGGTGGTGATTTGGAGTGGGATCCGAGGGGATCCTGCCCCAGCCTTACCGTCAGCTCCAGAGCGCTGCTGGCAGTGCCGAGGGCAGTGGCGATGTCCCCAGGCTCATCGCTGACAGCTGATCCTGGAGTCCTCCCTGTCCCCCAGGAGCAGGATGTGCAGAGCAAGGCGATGCCAGGCACTCTTCTGTCCCTGGGGGGACATCACACGGGTGGGCTTCCCACCTCTGCAAGCTGGGAAAACCAAAAAAGCAGCAGAGCAGTGGTGGGACAGTGATCTGGGATACACAAGGACTGCCAGGGACATCAGGGTGGCACTGGGTAGATGGGGACATCACCTCGGAGTGCAGAGTCCAGGACTGATGGGGCTGCTGGGGGTAGTAGGGAGGTGAAGCATCGGGCAGAACCGGGCAGAACCCATCAGGGCCACTTTGGAGACCAATTCCCCATCACCTGGGGGACCACCGAGTATAACGTGGTGGTCCGAGCCAGAGGGACCCCGTTTCTGGGGTTTGTGCTGCTGGCACAGGGTCCAGGAGGTGGGTGGGCAGGGGCAGTGAGCCCAGCGCCAGACGTGCCCTTCCCAGCTGCCCCCAGCGCGCTGCCAGCACTCCAACGCACCCGTGGCCCGAAAAGAAAGAAAAAACCCCGTCCCGCCCGTCAGGAAACCTCAAATCAGGGCCAATGTTTTTGAAAGGTTTTTTTCTCCTCGCTCCTTTAACACATCTGCCAATATAATCTGACCTTTTCCATATAAATAAAGCCCGTGCGCTCGGGCTTTGATCCCGCGCTCCAAATTTTCTATTTACTTAATTGGCCCATCCAAGGGCTGAACGACTCGCGGACCGGCAGCTGCCGCCGCCGCCGCATTCCTGGGGGCTTATCGCCACCCGCTCACCTGGTTGTCATTACCACGGTCCGGCCCCACGCCCCCGCTGCGGCCACCTGAGCCCGGCGGCCCGGGCACTGCCCTCCTCTCCCAGCCAGGACCCGGCCCTGCTGCCGTGGGAGAGCACGGGAGTGGGGATGCCCCGTGGGGGCTTCGTGGAGAATCCTGCTCGTCTGCTACTCTGTCACCCCACTCCACACCGCCTTCATCTCGGGAGGGCAGCTTGCTCCAGGGGAGAGGGAACCCCGAGTAACACGGGGTTGGACCCCCTAATCCCATCCCTGCGGAGGGATAGAGGGTCAGAGGCTTTCCCAGGCAGCCTGGGGAGGGTGATCCTCCAGAAAGGGGACCAGAGCTGTATGAGTTACTTCTGTTTCCATACAGATCATATCCTGGTCACCCTTCCATGGATTAAGGACCGTAAATGTCCCCACACACAGCAGGAGGGAGCACGAAACTTTGCTGTCATTTGGGACTGAAGGCTCTGGGCACCTGGAGAAGGTGACCCCTGAGCAGTGGCCATCTGTTCTCCCCAGGCTTTCCCTGCTGGTGCACCAGGCCATGGCAAGGACCAAGTCCTCCTGCTGCAGGTCTCTACTGATCAGCTGGGAGAGCTGACACCTCCTCAGCAGATCCCCACTGTCCTGGCCATGGGAGCCCAGCCCGGGACACGCAGGGCTGGGACCAGCAGAGATGGGAGGACTGTGAGTCTTTCTGCAGCGCTGCCTGTGTGGAGTAGCAGGGACTGTGGGCCATGGGGAGATGGACACGTCCCAAGAGTGGATTGTTCCTGTGCCCTCGGCCTTCCAGCTATAACTTTTTGGTCCAGGAAAAGGAAACAAGTGCAGGGAAGGCTGCAGGCAGACCCGGACACTAGCCTTGATCTGCTGGCTGAGGTGGTCCCTGTCCCTGCTCTGGAGAGGTGGAAGGTGCTCCTTCTGCCTGTGGTTACTCAGTTTCTTCAAGCATTAATAAGGGTCTGAGTGGGCTTTGGGACCCTCCAGCTAGCAGGAAGCTGGGGAGAGCAGCACCCAAAAGGAGCCCTCTCCAAGCAGGAGTGTTTGCCTGCCCATGGGCACAGCTGGTGTGACTCAGAGCCTCTTGTGGGCACATCTCAACTGTCACTGTACAGTGCCTGCTGAGGTGACACATGCAGGCAGAGTTTGGTGATGGGAGGGTTGTATCAGCTGTCCTCTACTTCTCCACCCTCCTTCTGCCACTCTCACTGGAAGGGAAGGGAGGTCTCTGTTTAACCTGGTCCAGCTCAGTGGGAAGACACTGGTGGTCTTCCTGCATCAAGCATAACCTCTGATGTGTGGGAAGCCCTCCATGAGCCCTGGAGAGCTTCTCCTGTCACTTGGACAGTGCTGAGGATAGGTTCCAGTTCCCAAAACCTCCACACAGTTGGCCATAAACCCTGAGTTCCTGATACCCACCATAATGAGATGTGGGAGCAGAAAGCCAACTACAAGACCCTAGATAACACCAGGGTTGGGCTGACAGCAGAATCATAGAATGGTTTCGGTTGAAGGGACCTTAAAGATCATGTAGTTCCACCCCCTGCCATGGGCAGAGACACCTTTCACTAGATCAGACTGCTCAGAGCCCCATCCAGCCTGGGCTGAAAACTTCCAGAGATGGGGCAGCCACAGCTTCTCTTTCCTTATTAATTCTCATGACAGTACGAGTGAGGGAGGAGGATGGTCCTGTGGTCCTGGCCATGGTGACCGCCCTGGACCAGCAGAGCCCATGCCCGGGGTTGTTGGATGTTGAAGTGCAGCAGGTTAGAGGAGGCCATGGGTTGGCCCTGAAGTAACAGCACTGGGAGCTGAGGCCACAGGCTGGGTCAGGCACAGGTGGATGGACCTCAGCCTCTGCAGGACACCCAGCAGGGGCAAGGAACTGGCCTGGCACGGCAGGTGCCACCCAGCACTGCTCTTGTCCTGGGGTGTCAGTCCTCCTGAGCAGCCAGGTGGGATTCTCCTCTGATCAACATCCCGTTCTGCTTTTTCACACTGTGGCTCATAATTTATACACCGGTGGTGGGCAGAAGGAATATTTAACTCCCAAGTCCCTCTGTGTGGTGCAGCTGGATGTGCCAGCTCAAGTGACGGATGGGCACCCCCGGGTGGGAGCGATGGGCCACATCCAGGGCGCCGCAGAGGGCACCCCCAGGGCTGAGTGCTCGGGCAGCTGTGCCAGCGCCGGCCAGGAGGGGGGACACCTCCAGCTGTGGCAGCGGGGCGTTGCGCTACACGGAGCGTGTCCGGCTCAGGGTGGATGTCACCCCCTCGGCTACACCGGCTCTTGCTGCCCCACTCTCCCTGCTCCTCCAGCCAGCCCCGAAGCTGGTATAAATCCCCGTAATCATTTGCACTGACGCTGGTGAGTCAGAATGATCGGTGTGCCTGGGATCTCCTTTCTCCAGGGAAGCAGCGTGCCGGTGCCCTCCCCGACTCACTGCAGCTCTCTGCTCAGCTGTGGTCACCAAAGGATTGAAAGTCTTTGCCTCACTGGGAAAGCTTTGCTGCCAGAGATCCCAGATGGCTTTGCCCGCTGCAGCCCTGTTCCCAGCTCCTTGGAACCTCTTGAAGATGCCTCCTCCACTGCCTGGCTCTGCCTCATCCGCCGCAAGCAGCAGCACTGTAAGCTCACCCAGCCTCTCCAGAGCCCTCTGCTTGGTGAACCAGTGGTTTTCAAGCGACAAGCTTGGCCCATTGGTGCCTCACAGTGACACCCTTCGAGCTCCCAGACAAACTACCCCTTCCTCTTAGTGCCATCCCGGCAGGATGATGTGGGCAGCACAAGCAGAGCAGGACAAGGAAGAGGGAAAGGAAGGTAAGGAAGATGGTGTCGGGTGGGATTTCAACATCTGACACACTGACGTTTCCCAAGCAGAAGCCAGTCATTCAACATCTGGCCAAGAATATTGCGTCTTGCTTAAGAGCAACTCCAGATGTTCCCAAGACCTTTTTTTCATTATTTTATTTCTTTCATTCTTTTCTTCTCTCCGCTCCCTCCTAGCCACTCTTGACTCACTAAATCAAGGGAGACAGGCTTTTAACTCTCTGGAAAGAAATAAACGGCTCAGTGGTGATATGAAACGAATTTTCTGGAACTATGTGAGCAGATGTGTGTTGGGGGAAGGGAAAGGGGGGGCAAGGTAAGGGAGATCAAGAAGAAAGAGAGGGGCATGTCTACATGGACATCTCTTCATCATGAGGTGCCCCAGATGGATGCACAGCATGATGGCCAGAGGGAGGTGCAGTCTTCACTGCACATGTAGGACTGGCGAGGACAGGATTTGTGACTGCAGGAAAAAAGGACCAGTTCCTGCTTCAATGGGTTGGCTGGTGATCTCCTCTCCAGCGTAACTGGGTCCAGTTCTTACCTCCTGGAAGTGACTCAGAGCTGAGGAGGTCAAAAGAAGGATGAGTCTGGTATGTTGATGACGCTCATCTGTAGAGGTGATTTATCATCCCTGACAGGAGTGGGAGAATGAGCAGCCAAACAGCAAGAAACTTGGGAAAAGAGAAAGTTTGGCAGGAGGAGGGGAGAGGTCAAAGGTGAGAGAGATGAATGAGAGAAAGATGGAGGAGGGCGGTGAGAACGTGAAAGGAAGACGCAGATACATGGAAACGTGGTTTCTCTGTCCAGTTCCTTGACTCCTGTTGATGTGCTGATCTGGCCCATAACCTCAGTGCTCACCGAGTGCCACACAGGCAAGGGCTTCACAGACCTCTGATGGCCTAGAGCTGCCACCTCTGCAATCTCCTCAGGCAGAGAATTGCCAGCGCTGTGCTTGTCTCATATTTTCCACACTATCCCCTCCTGAGCCATCACCTCCAGCTCCATCCTTTTGTCAGAGCTGTGTTGCCTGGGTTTGTATGCTCCCAGCCCCTGGCAATCCCACCCTTCCTGTGGTGGAAGAGTGGTTTGTAGACTCTTTAGGTAAAGCCATGGGACTGAAACGATCTGCTTTCTCCTCTTCCTGCATCTCTAATGGCAGCTGGAGAAATAACTCCATGGGTGTGGCCAAGAAAAGCTCATTTTGTTGCCTTCTTGTTCCCCTTCGAGTTAACGAGCCAGAACACTGGAGGACCACCGCAGTCAGCCTAGAGAAGGACCTGACCACAACCTGTGTATGGCCACAACAGGCCTGAAAGAGCTCATCTCACAGAAATGTGCCTTTAAGAGGCAGTGAGGATGGTAGAACACAGCTCTACATCATTTAAGCCACTCCAGAGACCTGCCACTGGCTCCAGAGCACCCGAGGAGCCAAATACCTCTGCCAGCACTCAGAACAAAGCCCTTTGCAGGACACATCCCATTATTAGCAAAAAGCCAAAAATTCAGCAGGTGAGGCCTGGTGAGGTCCAAGCTCCCCAGCCTGGGAAGTGGTTCCAGGTGCCTCCCTTGTGGCAATGATGGAAAGGCTCCCAGCTTTCAGAGGCCTGGTGCTCATCATCCTCTGCTGTCTGGGTCTCTGAGAGGCCTGAGGGCTGGGGGTGCACACACACAGCCTTGCTGAGCAGTTTCCTCTGTGCTGTACACACTTGAAGCTCACGAGAAACCCTCAGAGACCTTCTGTCTGGCAGTAAGAGCCCTTCAGAACATGACAGAGGAGATCTCGAGAAACCACAAGTACTGTCCAGTTAATGGCTGCTCACATGCTTCTGCAGAGCAGTTCTGCTCATTCATAAACAGGAATTCAGTCTGGAGCTTTGGAGCAGGAAAAGATCCCATGGGATGACAGCTCAGGGGCTGCAGAGGAGCAGCAACCTGGTTTCCACACCAGCAGGTAGCATACACCAGTCCTGTGTCTCATCCATGTCCAGCACCATGCTTGGTTGTCAGGAGCTGGTTAGGAAATCCCCAATCCAATTGGTTTTACCCCCTGAAAAATCCAGTTTGCCTGAGCTGAGCCAGCTGTCCCTCTCTCAGCATCCGGCCCAGTCCCCTGCAGCTGAATCCCTGCATTTGGAGAGCCCTGGGGACGCTCCAGGTGGGCTCATGTGGTCCCAGTCCTGGCTGGGCTGCAGGTGGCCTGCAGTTCCTTTGGGCTGCAGCTTGAGCCGTGGCTGTGAGAGCATCCAGGCTTCCTGCCCTGGAGCGGGGTCTTGGCTCTTGGTTCCTGGCTCTGCGAGCAAGGCCGAGAGACCGTTCTGGCTCTCGGGAGGACCTGCACTTCAAAATTTTCCAAACAAATCACTTGGATTATTTCTAACTGACATTTTTTGGAGGGATTTTCCTCCCGCCGGAAGGGAAGAACTTGATATATTAATTTTTCAAAATTTTTTCATCCAAACCTCCTGGATGCTCAAATGGGGGTGGAGAGAGGGACAACGAGTTTGGGCAGAGCAGATGCACCAGCCCTGCCTGAAGCTGGCAGGCACGGGGGTCTCTGGCTTCTGGCTCCTCCTCACTGTCCTCAGCTTGCAGATGAGTCCCCTAGGACCCCTCTGAGTGCCCACAGCCACTCCAGTGCCCTGCAGCAGCCTGGCACTTGTGGGCTGGGGATCAGGGTGCCATCAGCTCTGTTCCCACAGCCCACCAGTGGCTCTGGCTAGGATGGAGCCACCAGTTCATCTATGAGTAAAATCCAAATTTTTACACTTTGGTGTCTTTTATCTTCCCCTTTTTTGCCTTTCCCTTTGCCTGGGGGAACTCAGGGAGATTTCCAGGCCATGGCTGGGACAGGGCCCATAACTGTGTCCCTGCCCTAACCACGGGGCACCATCTTCCTGTGCCGAGGGGCAGACTCTGGTCTGTGCTGGGGGGCCTCTCCCAGCTGGGTCGGCATCAAGGAAAGGCAGGCAAAGAGTGGCCATGTCTGAAGCCCCTTAGCAAGCCCCCACCTCCCCAGAATCCCCAACATCGGCAAGCGCCATGGGCGTCTGGGCAGTGTGCAGACAGGGGAGAGATCAGGACCTTGCTGGGAGGAATTGGACTGCTGGAGCCTAAAACTTCCCAGCCTTGCTGTGCTCATCTGCCCCCCCTGTCCTGGGGTGGGTGGCAGCCGGGTGCTTGCACTGGTGATGGGGAGAGCTTGGGGACAGCCTTGGTGGTGGTGTCTAAACACCCCCTGTGGTTGTGGAGTGGTTCCCACCACTCGCCCCGATGCTGCCATCGCTGCAGGGAGGTGGAGGCACCTGAAAGGCTTCCCCACAGCTTTGTTTTGGGGACCTGATGGTGACACCTCTTCCACACTCTCTCCTGTACCAGCAACTGCCTGTGCCCCTGCCAGCAGCTCCTGGAGCTTAAGCTGCTCTTCCCAGCAGTAGAGAGCAGTGTTTGAGGCTCACCACCCTCTCCTGCTCCAAGGAATCAGAACATCCCTTTCCAAACCCTTGCCATGGACAAGGACACTTTCCACGAGACCAGGCTGGTCAGAGACTGATCCAATCTGGCCTTGGACAGTGGCTGCAGGCAGCAGGTCTTCACCCCCACCCCACGGAGTGTCCGAGGTCCGAGGTCCCACCATTGAGGCCATGCAGTGGGAGAGGTGGTGGCACTGTGCTTCCCAGAGATAGTTGCTATCTGGGCAGGGGGACGAGGGAAACAAAGCCCTGAGACACCTGCACCCCTAGGAACCATGCTCTTTTCAGGGAACAGGCAGATCTCTCCTCTCCAGAGGGGCTCCAAAATTCAGATGGAAAAAAAAATACATTTTCCAACCATTATATTTCACGAAAGGAGCTGTTCATCCACTTAAAATATAGGTGACAAGTACAAAAGGCATTTGTCATTCTAGAGCAGGCCAAATCTTCAGGAGATCCAAGATATATGGTACGCACCCACGGCCCAGCTTCAATCTGCTCTTACACTGTAAATTCCAATTACATCATGCTGCCTTGTTTAAATACCGTGAAACCTGGCTCATACCCTAAGTATGTTTTATATATTGCCACATCCATTTGAAATAGATGGGCAATGTGTTTTACGGCACATGTGCAAATATCTCCATATTTTTCCATCTGGGGGTTTATGGGATCTTTCAGAAAATTAATAATGGGGCTCGGAGGAAATGTTCGACTTGGAGGCAGTAGCGGAGATTTATGGCTGTCCCACTGGATGCCAGGGAAAAGTCTGAAAGCACCCGGAGCAGACGAAGGCCCCGCGATTTCACCAGGCGTTCCCTGAGAGCTAATTTTGCATAACAGTCAGGATCAGGAATTTCCCCCTGCAGCCGGCAGTTTGACAGGAAGGGATTGCTCAGGAAGTGAGCAGCAAGGGACAGGGATGGGGATGGGGATGGAGGTGGGGACCAGCATCCTGGGGGCTGCTGCCAGTGGCTCAGATTTGGGCAGGGCACGGGAATGACTGAGCCTTGCTGGTGTGGGGCAGCACTGCCCGGCCACCCCAACGGCCCCCTTCGGCCACCCTGCCTCCAGCTCCAGGTACTGTCTGGTTTTGCTGGAAAAGAGACAGTCTGTACGTGTGTGCTGGCCAAAGCCACCTCATTTCTGGCTCAAGATGCCAGCTAGAGTCTGTTGGGGTCTGCTGGGTTTCCTGAGGGATGAACAAAGTCCAGCTGGCCCAGCATGGGGAGCACCCAGGGCTCCCAGGACACTGACCCGAGCAGCACCAACCCCATCCTGGGGCCACGGGGATCACAGCATGGGTGGCCAGCAGGGCTGGGAAGGGACTCTCAAGAGTCACCACATACCAAAAGCTGCAAATGGCCATGAGGTCAGGTTAGTGACCCATAGCACAGTGCCAGAGCTTTAAGCATTGGAGAAGCTTTGCTCCCACTGTTATCTGTCTGGCAGGACACAGGCAGGGGGCAGGAGGGGACAGGCAGGATGCAGCACCTGGTTTTTAACCACTGCTGCTGCAGAGATCTCTGTGGGGATATTGGTGCCAGGGAGAGACCCAACCCAGGTACCTCCAGACTCCTCGGATGTGCTGATCTGCTCTGCCCATCTCCATCTCCTCTCTCTCTGTGCTGTGAGCAGGACCGTGGTCCCTGCTGCGCCCAGTCCAGGGGTCAGCTGGTGACTGTGTGCGCCTGGGCTGGCCACTGCCTGCTCTCAGACAGGGAATGGCCCAGGACCAGCCATCTTCTGGGAGTGCCACCTCTCCCTGCCCCTGCACAACTGATGATTTCCCATTGTGTGGGTGCGCGGGGAGGAAGCAGCGTGTGGTGTTTATTTTGGCAGTGAAGAGGCTGGTTCTCCAAGCTTTTGGGGTAGAGCATCTTGGCCAAGATGAAAACATTGTCCGTTTATTGAGTCTGACAGTGGCTGTGTAAACAGAGGGCCAGCTTCGATGGATGCTGCGGGTCTGATCCTTCCCCACGCAGAGAAATCACTGATTCACGGAGATGTAGCACTCCTCTGAAAAAGCCATCCCAGGGTGAGCAGTGAGGCCTGTGAGCAGGCACAAGGATGCTGAGCCCAAGCCATGGGGGCACCGGCATGGCTCTGATGGGGCAGCAGCACCCCGGGGCAGGAGTTCTCTTTGTGCCGTGACTCCTGTGCTGCTGGCAAACCTCCTGGCACAACGCCACAGCGATGCCCAGCAGCCAGCTCGGTGCATGTGCAGGTCCGGGGCCACGGCAGGATCCCCCCACCCCCAGGGCGCTGGTGGGGACCACTCTTCCCTTTTGCCTCACCCTCTCCATTGCCACTGAGGTGGGATGAACCCGGCAGGAGGGAGCTGACGGGTTTCCCCAGATGGTGCCCCGCTGACCCCAGCTGTTCCCCGTCTTCGGCTTCTTCCTTAGGAAAACACGGCCAGCCCGTCGATTAATGGTTTCCTCATGTTCCCCCCGCGCAGCCAACGTGGGAAGCTGTCTCCCTGCTCCCCAGGCCCTGCTGAACTGAGCCCCCCGCCTCCCTGTGCCCCCAGACCCCACACGGGTGCGGCATATCCCGTGCACACGGGGAGCACGTGTTTAACCAGTGAACTGAGCCCTTGTAAAGATGAACGAGGAGATAGATAGGTTGGATGAAGGACCACATGAACAAACAAACGAATGACACGGTGATTAACTCTGATGTAGTAAGTGCCCCCAAGGCTGGTAAAAATACACTAGGCATAGTGAAGGACAGCACATTTCTCACATTTGCAAGGACTAGAGGGGCTTGGAGCAACTAAACCCCCGAAACACTTGTTTGACATGGTCGTGAGTGGGAAAAGTGCATCTGCCCTGGCCCTACAGCCCCTCTGGAAGGAGCCTGAGTGGGTGAAAGGGCCCTGGTTGGGTTTGGGAGGACAAGAGGAGGGCTGGGAATTGTAGAGGTTGTGCTTTGCTTAGGAAGCAAAATTTAGGATGTTAAGGACAGTTGTGAGGGCTGTAAAGTGCCGAGTAAAACACCATGCTTGGGTAAGGGGTGATGGACAGAGTGCTGCGGTACCAAGGGCACGGGACAGAGGGTGTGGCACTGGTTGGATGGACAGGATGTGGTTGGATGGACAGGTCACCACACCTGAGGAGTGGCAGCAGGCCACAGTTGCCCAGTACCATGTCCACAGGTGGCAAAGCACAACTTTTCCATGTTATTAACCACAGAAGCCTGCGGAGTATGGGCTGGCAGAGCCACCATCACTGCTCTCTGACAGCTGAAGCCACTACCACGATCCACTTGGATCTGCATGGTAGCATGGACAGAAGTTGCTCTGTGTACCAGAGAGCATCAGGAGAAGAAGGAGAGCAAGACCAGGTCAGACTATTACAAGTGCCACTCTGAGTAGGTCTTGCCCCTTCTTAGAGGCTCAGCTCCTCACCAGGAAGAACATTCCCAGACCCCAGCACTGAGCTGTGCCCTGTTGGCCAAGCAAAATGCTCTTTGCTTGATCCTGTTGCACCTAAGGAAGGTATTTTCCTGTGTGATGCAGTCAATTTTCATTTATGTGGACTTTGGTTACCAAGAGCAAAGTGATGGAAAATACTCTACACATACATCCATCTGTCCGTCCACTCAGGCTGGGGTTCAGCTGTCCAAGCTCCTGTGATCGCTCGTGAGTGGAGCTGGCTGGATGACACAGAAAAAGAACATTGAGTTTTCCGTAGTGTTCTCACATTTTGTGTCTTTCCTTGGCCAAATTCCAGGTTTTCATGAAAAATGTTCACTGGCGTTTTGAAATGAGAAAAATTTCAACCAGCTGCAAAATTCAGTCCCAAAGCAGGGGGAAATTGCAAACTTGGCCTCTCTTTCCACTGCCTTTGTGTCTCAGATACTTTGCTCCAGCTGAAGACTGGGAGAAGACCTGTTAAATAAAAAACCACGGATGGAAATGTGCGGGGTGGTTTCGGCCCTTCCCGCGTGGGCCGGCATCCGCTGCCTGCAGCAGCCGGTCCCAGCACGGTGCTCCTCGGCACACTGAGCCCGGCCAGCTGCTGCACGGGGCAGGGGAGCCGTGCTCGAGGAATCGGGAGTGCACCAGAGCACACTGGAGGCTTTTCAGATGCTTTGCTGAATTAATACTTTTTCTGTTGAAGAGCAGTTTTGGAAAACGTGGCTCTGTGGTGCCAAGGAGAGTTTGCACTGCAGTATCTCTCTCTTGCCCTTGCAAAGCCCGTAGCTGGCTGCAGCCACCAGGACTGTGTGACACACCCTGCTGCCACCTGAGCCCCCCTGCCCTGTGTCACCCACCGGCTCTGGCAGCTCCCAGTGATGTAAAGCATTCCCCACCACCAAAGGGGTGGCCAGGGCTGGGTGGGTGCTGGTGGATGTGGAACTGCCCCTGGATTTGCAGCCCTCCACCAAACGATGCCAGTGCTGGTGTGTGCTCCAAGCCCTGCCCGATCTATAGGGCAGGATGAGCAGCACCTCTGAGCAACACCGGGGTGCCTCCTCCACTGCCCTTGGTGGCCTGGCACCAGCTCTGGGTGACCCAGCTACAGCGTCCCTGGCACAGCTGAACCCATGCGCGGTCCCCAGCTCCCAGCTGGCCACGCCAGGCAGAGGGAGGGGAATAAGAAAGGTGAAGTCTTGCTTTGGACATGGAGGTGACATAAGCAAGGGAAGTCAGGAAAAGTCCTTTATGGATCAGACTCAGTGAAGGTGAAGAGTGGCTTCCTCCGGTCCTTCAGCTAGGATCTTAGGACATGCCCCAGCCAAAGGGAGAGAGCTCCTCTCCTCAGCACAGACCATGGGGTATGTGGTGGTTCTGCTCCGGCATCTCTGATCTGCCCCAGCAGGACACTAGATGCCAGCTGGGAGCCATCTTTCCTCTACAGTCCCAGATGGCAGAGGTGAAAGAAGAGGGAAGAGCTGCCTGGGAGGATAAATGGAGAACTTCAATCACCAAGTTCCTCAAAGAGTTTTGGGTGCCCCACTACAGTGGAGGAGAAATCAGGTGCCAAAGGAAACCCTGGTGTTCCCCGCCTGAGAAGGCTGTGCCCAAGACTTTGGGGAACACAGACACATTGTGCCTCTCCTGAAGGCTGTCCTTGCTTGGAGAAACCACGTACTGCTGAAGCCCTGCCCTGAGAAATAACCATGCCCATGGAACAGTGGTGCTGCCCTGCTCTTCTCTGGGCTGTGGCTGCTGAGAAGAGGGGTCAGAGAACCTCCACACCCCATGGGGTGATGCTGAGCAGTGTCTGGGACAGAAGGGATGATCCTGATGGAAGTCCTGTCCTTGCACACCCAAAGGGTGTTCCACCACTGACTTCTGTGTGAGGACTCCTGCATTTGTCCAGAGAAGCTGTGGCTGCCCCATCCCTGGAAGTGCCCAAGGCCAGGTTGGATGGGGCTTGGAACAGCCTGGTCTAGTGGAAGGTGTCCCTGGCCATGGCAGGGGTTGGAAGAAGGTGATCTTTGAGGTCCCTTCCCACCCAAACCTTTCTGTGATTCTGTGACTGCTGGGTGCAAGGGGTTGCAGTCCTGAGCCTGAGCCAAGGGCAAGTCTGGTGAAAGCAGCTGTGGGAGGAAGAGGAGAACTGGGTGGCCCAGCTACACCAAGAGCCAGGGCAGAGGCCAACAGTCTATGACAATCCAAACAAGAGGAGCCGGAGATTGGAGGGTTCCCTCGGCTCTGACAGAAGAGGGAAGAGGGTCTGTGTCAGAAGGGTGGATAATATCAGCTCATCCAAGCCCAAGTGGTCCCACATGCCCATTACCCCTCAGCTTCTGGCCTTCCTCCACCTCTGCCCATGCCCTGTGTAGGCACCCAAGTACCCATGGGACCTGAACAATGGCACTGCAGGCCCTCCACAACACTGAAACATCACTTCCAGCATCTCCAGCAGCTTCACCAATGCACCTGCATGTCCACACAGGCACGGCCTGGATCCTCACTCCCCAAATTCCCTTGTCCTGAAACCCAACAGTGCTCCACCAGTCTCTTCAGCTGGAAGCTCCAGCACCACCCTGGGATGCTGAAGCCCAGATGCACCACCATGGAATGGGGAGTCCACACAAACTGCCGTGGGCTGAAAAGGGGAAAGCTTCATCCTAACGGACTGGAAGACTGTGATGTAGGCTACAGCCCCTCACTGAGCCATTCCATAAGCAAGGCAAGGTTTGCAGGGAAAGGAATATCTATTGTCAGAGCACCTATTATTTCTATTCATATTTATTAAGCCAAGACCGCTACAATCTCAACATGGGAAGGTACTGGTGTCTGTTTAACCAGAGACTAATACATGGTGAAGAAGATATGAAAGACTAGAGGTGGATCAATGAAAGCTCTTCTCTCTTCCTGTCACCTCTGCCTTGTGCATCTCCTTGGACAGCCTTGGCCACAGCAATTCTTCCCAGGAGAGCACACAGTCTGGCCTGCTCTGAAAGATGCACACCAAGGCAGATGGCCACTTGGTGTCATCTCAGCAGAAACAGGTGGGATGATGTCAGTTGGTACCAGGTGAGAATACAGGCACAGAGACCTGGGTGGATGGATGATGATACACAATGCCTCCAGTCAGCCTGTCCAGTCCAGCCCAGGTTCAGATGGAGCAGATGGACATGGGAGGGGAAAATGGTGTGTCCAGGTCTTTCTCACTGGGTTGTCTGGACTAGGCACCAGGACAGCGACAACCAGGGGTTGCCAAGTCTGTCCCTTTCTCCCTGGTGGACACAGTTCTGCCTGTTGGTGGCCACCAGCACACTGACAGGGCCTGGCTCCTCCCTATGGCGCCGCACAGGTCCCGCCCCAGCCAGCAGTGCTGGCCTGTGTGAGCCCAAGCTCACCAGGGAATCAGGCCTTGTAAGAGTTCATTTGTCCTTCCTGGTGGAGCTCCTGGGGCTGGATGCTCTGCAGCACTGGACAGTTTCCACTCATCAGAATGAGGGGTAGAAGACTCTGACCTCCTGTTCCTCCTGGGCAAGGAGAAAGGCGGAGAGAGGTCTGGCAGCAGCACATTTTCAGAGTGAGGAAGAATCATACCCGGGATGCTGGAGAAGGGAGTGCTGTCAGCTGAGATGCCAACACTGGGCAGAAGACAGCTGTGTTAAAGGGAATATAAAAGCCTTGAAAATGAGCTCCAGCATGCCTGGAACAGGACACCAATCCCCTTCAAGCTCCTTCAGGCGACAGGCACCCACAGGACCTGGCTTCACTTTGCTCCTCATCAAAGGTTTGTCAGTACTGCATTATTTTTAATACACACTTAGAGAAAAGGACTGGCACGCACACCCACCCATGCACACGCACACAACGGGAAACCATTGCCAAAATATACACTATAGACAAAGAGTCCGTTCACACTATATATATGTACAGAGTCTGTGGGCGCAGTCTGGCAGCGCCCAGCTGGGCTGGGGCTGAGCATGGGGGACAGGGTGGGTGCAAACCCCTCAGGGCTTCACACACTTGCCCTTCTTCTCCCGCCGCTGCAGTTTCCGAAGGCGGCGTGTCCAGGCATCCCGCCACTGGATGACCAGGCTGTTCTTGTCGGCCATCAGTCCAGGCCGGTCAGTGGAGTTCTCGCTGATTCCCATGACCAAGTACTTCTTGCTGATCTGGATCTTGGGGCACTTGCAGGACAGGTCTTTCAGGTGGATCCACAAAAAGTTGTCACCGCGCTTGACCCGCTCGTCACGGCACTTGTAGACAGAGAGGATGTTGATGGTGAACTTGGCCCAGTTGGCCACTGTCTCCATTTCTAGGATGTTCACCTGGACCACTGAGGGAAAAAAGGGGGACGCATAGTGATGGGGGATGCTTTGCCTTGGTCCCCAAAGGAAGGTTGTGGACAGGACCTGCCCTTCCCCAGCAGCCCCACCTGCCTCACCCATTGCAGCTTTGGGAGGGCTGATTTGGGGACCCCTCTCCATACGGAGTGTTCCCCGCCCTCTGGATGCCTTCATCTGCCCCACCCACAGCCAGCCCTCGTCTGCCTCTGGGCCAAAGCCCAGGGTGGCCCAGGGAGGTCAGAGGCCCTTACCGTAGTCCTTCTTGCAGTACTTCTTCATATTAATCTTGTAGTTGCCCTTGGCTGGTTTGCAGTAGGAGTCACAGTCTGCGGCAGAAGAACAGTGGGTTGAGCACTGAGGGGTTTGAGGCACGTGGGGACTCATCCCACCAGAGGGGAAGAGGGAGTGGGGTGGAGGGGACAGCAGCATGACCCAGCCTGGCAGAAGGTGGTGAGCCAGGGCCTGGGCACTGCTGGGGATGGGGGTCTGTTGAGTCCAGCTGCTCCCCTGGCACCTCACAGGGGCTGGGGGCTCAAAGATCAGCATGAAAGCCTGATACCACATCAGCTGGGCAGAGGAACCGAGTGGCCTTGGGTGCATTTAGCAGACTCTGTCACTTGTGGTGACGGTGCCTGCAGGATAAGTCAGCACAGGGGTGGTGGATGAGGCCTGGGGACTCCTGCCAGACACAGAAAGGGATGGATGGGAGGAATGCAGGTGAGGTGACAGTGGCCTCTGCAGAAGGCCAGCAGGGCCATGGCCAAGGAGGGTCAATAGAACAGCTGGGTGATGCAGGAAAAGAGGATTTGGCACCAGTCCCACAATCAGCCCCACAGCGGGCAGATCCAAAAGCAGGTCTGACACCAGCCCGAGGGGATCGTGATCCTCAGGGCGATTCAGCTCTCAGGGGCCAGAGTGGTGGGAAGGACCCTGAGGGGCAGCCCCTCCAGGGACCTGTGCCTCGTAGGTTCCCACATGCAGGGAAAGGGACTCTGGCTGTGGGAAGGAGGCAGGTGAGGGAGGTGGCTCTGCTTCACCATGTCACTCCTGCTGCCCAGGCATTCCCTGCTCAGGCTGCTCCAGAGGGGTTGGGGAGGCCACCAGGCTGTCCTCCACCACCTTGCTGTCCCCCAAGGCTTCTTTCCTCCAGGAAGCTTTTTTCTGTGCATTTCTAAAGCCCCCAGATTTGCATCTCAAGCAGAGGGAGGGCAGGGAATGCCTCTTTCCTTCTCCCCAAAGCCTTTGATCCCAACAATTGCCCGAAGCAGCCCTGTTCTCCTCCTTTCTTTCCCCTGCCATCTTCCTTTGAACATCTCAATTTGTCTCTTTCCAAGTGGCATGTTTTTTCTGAGCCCATCTTTCTTCTTTTCTCTGCCTTTCGCAGGTTCTCCCTCTGGCTTGGCCCCGCGTCCCAGGACAGAGCCAGCAGCCTCTAAAGTTGTCTTTGTTTGCGGGTTGCCACAGTGATCACTGGGGATGGAGGCGAAGCTCTGGGGGAAGACGGGGAATAACAGAACCCTGTGCCAAGGGGAGGAGGAGAAATGAGGAAAGAAAGAAGCCCAGGAGCACAAACTCACCCCAGGCTCTGCTGTTCTCCTCTCTGCCCAGCTCCTTTTTATCTGGGACTTCATGCTACCTGTTCCAAATTTGTCAGTGATAGAAGCAGTGCAGCGCGAAGCTAATTCTTGGCAGAGGGGGGGTGAGCCCTGATTCGCAGTTCAGCCCCCCCGTGCTGCCACACTGCCCCTCTGCCAGGGCTGGCAGAGCTGCCTTGGCCCTGCTGCCTCCCCCGAGACAGCGGTGGTGGCTACAGAGGGGGCTCAGGGCCTCTCTGGTGGGGGTGGCTGCTGAGTGTGCTGGGTGCTTGGCGCTGGCACTGCATCCCTGGGATGCGCTGCAGCCTCAGCCTCAGGCTGCTGCGCTCTCTGGGGCACCCTGCAGCCCCATTACAGACCCCACGCGTCCCTGAGACAGGCCTCAGGCTGCTGCGCTCTCTGGGGCACGCTGCAGCCCCATCGCAGACCCCACCTGTCCCTGAGACAGGCCTCAGGCTGCTGCGCTCTCTGGGGCACACCCCACCTGTCCCTGAGACAGGCCTCAGGCCCATCCCGACACACGGCTCCGTCCTTCCTGCTCCATGAGAGGCACTCGTGCACAGCCTCCCACCTTGCTTTGGGGAGCGCCTGTCAGGACAGGAGACCTTTCCCTCCCCAGGCAAAGGGGCATCCTGCCACAGGCCTACCCGTGGACACCGGCTGCTGTGGGGGAGGAGGTGGCCTGAGGGGGCGATGGGCAGTGGAGTGAGGGGCCGGGGGTGGTGGAGTGATGGAGTGTGGGGTGATGAGCGGTGGGAGCAGGCTGTGGGGCAGCCTCAGCCAACCTGCCACCCCCTTCCCTTGGCAGTGGGGATGGAAGAAAAGCAGAAAGAAACCCAGTAACCACCCTGGGCTCCTGCTCATGATTAACAACATAACACTGGGATTCAAAGGAGCCAGAAAATGGTGTTGGGAATTAACAATTTAGGATTAGTTTGTGGATTTTTTTTAACCATGGCTTTGTGCTGAGGAACATTCCCCAAATGTAAAATCAATTCCTGCTCCAGTTATCTAAGAAACTTGGGAAGAAAAAAAGTCCAGATAACTGGAGCATTTCCTTTCCTTGGCCCTGAGCACATGGCCTCCATCACTGGGTGTGTGGCAGACACGGGTGCTGTGGCTGGAACATGGCCAGGGATGTCAGGGCAGATGGATCCTGCCTGGACCTCCCCAAACTGCCTCTCCCTGGGCACCCGTCCTGTTCCTGCAGGGTTTTGCCATAGCAGGGCTCTGCTCGGGGTCTCAGCCCCCCGGTCCTGATCCCAACACAGCTACGGATCCCGGTGCCATCCTCCCGAGCATGCCGGGGTGCTGTGTGCCTGGTGGGGGCTGTTCCCACCGACAGGCCCCAGAGAGCCCACGGCATTACACATTCCACTGTGGGGAGAAGGTCAGTTTTAGCCTCCACCTGCAGCCGCCCTTCTGCTGTGTCCGTGCAGCTGGACGGGGCAGCCAAGCCCCACAGAAGCGCTGGGGGTGGGCAGAGACCTGGCACAGCCCATGGCATGAAAGTGCACCCACAAACCCTGAAATGCTGCTGCACCCCTGGGATATGCTGCAGCCCCAGCCCTGACACTGACACATGTCTGGGACAAGCTACAGAGCAATCTCTGAGGCTGAGACATCCCTGGCACATGCTACAGCCCCAGCTCTAACACTGCTGCATCCCTGGGGGATGCTACAGGTACAGAGTGGGAGAGGGCAGCTGATAACCACAGCCACCAGCCTGGTGTGGGCATTCCCCATCCCTGCGGGGAGAGTGTGTGTGAGAGGTGGCAGGTTTGCACACCTGGTTTACTTCTCCTCTCCTTGAAAAGAAGGAGTATTTTGTTTTAAGAGAGATGTAACTTAATTAGGTGCTATGGCTGCAAATCTTTTACTGCTTACTTTGAATTCCTTTAAAGCCCTGTTTCGTCCTCCACGAGTTTTGTTAATTCTGCTAATGGAGAACGTGGATTTTATTTTTTTCCACTAAGTGGAAAATATTTTAAGATAATAGTAATAAAAATTATGAGTAGTGTATCCAGGACGTTTCATCACCAAGCCAGTCAGTTGCTCAGGCACAGACATCAAAGTTGGACCTCAAAGGCTTTGGAACATGGGAAAGGCAGGAGAAAGCCGGGAAAAGTGATGCAGAAGATGGCAATGTCAGTGAAAAGTCTGGACACACCCAGGGACTGAACCTCTGCATGGAGGAGGACGGGGAGAGGGCGGGAAGCCCAGCACCTGAGCGTGGCAGCCCTAAACAATGTCCCCCTGTTTCTGCAGCCAGCACCTGCTGCCAGAGGCAGGGTGGGAGGTGGGGAAGTGGGGGGAGAAGGGGCTTGGAGGCTGCCTGAGGTGCTGAGGGCCCCTGGGGGACTGCCCTGCTCAGGGACAGCTGGGGGCTCCTGGGGCAGAGGGGCGGCGGGGAGCAGGCAGGGTGCGGGCAGGCAGGACCACTGCAGGCAGCCCTGCGTGCAGCACCAGCACAGCAGGTGCAGGTAGCCCTGGCAGTGCCAGCCAGGGCAGCATCACCCCCCACCTCTGATCCCCCCAGCCACGGGAACAGCAGGACCCCCACCAGGTCCCCTGATCCTCCAGTGGCACAGACTCCGGGCAGAGGCAGCTACTCTGCATGAAAGATATTTGAACGAGAAGCCAGAAATCTTAAACCAACAAACCCACAGATAAACTGGAGGCAGTTTGAGGGAGACCTGCTCTGCTAAAACAGAGCAAACAACCCAGCTCTCCGCCAGTGCTGTTTATTTTTGCGCAGCTGAACAGCTCAGACATCACTGTGAGACTGTTCCTATTTATAAAGCACCAGAGGGGAGTCACCTTGGTTCACTCTGCTCCGTGCGGCACTCTCTGTTGGCAATAAAACCGGCCAAATCCCCCATTCTGACCCTCATTTTCTTCCTTTTCCCAAAGCCTGATGTTCCAGCTCCCTCCTCACAGCTGGCAGGGCGGGCAGGGGAGGGCAGGCAGGAGCAGAGGTGGTGGTGGTGAGCCCTGTCCCATGCAGCCCCCCAGCAGCGGTGCCATCACTTCAGCTCAGCACCTTCCCATCGGGCAAGGTGTGCGCTCCAAGTTTCATCTCCCTCTGCCACACTGAGGAGTGAAACCTCTGCCAGACCCAGGCAGGGCTGCTCCTCACTGTCCTGAAAGCACCTCCTGCTTTCCAGAGCAGGGGCAGGGCTGTGAAGGCTCAGCAGTGCCCATAGGTGCTGGGTTGGGTGCCAGGCTTTGCAGAGTTCCCAGGCTCTGCACTACTCCATGGGGTCCACGTGTGCTAAGCCAGCACCGCTCTGCAAGGAGCTACTGGTTCCTCCTGTGCATCTCCCCTCTGCATCCCCCTCCACACACACTAGTCCAGCCAGAGGAGCACAGAATCATTAAGATTGGAAAAGGCCTCCAAGATCATCAAGTCCAGCCTTGAACCAAATACCACAGTGCCCACTAAAACACACTGCAAAGTGCCACATCTCACTTTTTGAACACTTTCAGGGATGGTGACTCCACCACCGCCCTGGGCAGCCTGGTTCACTGCCTGGCAACCCTTTCAGGGAAGAAATTTTTCCTGGTGTCCAACCTGAACCTCCCCTGGCACAAGCTGAAGCCATTTCCTCTTGTTCCATGCCTTGTTCCCTGGGAGCAGAGCCCGACCTCCCCCTGGCTGCCCCCTCCTGTCAGGGAGTTGTGGAGAGAGAAGAGGTCACCCCTGAGCTTCCTTTTCTCCAACCTGAGCCCCCCCAGCTCCTTCAGCTATTCCTCATCAGACTTACGCTCCAGCTCTTTCCCCAGCTCCTTTCCCTTCTCCATACATGCTCCATAGCTGCCTTGTTGTGAGGGGCCAAAAAATTCCATGCCTTCAACACACCTTGTCCCTGGCCTTCTCCTGCAGCCACCGAGTTCCTGCACGGGGCTGCAGCAGCCGTGCTGGAAGACGTTTCCAGAAGGCTGCAGAGCACATCCTAGGCACAC
Source organism: Machaerirhynchus nigripectus (assembly GCA_013397975.1). NCBI lineage: Eukaryota > Metazoa > Chordata > Aves > Passeriformes > Dicruridae > Machaerirhynchus > Machaerirhynchus nigripectus. The sequence goes on along the minus strand of VZRQ01011025.1, from coordinate 152,789 downwards.
ACCAGCCTGGGAAGAGGCTGTTGGCATTTTCCACTGCCAAGGCAAGGTGGCCAAGGTAAGGGGAGCTGGGGAGATGGATGCAAACAGAGCACCAGCTCTACAAGAAGTGCGTGGGCTTCCTTGGGAAGCTGCTCATTAAATATGGGTGTGGGGAGCTGGAGGTGCCCCTGCTGTGTTCACAGGAGCATGTGCCATGGGATGGAGCGGAGGATTGTTTGGGATGTCTATTCCAGCACAGGGAAATGCAGAGGAAGACCGGGGTCTTGGGGACAGCAGGAAGAGGGGTGGCCCAAGGAGGGAAGGGACTGCTTCTTTCCTGGCTTCTCCCCCTCCACCTGGCGTGGAATCCCTACAGAGGGGTAGACCTGGGATGGTGGGAACAGCCGCACTGCAGTGCTGAGGGGACTGTGGAAGGAAGACGAGGGGAGGGACGAAAGCCCTCTTTACCCTGCTGAGCACATCCTGCAGCACGGGAGGGCTGAGCATGGTGGCACGGGATCCAGGGGCTGGCACAGCACTGCTTGGTGCTGCTGGGATGTGCCATGACACAGTGGGAGCTCGGGGCACTTGGTTGGGACCTTGGTCCCTGGCCAGGCTGGAAGAAGGACCCATCAGTGCAGGGAGCATCCTTGCACCCACCCAGCAGTGCCCAGCCCCAGCCAAGCCTCTGCAGGAGCACAAGTGAACCTCAGCTTGTACTGAGGTGCCAACGTTCCCACTCCAGTCTGGGGAACCAGGGCAGCTCTTGAGGAGCTCTGAGGACCATGGCAGCAACGCCTCCCTCGCCTGTGCAAGGCCTGCAGTCTGTCAGGGGAGCTGTCACCTCTCACCAGGTGACCACAGCAGTGACGCTCGTCCCTCCATTGTCCCATCCCCCTGTGCAGCCAGGACAAGCAGCTCATACCCAGACCCTTCACTCCTCCAGACCTGGATGAGGTGAGCACCATGTCACCCATGTTCCAGGGGAGACCTGGCAGCCTGTGCCCCAGCACGTCCTGAGGCACCCAGCACCTCCTGGAGCCTGCCTGAGGCCTGCCACACCCCCACTGCCCCAGCACCTCCCAGAGAGCTGGGGCCTTACAGCGGCAAAGACCCAGAGGAGAAACCTCTTGCACTGGTGCTGATAAAAGGAGGTTAAATGAAGCCAGCTCCCAAGCAGCCACTGGTGCCTTGTGCCACAACCCCTGCCTTAACCTGCCAAGGGATGGTGAGGCCCCAGTGGGCTGCATCCCTGCTCTCCTCCTTGGAGGGGGTGGAGAAAGCCTTTCCCAAAATAGTCCATCAATCTTAGTCAGTTCCTTTCCAGAAATACACAGGGTTTTAAATCTGTCACATCTTTCACCAAAATTTTTCACCATTAATTTTTTCCCAGAGGGCTCAGCCCTCTCCTGTGCTGTGCCAGGGAGAGGGGAGGTGGGATCAGCCCCCAGGTCTCTGGGCAGGGCTGGGGCCATGGGCCTGGCCAGGGACATGGAGCACTTACCCGCGGGTGCCTCCGTGCTGGTGACCAGGGAGGTGGGGTTGATGGCAGGAATCTCTGGAAAAGAAAGGGAGAGGTATCTTAAGGATGACATCCCCAGCTCTGGGGGTGGCAACTGGGCAAAAGCCCTCTGAAAATGGGCCACAAGGGGATTTTGTTGGCCACAAATGAAAGATGATGGCACGAATCCAACCTGGCTATCACAGAGCATTGAATAGACCTGGAGATGCACAGACTGAGTTCAGTAAACTGGGCCAGGCTGCAATTCTGCAACCCCCAAGAGCCCTTAAGGAGCTGTGCGAGGATGTGTGCTCCAGGGAGGGATGCTCAGCTCATCTGAACTCAGTTTGGACATCAGATGGGTGCTTGGCTGATCTCAGCATGCTTCAGGCTGCCCAGCAGAGGGATAAATGTGGGAAAAGATAACACGTCCTTAGGACTCTTGGCAGCAAAACCTGGGGGAATTTCTTTCCTAAACCCAAATTTGGGGAAGAACAGAGAGAGGAGCCAGCTCCACCAGTCACCTGCACTGCCACTGCTCCAGCAGCCCAGCAAATGCTGCAGGGTGGGAAGCTGTTCCTCTGCCACTTAGGTCAAATTCAAACCCACTGTGACAATAAACACATTTTTATGCTGACCACAGGCTCTGGCCTTGCCCCAGAAGTGACCACGCTCAGGGCTCAGCTGGGCGCTGTACCAAGGATGGGACCCAGCAGAGCTGTTTCAGCCATCTGGAAGCACTGACCCAAGGGGTCACCCAGAGCCTCCTGCGCTGGGGCAGGTGAAGCCCAGGCCTCCCCAGAAGTGACCAGAGAGTCCTACCTGACCACTTCCTGGAGAACATCCATAATGACAGACACCCTCTTGTCTGAGCCTCCCACCCACCACAAACCATCCGAGGTGAGTGGGGGACCGAGGGGCATCGCCTATTCCCTGTGGGGTCCCTGAGTGCGGGGCAGGGCGTGGGTCACTCACTGATGCAGGGGGCCACCGGTGAGCGGCTCTGCTGGTAGCCCTTGGCACAGCGGTTGCAGGTGAGGCCGGTCACGCCGTCCTTGCACGGGCACTGCCCCGTGGTCTGGTTGCAGGTCTTGCCGGCTGCGCCGACTGGGTGGCAGTCGCAGGCTGGGTGGGAGAGAGAGGAATGGTTATATGAGAGGGGAGGCACAACACAAACCCCAAACTGGGCCCAAGGTGCAGTCCCAAAGACGTGAAGAGGAAGGGGACCCTTCCAGAGCACCACTGGAAAGCAGCGGCTGGGGCTGGCACAGCAAAGACCCAGCCAGACCCATGGGTCTGGACCAACCATGGCCCCACATGTGCTGTGAGCAGCACAGGCAGGAGGGCAAGTGGACAAAGGGGTTGGCCAGGGTATGACAGGGATGCTCAGGATGAGCACGTGCAGACTCTGCAATTCCCACAGGTGCCAGCAGCCACCAGCTCTCATTTAAGATCTTCCCCCACCTCAACTCCAGGGAGATGTACTGAGATGCCAACCTTCCCACTCCAGTCTGGGGAACCAGGGCAGCTCTTGAGGAGTTTTTTACTGTTGCAGCAGTAAAAACCATTTTCTCCAGCTGCTCCCTTACCTCTGAGCTTTTCAGTCCATGGAGCTGAACCAGCACTGGGTTTTTACACAAACCTTGACCTTGTCTTAGAATGAAGTAGGTTTTCTCAATGTTTCCCAAGCTCATGAGCCTCAATGCCCCTCCTGACTCCTGGAGACCGTGGGCAAAGGATGACCCCACAGCTTTCCACAACAGTCTCTCTAGGGACAAGCCACACCTGAGGTGGATGAAAGTTGTCTTTGCTCTCAGAAGAACACTTCATCACGTCACACTGGATGATGGACCTGCTGAGGGTTGTCTACATGGAGGGATGCGGGAAGGAGATGCTTGTTCAAGAGAGGACCTTCCCGTCTGCTTGCTTGGAGCTGGGCTGGCTATGGGCTGGAGGAGGTTATCTTGGCCTCCATCAGTGTAAGAGTTGAATGTGATTTCAAAGCAAAACAAAAACATCTCCCCCACCCGCCCCCACAGCCCCCTGATGTTACTGTTTCCCTAATTTTCACCAGATGGGACTGGTGGGAGCACCATGGCACTCGAGCCCCCTCCTGCACAGCCAGAAACCAGAGCGAGCAGCCTCTAATGGGGACCAGATGCTCCATCCTTATCAGATCTTGGCTAGGACTGGAAGCGGACGTCTTTCTGACAGGGATATTTCGGGGGCTCAGCTGTGATAACAAATGGCAGCGAGCAAGGGAGTCTTGGCATGACGCAGGGCTTGGAAACACGGGGGCTTTCTTGGGCCCCAGCGGTCTGTTCCTGGTGTAAAGTTTATGGACAGACATAAATCTCAGCCCAATCAGGACCCAGTTCATCCAAGCTGATCTCTCTCCAGGCGGTGGAAGGTGGATTTTGGTGACTCTGGACGTTTTACCCAGATCAGTAATTAAGGCGGCTTTTCTCGTCTTAAGCGCACAACCGATCAGTGTCATTGGGGTATGAGCTTGGTCTCTGCCAGACCAATCTCTACCCACTTGCCCTGCCACAGCAGGATTTCCCACAGTCCCACAAAAACACGCTGTTCCTTCCCGTTCCCGTGGGGAGAGCGTGCCAGGCACGAGCGCTTAACCTGCGGGGTCCCGCATTGCCGCACAGCCCATCCTGCTGCTGTGGTGTAGCAGCTCTGTCCTTCCTCATCCCAGCACAACGTGTGGAGGGGGCTGGCTCAGGGGGCCCATCCCGCTGCTGTGGTGTAGCAGCTCTGTCCTTCCTCATCCCGGCACAACGTGTGGAGGGGGCTGGCTCAGGGAGCCCATCCCAGCCCCGGGCAGCTCTGCACCGCTGCCCACACACTGAGCCCGGCTGCTCCCGGCCTCTGGCTGCCAGGATCTGGCCCATGGAGCTTGAATGGTGGATTAAGTCACTAGCTTGGAGCTTAACTCATCAAGCCGTGCTTGCCAGAAAGCATGTCTTGCACCTCATATTGAGGGTATTTTTGCATCTTGGGGCTTAGCTGCTACTGCTTCACCAGTTTTCATTGGAGAAAGCTCACGGTTTACAGCTTTGTTTAAATTACCGGGATTAATGCACAGCCATCCTTTATTTGACTTTTCAATTACCACCACTGAATTAATCCTGTAGGTTGCTCTGCCTTTTCCATCCCTCCAGCTTTTCCGTCTGGCAGGGCCCAGCAGTGACGCCGGCAGTGGGAGGGAAGCACTCCCCGCTTGCTGGCCCAGGGCTCAGCTCCATCAGACACAGGCCTGGGCAACCTGCAGCTGGTATTTTTGTGCCTGTTTCAAAGATGCTGCATCCCAGCAGAGACAAACCACGCTTCAAGAGTTATTTAGTAACATGTGCTGGGGTTTGTTTAAATAAGACGTAGCAGCTCCTAGCCTCTGGGTTAGTGATTTGCCTCCTGAATGTGAACTGAGCATCTGCAGCCTGGGCTAGTTGAAGGTGTCCCTCCCCGTGGCAGTGGATTGGAAACAGATGATCCTGAAGGTCCCTTCCAACCCAAACCAGTCTGTGATTCTATGAGCACCTGCCTTCATTGCGATGCTCAGCCTCTGCCCTGGGCCAGCACTGGGTAGGTGCAAAAGCCTTTGTTCAAAGCCACAGCACACTGTTCCCATCTGCCTGCTCCATGCCTGCTTTAAACATCCACTGCCAGCATCCTTTCCCCTTTCCTTTCTCCTCTCCTTTCTCCTCTCCTCTCCAGGAGTGTAGATACCTGAGCTGCACGTATGGGGCACATCTTTGGAAAAAACAAGTCCAAATTGTATTGTCACACCTCTGTGTATTTATATGCCTCTCTGGCAGCACCAGCTCTCCATTGCCAGCACCTGGGACCTTGCTCCTCCTCTAAGGAGCTCCCAATCCCAGTAGATCCACCCCTAGATAAGGGAGGGGTGGAAATGCTTTCTGCTTTCCTGAAGGAGGGGCAGCCAAAGAAGCAGAAGCATCAGGGATTTTATTATTAACTCTGTTCCCTGAGGGAGAGCCGGGAACTGGCTCCCCAGACCCAGGGTACCACCTTCACTGCCAGCTCCTCCTCAGCATATGCAGCGTGGCAGGGGTCGGCCCTGTGCACATGTTCATCTGGCTCGGCTGAGCTTTGCAGCACTTCCAAACCGTGGGCAAACCCTGCCAGCCCTCCGGAAGCAGCATCCCCCACCCGGGCTGGCAGAGCCCTGCCTGTGGCTTGGCACAGGCACAGAGGTTTGTCTGTGAGGGGGGACCTGTCCCACTCCTCTGCTCCTCTGCAGCCCAGGCATCGCTGGCTGAAATTTCTCCTGTGCTGCAGCACCTGTGCTCACCCCATCCCATCGACTCCTGGGCGTCCTGGGATGCTCTGCCCACCCTGTCCCCTCCAGAGGAGCCGCCTTGGATCAGAGATACTTTCCATCACTGTAATGCTTCGCAGTTACTGCCCTGTGAGGGTGGTGGAGCAAGACTGGCACTGACAAATGGCAGGCACAGGCAGATGGGAGCAGCCAGGGCCCCTCTGCTCCCTCAATCCTCGGCCCTGCAAGCAGAGGGACTTGAGCCACAGCTAGGTAGGAAACTCTGCACCTGCAGCATCCCTGCTCCCACAAACCCGTGCTATATTCAGTAATCCTCCCTGGTCCCAGCCAAGTCCAGCTTGCTTTGTTAGGTTTTGGCATTTTTTCTGTTATTGCTCTTCGGTAAGTGCTCTCTTTCCCATCTGGAGCAGAAACTGAGCCCCTCAGTGCCCAGGGAAGTGGTGCTGGGGGCCCTGGGGCCCCTGGGGAGGTGAATGCCTGCAGGGCATCCGCTTTGCTTGGGACTGTATCAGTTTTGGAGCAGAAGTAGAAGGAGCTGGTCATAGAATTACAGAATATCCCAAGCTGGAAGGGACCCAATATGATCATTGAGTCCAGCTCCTGGCCCTGCCCAGACACCCCAACAACCCCACCCTGGGCATCCCTGGCAGCGCTGTCCAAACGCTCCTGGAGCTCTGGCAGCCTCGGGGCCGTGCCCATTCCCTGGGGAGCCTGGGCAGTGCCCAGCACCCTCTGGGGGAAGGACCTTTTCCTGGTATCCAACCTAAATCTCCGTAATCCGAAGAAAAGCAGAACCCATTCCCTGGGAAGGGCTGGGAGGTGAGGTGCTGCCTGCAGGAGGTGAAGGGAGGGGTGGAGGCAGCACAGCCACCCCGCTGCCTCTCGAGTCTTGGGGGAGAGCCGGGGCTGCCTGCGAGCCCTCGGCACTTGACAGAATCCTCATGGAAAAGGGAATTTTACTGCAGCTGCCCCAGCCTGGTGGTGCTGCAGCAGGAGCTGGGGGCTGCTGCCATCCATCCCTGGCCTCAGTCAGGGCCAGGATCCCTCCCGGGAATGGGACACAATCTGGGATGCTGTGCCAGAAACCATCAGGATGCGTGCCTTGTCCTGCCTCCTCCTCTTCCTCTCTCCCAGTGTCTCCCTGTGCCACCCCGAGGATGCTGGCACCTGGCACGGCTTGGGACCTGGCTGCCACCTGACACAATCTTCACCAACAGGAAAGCCTCGCTGCTGCCAGGGGCTGTGGCACGGCTTGGCCAAGGCCATGGGGTGGAAACAGCCTGTGGTCCCTGGGGACACGGGCTGTGAGGGGGACGTGTCAAGTCAGCTGCCTGGGTTGTTGAAAATGATTAGCTTGGTTTGCTAACGAGCTGGCTGCAGGTAGGGCTCCTCCTGCCAGTGCCTGCTCAGTCCTGCTCCCGCCGAGACACTGCGCAAACGTGGGAAGTTCCTCCCTGCACTCCGTCCTCTCAAGCGTTCGGGGGCAGCAAGGATGGGGAGAGGCTGCTGGCACAGCACATTCAGTGGAGGGATTTCCTTTATTATATCCCAACCTGAATGAGCCCGACCTCCAACAGCACTAATGCACCTGACAGGGGAACCCCAAAGGTCAAATCCTTCAATTCAGGTCCATGGCCTGAATGGTCCCAAACCAGCTCAGTAGTTCCTGTAGGCCCTACATAAACACAGGAGCATCATGTTCTTGCAGCAGTGAAGGTGCCCAGTGCCCACATGGCTGCAAAATGCATTGGAGAGAGATCTGATAGGGACACTGTGCTCCCTTCCAGGAGGGACTCACAATCAAAGACAGAAAAACAGGGATCAGGGATGAATTCTCAGCCTCTAAACAGCCATGGCTGACTTCTTGCCCATCTGATGTTCCAGTCTGGATCTCACCAGTCCTTGGGGACAGGCAAGGTGTTTTCTTATCTCAAATTCTTTGGTGAAACTATTGTTCTGAAAAGGCTCCACAGACAGGCTGATCAGGGGGAGGGAAGAGGAACCAGACAGGCTTGGCCAGGAGTTAGAGGAGGGAGAGGAGAGGTAGAGGTCCCATGATGTTTGGCACAGGCTAAGGACCTTGAGAGGTCAAGCTGCAGTTTGATGGCTTGGAGCCAGCGTGGCTCCTGGCCAGCTCAAGGCCAGTTACCAGGAGCCACAGTGCTCAGCATCTCCCCAAAAGCAGGTCCCAGGAGCCACCCCATAGCTGAAAACCACAATGTGGGGTCCTGCCCCACAGCCCACCTGGGAGATGTGACTTCCACCAGCATCCCCAGCCCTCCAGAGCAGGGAACCCATGCTCCAAGCACGTCTATATCCCAGACAACATCCACATCAGAGACAGCTTTCCAGCACCTTTAGTCACATCTGCTTCAGCACCTCCCCAGCATCTCTCCAAACGCTGACCAATGGAGATGGTAACTGGAAACACACCAGAACCCTCCCAGGCTCCTGGCAACCTGCTCTCTCCCTTCCTGTCATCCTCCTCCACCTCGAGTTGATGCTGGGCTCAAAGTGCTATCCCTGCCTGGTGCCCTTGGGGTGGCAGAGGTGATCATGGTGGTGGAGGCTGGAGCTGACCTGCAGCCACCAGAGTGAGCAGAAGGACATCCCAAGGGTGGGAAGGGAGAGCAAGGAGACCGAGAGAGATTCTCTCACCCATCTGCTCCCAGGAAGACCCCCAGCTTACCTTTGCAGGCCTTGCGGTCGGTGATGGCCTTGCTGAGGTCGCGGTAGAAGCCCTCCTTGCAGTAGTGGCAGTGCCTGCCCGCCGTGTTGTGCCGGCAGTTGAGGCAGACGCCGCCGCTCTTGCGCCCCGACAGCTTGTACAGCTCCATGTTGAAGCGGCAGCGCCGCGCGTGCAGGTTGCAGTTGCAGGCTGCGAGGGAAGGGGAGAGGATGAGGGCTGAAGGTGAAACCCGGGACCCTCTGGGTGGGCTGGAGCTGCCCTGGTGTCCCCCACTGCGGTGGGGGGCTGTGCTGGGATTGGGATGGACACAGCACAGCACAGCTCGTCCCAACCTGCCATCCAGATGTGCAGCATCCACCACCCTGTGGGGCCGGTGCCACGAGGTCAGGGCAGAGGAGAAAGGGCACGTGTAGGGACTGGCACCACTCGGCTGAAGGCAAGCAAGTGTGGGGTGGAGGGCTGCAGCTGGGGGGTTGGTGCCAGCTGGGCACTTGCAGCCCCACCATTCCCCCTGCCCCTTCCCGGACAGCTGGCTCTGGTGACAGAGCCCACCCGGCCTTCCAGCAGGACCACCCACCTCATGCCAGGGTGTACGACAGCCCTCCCTGCAACCGAGCCCCCAGCTCTTTATATTTATGGCTCTGTCTTGTGTGCACGAGCCACACACACGGAGAAAGCCCCGCAGCAGCCCCGTGTGCTCACACCCCTGACCACGCACAAGCACACGCGCACACACAGCCACGTGCACACGCGTGCACACAGACGCGCACCAAAGCACCCCCAGAGCCCAGCGTGTGCCCACAGGCAGGCGCACACAGCTGTGCACAGACACATCTGCACAGCCTTACATGTGCTCGCACAAATTAGCCCCAGGAAGCGCACAGCCCTCCTGGCCGACTCCATGTGTGCGAGATAAAAAGGCAAAGCCCTGCCCGTTCCCGCTTAACACTCTTGCAAAAAGATAATGGGAACAAGATTTTCTTCGGCAAAACGCGGCGCCCTGCTCCCCCAGCCCCGGCCCCCTCCCCGTGCTGGTAAATTGAGGTTGGGTGAGAGCTTTTCCAGGCGTACTGTGAAATTCATTAACGTGTCAGCCCAGATTTAACTGCCCGGGCCTGGCCTGGCGGCCGTGTGAAGTCGCCTCCCCGCAGCCGGCAGCGCCAGTGGGAGCTTCGCCCCGCGCAGATCAAACGCTCCCTCGCCTGCGCCGGCGCTCCGGCCACGGGCACGCCGCAGGGAGAAACTCAGAGCAAACCCCAGCCGTGAAAAGGAGTTTTTTGGAGGCTTGAGTTGAGCGGAAGGTTAGTGCCAGCACACTCAAACCTCAGCTGCCCCCAGAGCTCCCCCGAGTTATGAGATTAGTGAGAAATCACATGGCAGGCATCAAAATAACACCCAGTGTGGCCGTAGGTACCTTCAGGGGCTTGTGCCTTGTGAGCTGTTTTCTTTTTCCCTGGTGCCAGTGGAAAATAGGGATTTTTAAGGCAAATTCTGGGTTGTGGTGAGTGGAGGGAAAGCAGCAAATACTGTCCAAGGCCCCAGGTAGCACAGGGTGCTGCTGGACCGGGGGTGTTGACATTCCAACAGGCTTTGCAGGGCTGGAAGAGACGTGGTGAAGTATCCTGACACCCAGGATGCTCTTGCACTCTCCAGATAATGGGACAGGGACAAGACAAGCTGGTTTTGGCTACAGAACTGTGGCAAAGGAGCAATTTTTGGGAGGAGAGGGGCCTTGTTATCCCCTTGCAGCACTGAAAGGCAAGTGGGGTCACCCCAAAGGGCAGTTTCGTGTCCCTCTTGGAATGCCCCCAGCATCATCTGGGGAAGGAGGGGAGCTGGCAGCCCAGGGGGAGGCGATGGGCAGCGGAGGAGAACTGCTGGGTAAATGATTCGCCGCCCTCGGCGCAGGTCCCTCTCTGCCTCCAGTTTAATTGGTGAGAGAGTAACTGGTGGGGCCTTTTTCTGGCACCTGATCAGCCCCAGGGCCACCTTTCCCTGGGAACACGCTGCAGACGCTCTGATCCTCCCAGGAGCTGGGTTTGGGGAACAAACCTCCCCTGGCGGCCCAGCATCATCCCCTCTCATTCAGGCAGCAGTGCTGCCCGCTCTGGGCCGGCTCTCGGGAAACTGCCAAGCCGGGATTCTGGAGCCAGCAGGGGCACCTGGCCACACTGGGGTGGGTGGCTGTCCCCACTCAGGGACAGGGTCATACCAGCACGTCTGACAATCCCCTCACCCCCCGGCGCAGCCATCCAGAGCTAATCGGGGCAGACAGGTCCCCCTCTTACCCAGCTAAATACTCTCACTGTTCCTCAGTACTGAGGCAGTTGTAAGCTCTGTCTGTCTCCCGTTAATCACTAATTAAAGGCTTGAATGTTCCCTGCTGTTTGGGGTATTAATAAGAATTTAATTGCACAGTTTGGGGCTAATTACCTGGTAGCTCACTTCCGCCCTTGTACAGTATGCCCAATTAAACAATCATATGATCAATTAAACAATCACAAGATCTAATAATTTGCAATAATAGACTAATTAAGCGCTGACACCTTGCAGTGGAGCAACCTTTTGTTTCCCTTTTGATCGTGTTTGAACCCCTTCCCAGGCCCTGGCCACCCCAAAACCTCTCCTCCTCCAGGCTTGCTGCAGATGCAGGAGCCTGGAATGACGGCACGAGGGGCTTTGGGAGAGAGACCCTGGCACGGGACAGGCAGCGCCATGCACCGAGGCACACGTGGGGCAGGCAGCGGAGCCCGCAGGGCAGGAGCGAGGCTCACCGCCCCTACAAGTTCCCTGGGAATAATTAGGGAAGGCAGCCGGATCAGCGAAACCCTAGACCGGCTGCTGCTGCCAACCCGCAGCAGATTTGAGCTACGCCCCTGCTTTGGCTGGAGGAGAGCCCGGCTGGGACACAGGGCAGGATGGGGCTGCACCTCTCGGTTCCATGGGAGCCGAGACCAGAACAGCCCCTTCCCTCCCATCCACACCGTCCCTCCATCCTGGGGAGGGTGTTGGGAGAGAAGGGCTCGCTCTGCTGCTGCCAAGAAGCAGGAGGAGAAGCAGAAGGAGAGAGCCCTCCCCAAGGGGCCGCGAGGGACAAGGCTGAGGCACTCCAGCCCCATCGCGGGAGCCGCAGGACTCAGGATGGTCAGACAAGTGTAAACCTCCTCTGCCGGGTGGCTGCCTCCCCCTGCACTCCAGATCCGCTGGGATACTGCACTCGGGGGATGCCCAGGCAGGGGTGGCAGGGGCATGCAGTCCGCTTGCCCCCCTCCCAGCGCATCCCCTTCCCCCGCTACCCCGGGGAAGGACCATGGCTGGTGCTGCTGGGAACTCACTGGTTTCATTCACATCTACTGGGGAGCAGGTGCAGAAAACCCCGTCAGGGGAACTCCCAAGGGAAGGGGCAAATGTACAGGAAGGGGCGCAGGACACGAGGGAATTACATGTGATCTTCCAAATCCCACCACCGCTCCGGGGATCGGCGTTTTCAGGCACCGGCATCCCGGCTGGATCACCACATCCCCCCCGAGCAGCCCCCAAGGTCTTCCCAGGGGAGCGCCGCCCCTTCCCCGCCGAGGCCCCGGATCAAAGCAAGCCCCGTGCATTATCCCGGTGCTCCGGAGAGTGCTCCTGCCGCGGCGGCCACAAAGGGAACAAGAGCTCCCGCATCACCAGCGAGTGCATCAATTACTTCCAGTGGCTGCCTCGTGCTAATCCGCTTCCCCTCCTTCCCCGGGCCGGGTGTTTGGGGGCCGGGCTGTCCCCAGCAGCTCGTGGGTGCGGGCTGAAACCGGCGGCAGTGCTGGGGAGGAGGAGGAGGTGTAAGTCTGCAGAGATAAAGACGAGGGGTCCCCAGGATTTTGGCAATCCTGCTCCTGCCGGCCACTCTGCTGGGATCATCCTTCACGCCGCCTGTCCCAGGATAAAAGCTGGGGGGATACATGGATGGGGACACGTCCCTCTTCCCCGTCCTGGACACGCCAGAGGACACACAGAGCATCCCAGTACTGGCAGGGCAAGCTCCTTGTGGGACATACAGCCCCCATAGGGCGGCAGGAGAGCCTCCTGTGCCTGAGGACCAATGGTCTCCAACCCCCGGGCACGGGGCCACGCTCTCTGCGGCACAAAGCCGGCACCGTGCCCTCTTGCCAAACCAGCGGCTTGGCAAATTCACTGTCACTGTCCTGGCTGCGACAGCCCCAAACCTCCCTGCTTGCCTAACTCACGATGAGCCCCTCAACACTGCAGCACGGCGATGTCCCCACGAACGCCACAGTCACCCTGCGGCAGCCGCGGTGGGGCTGTGCCCTGTGCCGGTGCTCAGGCCCCAGGCAGCACTTGGCTGTTTCACCTATTTCCCAGAGGCAAAAATTCTGGTGCAACAAGTGTTTGTCCTCACCTCCAGCTGCATGGATGGATGTCCCTGCATCGTGCCATGCTGCAGGACATCAGTTTGTGCCCATGCTGGAGCAGGCAGAGACTCCCGTGCACTGGACTGAGTCACACGCCCATGCAGAGTGCTGGGGAGCACAGAGCCGAGAGCTGACATACCCCAACACGACCTGAAGCTGTACCAGCCCCACGGATCCATTCTCACCCCCTTTCAGGGTGCTGCGATCCCCCACCCTGCCCCCGGGCTGTCTCTGAGCTGCCAAGGTCCTGCATCCACCCACTCTCCTCCTCTTCCTCCCCACTCCCCAGCCACGCCTGACATCCACCACCACGAGCCAGCACCACCGCTGTCTGACCACAGGACAGAGTCCGAAACCCCGCAGCCCCCAGGCTAAGCAAAGGGAACTTCCCGGGCAGCCTCTCCTTTTAATTGGTGCTAATTGCTGCGTCTGTTCGTGCTGGCTGGGGAGATGTCATTGTTGAAAGGCACAGAGGGGAAGGCTCGGGGAGCTAATCCAGCTTTCAGCCGCTAAGCCCTTCGAAGGCGGGTGATGGAGAAGCTCTTTCAGGTCCCTTCAGAGAGGGCACAAAGCCCGAGAGGGGAAAGGGAGAAAGAAGGGGAGCGAATCAACAGGAAAAAACTACTTTCACACGCAGCTCGGGGAAGGGTCTTTGTGTGCGGGGCTGTCGGGGGGGCTTGAAGGGATGGCGCTGCGGCCCCGCCTCCTCTTCCCTCCCTCGTTTGTCTTTTCAGCTCCATCTGCCAAAAGGGTGACGCAGCTGGGGGCAGGATGCTCAGAGCAAGGAACTCTCACCCCGCCCTGGACGAGATGGACAGAAAACCTGCAGATGCTCCTCAAAAATGAGCCTCCTCTGGTTTAACCCCTTTTGTGCCAGCAGAGCCACCTCCACTGCTGTTGAGCTGCTTCACTGGAGGATGCGGCCACAAGGCAGGTGCCGAGTGGGGGGCACAAGGGGGGCAGCCAGCAGGGTGAGGTCCTCCTTGTGTCCTGGGGGTTTCCATGGGCTCACACACCTGCTGGAGGCCTCCCCTGCCTGACCTGCACCAGCCCTGGGAGGGTGCAAAGTGGAGGGTTTTTTCTGAGCTCCAAAACTTATGTTTCTGAAACCAGTGGAAAAACACAAGGGCTGACACATTCCCACAGGGCATGAGGTGGCTTAAAAGCATCAGCTCCAGCACTTGCTTTGAATCCACTGCCTTTTTAGCCATTCTTAGAAGAAATCTGCTGTAACATGTGTATATTGAAGCGGACAGCTGGGTTCTCAACAAGACATCGATCACAAATACTAACAAGTCCTTCTGACCTCTGGCACATCCACTGAGCCTTTCAGGGGCTGATTAATGGTACAGCTTTCCCTTGTCTCCATCCTCCCACCACCCCCTGAGACCCGGGCTCCGGTCCAGGAGGAGCGAAAGGCTGTTCCTCCCTCTCCCAGACCTTCACGGGGCTCTGGCATCCCCCAGCCCCATCCCAAACCAGCACAAAAGGCAAAAGTCTCCATCAAAATATCACAAAGATTCATGAGCAGGACAGCCAAGTAATACCAGTTTGATGTTTTGGAAATGTTTCATTTTGGTGACAATATTTTTAGCTTATGGAAAGCTTTGCAAGGACAAACAAACTAAAACCACCACACAGACTGGATGTGAAGGATGAACTGTCAAATTGGGATGTTTCCTCAACCTCTGCCAGGTTTTTCTGCCTGCTCACTATCCCCAAGCACAGCTCACAGGGGACTGCTGTGATTGCCCCTCCGGCCCATGGACAGCTGGTTTGCTGCCCAAGGGAAACAAACCCAGCCGGGCATCCCACACTGAGGTTTGCTGACTGGCTGTAGACACCAGTGATTTTTAGGAGGGTTTTGGTGCTTTGGCTCATGGCGGAACCACTGCATCTCTTACAGGATACTTGCAGCAGAAACAGGGTAGATGGCTGAGCCTTTCCCAATCCTCCAGCACAGGGGATGCTCCCCAGCATCTCTGGACAAGCACACCCCATCGCTTTGGCTCAGCACCCGTCACTTCCCACCCTGATGACCCGTTTTAGCAGTTCAGCCCCAGGAAACAAAGATGTTTAAAAACGCCTTACCCAGACACTCGTTGGCCTCTCGGGCGCTGGCCCGCTGCCAGGGCCGGTCGTAGTGGAAGGGCTTGCAGCGGTCGCACTCGGGGCCGGCCGTGTTGTGCTTGCAGTCGCACACCAGCTTGTGCTCCTTGTCCTTAACGCAGCGCGCCGCGTGCCCGTTGCACTTGCAGCGCCCGCCGACCTGCAGCTCCCCCACCGCATAGTAGTAGGGGGTGGAGCCGGTGCCCCCCTCCTCCTCGCCGGCGTCCCGGCTGCCCAGGTCACGGAAGAGATGCGGGCGGCTGAACACCACGCGGATGTCGGTGGCCGTCACCCAGTCCTGGAGCACGGGGCTGCTGTCGAAGTCCTGGGCCGAGGGTCGCCCGTCGAGGGTGCTGAAGGCGATGAGCCCCCCGGTGAGCGGGTAGAGGTCGGTGAGGCCGTCGGTGCACAGGGCCTCCTGCTCGTTCTGCTTGGTGACGGTGGCTTTGCTGGGCTTGCCGTAGATCTTGCGGCACTGGGAGGAGTAGTACTGGTAGGGCACCCAGGTCTTGCCGTAGTCCATGGACTTGAGGATGGCGGTGGACTCGGGCCGGGGCGAGCAGAACTGGAGGCTGACGTAGACCACCTCAAACTTCTTGCCAAGGGAGAGGGTGAGGGTGACGTTCTGGGGTGAGTGGTGGAGGGTTTCAGAGCGCCAGCAGGTCATGTTGGAGGCGGTGTTGAGGTCAGTCAGGTAGGCGGGTGGGTGGGCTCGGCGGGGGTCCGAGGCGTTGCAGTGCCGAGTCGGGGGCTTCCCGCACGTGCTGGAGGCTTGAACCTCCTTCCCAAAGGCAGCGTTGACAAATTCAGGGATGCAGCGTCGAGGAGCACCGCTCTCATCGTAGCAAGGATCTGGGGGGGTCTGCTGGGCCACGAAAGGGTTCACTGTCTGGGACAGGCCCAGCATGGCAGTGGTGAGGAACAGGCGCAGGAGCTGCAGGACCTCCATCCTTCTGGGGAGAGGGAAGTGGCTCCTCCCTGGAGGAAGAACAACGAGAGTGAGTGGCACCAGCAGTGTCATGGCCACAGCACCACCCACGCTGGGAGGGCTGGGAAGGGATGGGAAACTCCCCCATGTCTGGTCCATCACCTGCACCCGTCTTCCCACCCCGTATCCACTGATGCAGTATCCTGGGAGCAGGGCAGGGAGGCAATTACTTCATGTTGCCTCATCCACACCAACCCCTCCCTGCTCATCAGCAGGACTGAAACACCATGGAAATGGGAAAAGGACCTGAGCTCTGGATGGAGGAGGTTGAAATCAGGGTACAGCCTGTCCCTGGCCTCTTACAACCTGTCCTGGGGTGACAGGAATGTTCCTGCCTGCCAGCAGCCCTGGCTGTCACACACAGTTCAGAGACTCTGTCACTGCATGGCTGACAAGGTCTGGTGGTGGGGAAGAGCTAGGGGAGATCTTTCAGATGCAACAGGAGCTGCAAACCCCAAGTTGTCCACCTGTGGCACAAAATAGCTCCTGACAGAGCAGGAGAAACAGACAGCAGCAAAAACACCTTGAAGGCACATTGTGTAAGAGGCAGGAGCTCGTTGGGATGAAGACCTGGGGCTCCTGAACACAGCATCACTTTCCTTGCTGGCTATGGGCACAGTGGCTTCTCCAAGCCGGGGGCTGGCTCCCCTCCAAATTCCTTTGCCACACTACCCAGTAGCAAAGGAAGTTACTGTGGCCTCGCCCCCAAGAAATCCAGGTCTGGGTCTGGTGTGTTTGTTGACTGGGGGAAAGGCCAGAACCAAATGCTGGACTCCTCTCCCAGCAGCTGCAGCACAGGGCCAGGGAGCTTAGAGGCTCCCAGGGGCTGTGGCCCATCTCCTGGATTACTGGCTTGAAAAGTGGAAGAGGCCTGGAGGTCACATTCCCTCCTGCTGGCTCTGACTGCATGAAGGACCTCCCACACAACGCACATCGGCCACTCCCGTTCTTACCCCTGAGCCTCCTGGCTGGGTGGGTGGCGTCAGCCCTGCCATCCCATGGGTTGTGCTGAGCCAAAGCCAAGTTGTCCAGCCTCAACCAGCCCATTGCCCCGACCAGGCAGGAGGAGGGGATCCCCTGATCGTCCCCTCTCCCACTGGTAAATCCTTACTGGATGGCTTGTGTTTCTCTCTGAGGAAGGAAGCCCTGCATGGCCCAGCCCAGTATCCCCAGCTCCAGTCCCCACCTACAGCCCCAGTGCCACTCCTGCCTGTCCAGCTGCCCACTCTGGCCAAAGGAGGCTCCAAGGAACAGCCATTTCAATGATCCAGGACCTTTTTTTGGTTTGTTATTCCATTTTGCAAAGAAAAAGGAGCCATGACTGTGGAAGAAAGCTGCCTCTCCAGGCTGCCAAACCACTAATGAGGGGAAGCTCCTCCCTGCCCAGCCACGGTCAGCCCAGCAGCCACAGCCTGTGCCTGCCAAGGGAGCAACAGGGACAGGGGTCTCAGCCCATCCTGGGGCATTTCCCCCGGGGCAAACCTGCCCTTGCCACTTCTGTGCTGTTTCCTCACTGCTTAATACTCTGCTGATGGAAAAGGAGATGTGAAAAATTGGCAGCTCCCTTGGTGGTCCCTGCATTGCCCCAGCTGCACAGTTCCAGCTTTACACAGTGCTGCAGAGCCTTTTGGGGACAGGTCAGCTCGTGGCTTGGTGGCTTGGCTGCCAGCAAGACAAAGGATTCTGTCCCTGGAGTGCCCAGAGCATCGAGAACCCACTACTTGAGGAGTGCGGCTGCAAGATCAGAGACTGCAGGGATGTAGCAGTCACCACGGCAGAGGAGGCGCTGTGCCACGAGCACCAGGCAGGGGAGAGCATCCCCCGCTGCAGGCAGCCCACAGGGCCCCGTTGGAACTCCCAGTCCCACTGCAGGCAGCTGCCTCCTGGGCAGGAGGTGAAGCCACGGCTGCTGCCAGATCCCTGCATCTGCTTGTTGAGCAAAGGCTGCGGCTGGTTAATCCCCTGACACAACCCCGACAGGGTGATCCCCAGCCCCCGCCTGGTGCTGAGCAGTGCACAGTGGGCACAAGCCCCTGCCAGCCCACTGGCAGAGCCCTGCTCTTGTGTTCTCACCCAGCCAAGGCGCTGCAAGGTGCTGAGGGACCCACCAAGACCCAGCCATGCACGTACTTGCAGAAGCCAGGGCTGCACCTTTGGCCCTGCGGTGCTGCCAGCCCTCTCCCTGTCACTGTCCCCCTCCCGCTGCACATCCCACAGAGGGCATGCAGTCAGGTGCTGCAGCCATCACCTCCCATCCCACCACCCACAGGGCAGCGCTAGCAGAGAGACAACCCTGTGGGAAAACCTCTGCACCAGGAGGAGAGAGGAGAAACCCCCAGGGGTCCTCAGCAGCTGCATCCCTCCACCCCAGGGAGAATCAGGATGCATGGAACAAGGCATCTACTAAACCCTGCCAACAAAGAGTCTCCTCCACCCCCTCGCTGCTATGCGGCAGCGAGGTGACAGGAGTGGGGACATGCTCAAGCAAAGGCCTTTTAATTTCCTGTCTGGTAAGACACAAAGGTGTGGGAAAACCCTTGCCCAGGGGAAAGCGACAGCAGCAGCACTCTGGTAGCCAGGGGGGAGGACACGGGTGAAGCTGTTACGAGCACTGGAGCAGCAGGTCTAGGACCCAGGACCAGATTACTCCTGGTTTAGGCATGCAGAGGGGCATGAGCATCTCCTGCTCACCCTCCCTGCCCCCCTGGGAAGCTTTGTCCCTCCTGCCAGTCTAACCAAGGCACGAGTCCCTGAGGTTCAGTGCCGAAGTTTTGGTGGCTCTGCTGCCAGGGAGCAGCCACTGGGGAGCCAGCGCTCGCCCAGCAGCGCATCAGGCTGCGGAGGCAGGGCATGAGTGGAAATCATTATCATCTGCAGGACCACACACAGGCACGCACGCTCCGTGCTCAGCTCACCCCATTATCCCACTGAAAGAGAGCTGGGGCCAGTGGTCTCCGCGGGCCTCACCTCCGTATTGGAGAGGAGGGCAAGCTGCAATCTGCACCCTTTTATGCATATTCAGCATGACCCCGGGACTGCCGGCAAGCTGCCAGAGAGGCCTGGGAGTGGGTATTTCTCTCCCCAGCCCCCATCTGCCCCCCCTTCCCACTTCCCATCTTTGCTGCCCCCGGTTCAGATCAAATGGAGACTCTGCTGACTAAGCAGAGAGAATTGGGATGACCCCTGGGTGCCGAATCCAGCCCAGCACGCTCCTGGATCCGGCATGAGGAGGGACATGAGCAATGGGGTGCCGTTCCCAGGGACAGCATCCCGAAGGTGTCCCCGGCGAGGCTCTCGGGTGGCTGCCAGCTCCCTGCCGCCAGCAGCGCCCGTGGCCCGGGGGCATGCGGCGCAGGGCTCACCCTTCCCGAGGAAGCGGCCGCCCTCCCAGCTCCTCCCCAGAAGCGGCTGCATTTTTGAGGTGGGCGATTTCCTCACTCCTCCACTCCGGGAATGCTAACAGCCGTGCGGCTTGGAAGGAAGTCATGCCGCCGGAGCGCTTCAGAAGTGCTTTAAAAAAAAATTAGCTTCCACATCCAACACCTCCACACCCCTTCCCTCTACAACCACACGCTTCCCAGAGCGACCAGCAGCGTTTCCTGCCTTGTGGGAGACTTGTCAGGGTGATGCTCCAGCCCACCGTGGGCTCCTTTTCCATCTTCTTTCCAGGAGGCACTGCTACTGAGGGTGATGCTGGGTGCAGATGCATGCCTGGAGCTCCAGGTCTCCTGATGCTGAGCCATCAGGTAGGTGCTCGGTCCCCAAAATAGAACAGATGAGGCAAGTGCAGCAGGTGAGGCAGGGCAAGGAGAGCAAACTTCCCACAGCATGGATGCTGGTGCCTACAGCAGGTCCAGGATCACCACCTGGCAGTCGGGGCCACAGCAACTTTGCTGAAGTAATTACAGGATTAGGTGGAACAACACAGGGCAGGGAGGGAAGCGGGTTATTAACCACATTTGATCCCAGGACCTTTGCAGCACAGGAGCAGCCTTCTCTAATTAAAGTGGAGGGGAAGGCATGAGTGGTGCTCTGCTGTTGGAAAAATGTGGGCTTAGAGGGCAGGTGGTGGCTAAAGCTGAGCAGCCAGCACTGCCCTGGAAGGGGAGGGGAAAACCCCAAGGAATGACAGGGGAATGGTGCTGCTCCCCCAGGCTGCTGCCCCCGCACCAATGCTGCTGCTGTGGTGCAGCCAACAGCATTTCTCCTCCAGGCCAGGACAGCAGGGTGTGAGGGGGACTTGCTTGACTTGAGGAAAAGACGTGGCCTTGCTTGGAATGGGTTGAGATGGGAACGACTGGTCGCCGTGAGGGGCTGCATCGCCCTGTGCACAGAGATCAGCTCCTGGGTGCCAGCGCAGGGCAGGGACGGAGCCCTGCCCGCATGGGGCACAAATAGGCACAGCAAAAGCCATGGGTCAGGAGGCAGAGATTCCGAGATTCCTGGGCAAGGACCAAAGGACCTGACTACTTGAGGGGGTCCAACAGCTAAAACTCTTGGGCAAGACTGATCCAGGAGGACTGCTCGTTCCTGTGGGGATGAACTGTGTCATCCCCAGTAAAGCCCACCAGCACCTCAGATGCCCTGTGAGAAGGAAGCCACTGGGGGGATGGGACAGGACCCAAAGCAGAAGAGGAACGATGTGCTCAGAGGAGCTGAAACCAGGCACAAGTGACCAGAGCATATCCCTTAACCAGGGTGTATCTGCTACTACAACCTGCACATTCCCACCTTGTTACAGGCCCTTTGTAATGAGGGCATCTGCACTCCCTTGCCTCACATGCTGTGGGAGCAACGCCCTGCAGCTCAGCCCCAGCCCATGAACAAGATCCATCCTGGGAGGCTGCTGGCGTCCCTGGATACCCAGGTCCCTCTCCCACCATGCCAGTGCCAGCTGGGGGAAGCTTAATTCCTCCACCCAACAAACAGAATCAGGCCCAAACTCTGCTCTGGTCATGGATAAATCATTCCATGTGTTTCTGGGATATAAAAACACAACCGAGAAGTATTTAAAATGAAAGGAAAAACTCCATGGAGCCAAAGTACTGGTCCGGCTCAGCTTTCCAGAGGGAGGGAGCGGGCGCTGGGAGAGGCTGGAGGGATGCAGTGTGGCTGGGAGTGCTAATCGCCTTCCCAGCCGCTAATGGAGCTACCGGCGCCCACTTGGGACATGGCTAATGGCACAGAGGAGATGCCTCACTTTCCTTTACAGGCTTCCTCATTTCTCCTGATATTTAAGTATCAGAAGCTTCTGAGTGCTTACGGCCCCACATCCGCAGGGCTGCCCGCTCCGCGCGGCCCCTCGGGCTCTCAGCCCCCTCCACGCACAGCTCAGGGGGGCAATTACACGGCAGCATCTTCCTGCAGCAGGCGCTGCAGGTGATGGATATTGCAATGCACTCTTGGCAGGTCGGAGCCAGAATTACACAAGCCATACGATACCCCGGCGGTGCCAGGAGACGCGTACAAATTACACTGCACGCAGGAAAGGATGGGCCAGATTCTGACCTCAGTGCTTTGGCATCGGCCCGAAGTAACTCCATTCACATCGCGCCAAACCAAGACGTAAGCAACTCCATTCAAATTTACACTGGCATACCTGTGGTCAGGATCTGGCCTGGCTTGAATTAGTTGCAGCCTGATGTTACAAAAGGCAGAAACGGAGCCCAGATTTCCAAGGTTATCGAAAACAACCAAAAAATAAAAGAAAAAAGAAACCCACCATAAAGCAAACAGTCCCCAGGCTACTCAGCTATGTGCAGGGAGCTGTCAAACGCAGGATGCTCGGACACATCCCTGCTCACCAGTTTCGGTAACTCATAGGCCGTGCTGACCACAGGAAGGAGGGACCAACGCGCAGCACGGGTGTCCTGCTGGGCCCCCATGCCCACTCTGCTCACCACTGGCCCTGCGTAGAGGTGGTCCCGCTCCTGGGAGAGGACACTTCAGCATAGGATCACCCATGTGAGGCGGACCTGAATCCATTTTGCTGCAACTCTCTTGCATCCCCCAGCTAGTGCAAGCTGGAGATCTCCTAAAGTTCCCAATGCAACAGCAACTCAAGGAGGCATTTGGAGCAGGGCAAGCAAGCACTGTCTGGATGCATTTGGACTGGATGGTCCTTGTGGGTCCCTTCCAATTCAGGGTGTTCTATGATTTTTTTCTGCCCAATTTATTAACCTCTACTACATCTTGACCAGTTATTGTTTTACCCAACTGTAACCCCACCCCAGTGTCCTGAACCCCTTTGCACATTCCTACCACAGTGCTTGGCTCTACTGAGTGGTCTCAGCAGCATCCCTGAAGGTGCAGAGGGTTTTCCTCCCACTACTCCCAGTGGATGCAAGGGACTCACAGTTCCAGTCCAGAAGTCCTCATTGCTTCCACCCCTTTCCAGTCCATATGAGAATAAAGTGATCTGGTTTCCATAACATCCCTCATTGCATTTTCACAACATGCCGGGCACAGATGTTGAAAATAGTCTGGATGAATATTTAAAATGGTATTCAGAGATGACAACATTTGGCCGGCTTTGAAAGATCTCTCACATTGGGCAGAGGATGCCTCACAACAACAGGCTGGAAACACACTGCACTTTGACATCTCATTTTTTTTACCCCCTCTCTGGCTATTGGTACGATATTTCATGCCCCTGGTGTCCCACAGTCTGTTATTGCTTGAGTGCCAGCCAAGCCTGCAGCATTAGGAAGAAGCTGTCACGTACGTTTTTAAACATCACGGGGCAAAGCGGAATATGGAAAATCTGTTGCGTTTCCATACGGACCGCGAGTGTCCTGCGCAGGCTCAGGGAGGGGCTCGAAGGGGCACAAAATAATCGCTTCCTTATGGAGCAGGGCCTGACTAACCAGGGTGGGGGAACAGGGGGCAGAGGTGCTCCCTCAACACCCTTGACACGGTGGGCTGCTTCCCTGCTGAAGACATCTCAGCACATGCCCCGAGGTGTGCACTGATGCTCACCTCCTCCTTCAGGGCTGGGGAAACCCCCTCTCAGAGTCACACCTCTGCCAGCAGCCAGCCAAGGTGGGACCTCCATTCCATCCAACCCACACTGAAGACACCATTGTTCTGGTGCTCAGAGAGCAGAGGAAATGCTCCTCAGCCTTGATGCCTAGCAGCCTGCATTTCTGGTGAGCATCTTGGGCTCAGCTGCTTCCCTAGGCCAGGCTTCTCTCCTCCACAGCCTGCAGACACACATCAGCTCCTTTCCAACCTGGCTTTACACCTGCCCTCTTCTCTGCAGGGACTTACCTTCCTTCCACACACAGGTGGAAGAAGAAGGGATGTTGGGACCCTAGCAGCCCACCCTGCTCTTGAACTGCTGAATCTCCTGTCCCCTCATCAGCCCGCTTCTAACAGGTGTCAGAACAGCCCAGCAGCTCCCTCTGTTTTGTAAATGGGATACTGCAGAAAAAGAGAAAAAAAATTTGCCCTCCATCCACCCAAACACCTCAAAGGGTGTTTCCAGCACACGGCTGAAGCCACATGCCTCTCCACGGGTTACAGAGAGCTCCAGCCTCTCCTGGCTCTGAGAGACAGGCAACAGCAAACTTGGCTGGGGAAGAAGGATCTGTGGCATTTCCAGCCATGCAGGGTGTGCACATCCAGGTCTATGCTCAGGATTGTCTCTGCCTGGCTACAGGTCCAAAACAAACCACACGGATGGAAGTGGGGATGCTCAGCCTGGCTTGCATCCCATACATTCATGGGATGAGCTCCCTGAGAGAGGAGTATCCATGCCCAAGTACTGCCCAGATGAGCAGAAAGCCGGCAGGACCACAGCACTGCCAGAGGAGCTTGTGCTCCTGCCCACAGGGCCTTCCTCACCCACCCTGCTTGGCGACGCAGCAGCCTGCCAAGCACCACGTCCCCATCACACCAGTTAGTCCTCTTCCCAAGAAAGGTATTTCCACCCACCCACTCTCCAGTGGGCCAGGGAAGCTGTGGGTAGGATGGCGTTCTGAGGAAATGAGGCTTCAGCAGCTCCAAGAGAGGAAAGCAAAAGCAAACCCACCAAACGCCGCCCAGCTTCCCTTCTTCCCGTGAAGCCGCCTGCTCGCACGTTCGCTGGTCAGAGCTCTCACCCCAGCTGTGGCTCCGGGCCGGGTGCTGGGGTGTGAGGGTCTCACCCAGCCTGGTCCCAGAACCGCAATGGAGCTGAGCACATCCCCTGGGAGCCGTTTCCAAAGGGAACTGACCCTCTGAGCCACCCCACAGAGGGGTCTCTTGGGGCAGCCGTGCCGGGAAGGGACCAGTGACGGACCCCTGCCTG
This sequence comes from Machaerirhynchus nigripectus, assembly GCA_013397975.1. Classification (NCBI taxonomy): domain Eukaryota; kingdom Metazoa; phylum Chordata; class Aves; order Passeriformes; family Dicruridae; genus Machaerirhynchus; species Machaerirhynchus nigripectus. Next base: position 128,509 of record VZRQ01011025.1, on the reverse strand, counting down.
CGGTGGTGACACGGGCGATGCCACCCGCCAAGGTGGCTTTGTGCGGCGGAGCCCTCACAGGCGGAGAAGGGCCTGCGGCGGGCAGGGGACCACGTGCATGCCTCGTGCCCGGTCAGCCGGGGCTGGCACCGCGGGCTCGGCCTGGC
>VZRQ01011025.1:113936-124437 GCA_013397975.1 Machaerirhynchus nigripectus | reverse complement strand
GGCCTCGGCCGCCGGGCACGGGCGCGGGGTGCGCGGCCACGCCGGGGCCCGGCACCCCGCGGCTGGCCCCTTGCCAGAGGAGTCCAGCTGTCCTCCAGCCCCCAGCCGTGCCGAGGAAGGAGGACGTGTCGCAGCGGGCAGCACCAGCCCCATCCCGGCGTGTCGGAACGGCTTCTTGAGGTGGAGGCTCGTGTTTCCAGACTAGCAGGGAAGAGACCCTACCTACTGCCTCCCCACGTCCTTCCTTAACCTCCTCACTGGAGAAAGAAGAGGTTTACTGCCAGAAGGGAGGAATCCTTCCTTTGGCTGGTCCCACAGGCCCCCCTCCCAGTGCAGTAAGAGAGGAGGATCCCATTTCAGCCACTGGGTCATCTTCAGGATGACTCCATAACTCTCATGTTTCCCTTCTTTCTGTGCTATTTACTCTTCCAAGGGCACCTCATCTGCCTCCCTTTTGGGACTATCAGTCTCCTGACAGACACATCTCCCTTCCCACCCTGTGCTCAGAGTCTGTCCCCACACATGGTTTCTCCTGGAGTGCAGGTCACAGCAGCTGTTCCCGGGAACTGAAATGTGGCCTTGCAGGGAGGAACAGACACCCCCCTCACGGGGTGTGCTTCGCCCAAGGCATCCTGCCGTGCTCTGTCACACCAGTGGCTTGGGGCTCACCTGAGCCTCAGCAGCCCTTGGGGGTCTGTTCCCTCCAGCCTGACTCTCCTGCTCACCACCAGCCTCCCCGCAGCCCCAGTGCATCCATGGTGCATTTGGGCCCTTCCTCTTGCTCTGCACAGCTGGGGAACAGAGCTGTCCTGGGCTGCCTCCCCAGCCTGGGGTCCAGATGCTGGCAGCACCCAGGGTTTGAGCACTGTGGGGATATGGGGGCAGCCCAAACAGGCCCTCCCCGGGGACCAGTAGTCCTGCTCTGGGCCACAACAGCTCTTCTCTGCCACCCAGAAAGGTCAGTAGGGGCAGGTCACCCTGGTGGAGACGGGGTCAGTTTGTTGAAAGGTGTGCAGTGAGTGTGGCTCGGGAGAAGGAACCCAGTGGGACATCACTGACAAATCCCAGCATGTAACTGCACACAGCGCATAGAGCCAGTGCAGTGCCAGTACATGGACTTCGCCTGCCCTGCCCCTGCTCACCCCAGCACGAACTTCGCACAGCTCAGGCACAGTGCTGGAGCTTCAGCTTACAGCCCCAGGCCAAGGTGGGCCAGCCCAGGGGACTGCAGTCCTGTAGCAAGGTGGAGCCAGGGCAAGGCTGGAGAGATGTTGAACCTACCGCAGTGTGTGCTGAGGCCGTGTTCTGGTGTCATTGCCATTCGTGGTCTTGGGCTGGGGAATGCTGTGGAAAGATGCTGCAGAGGCTGGGGACAATGTACAGCACAGCCCTCAAACATGCTCCATGCCCCCAGGAAGTGGCAGTTCTGCAGGCACTCAAGGTCCTGCTCTTCTAGCACATCTTCAGCTGTGTTATACTACTGTGGCTGCTTTTAGCCCATGGCAAAGGGACTTGCGCGTCCCTGCTTAGAGTGAAAACATTCCTGGACAGTGCTGAATGTGATGAGCGTGTCCCAGGTCCCCCTATCCAGCAAGCAGCTGGGGCCAGAAATTGATTTTGTGCCTCTTTCTCTCTCGTCAGCTTCCTGAGCTGCAAGACCTAAGCCTGGCCCTTTCCTGAACACGCTTTGGTTCATCTTTAACTGCTCCCATTCCCACATCACTGCCATGGCTGTGTGTGCAGACCTCTCAAGAATGTCACCCCCACACCTTACACTCCTGACTGTGCCCCCCTGCTCTGCAGTGACCGCTCCGACACCGGCACGTTCCTTCCCCACGGCAGGCAGAGGGACACGCGTGTCCCCAAGGGCGCGATCGCAGCAGCCGCGGGACCCTCCAGCCCCGGGGGAGCGGTGGCTGCGAGCCCGGCCCGGCTCGGCCCGGCGGCCGCGAGGTGGAGCCGCTCCCCCGCAGCTGCGGCCGCTCGCTCTTTGCCGGGGAGAGGCTCCGGCCGCCGGGAGCGGGTGGATCGGAACAGCGGGGTAAGCCGGTCCCGCGGGGCCACTGAGAGCCGAGTGTGCGTTCCCATCGGCAGGAGGATGCTGTGCCTGTCTTGCTGCCCTCAGGTGAAGGATGCTGTGCTTGTCACAAGTGGGAGGATGCTGTGCGCGTCTTGCACGCCTTGTGCCAGGCAGGAGTCTCGGGGTGCTCTCGGGGCAACGGGGCCTCTCAAGGATGCACAGATGCCTGCCAGCAGCACCTCTGCTGAGCGTGATTATGTGGATGCAGAGTGAGGGTTTCTCCTGAGAAACACCTCACCTGAATTTTAAGAGCTGTTTTCCAGGGGCCCAAATGATGTTCACGGGCCTGAAGTAAGAATAAAGTTCAGCATTAGCACGAGGCGCTCTTTTAATAAACCTCATCAGCTACCTCAGCATCTTCATGTGCTGGGGACCCTGCTCCCATCTGCTTTGGTTTCCCTGCTCCAGTCCTTGTGCAGGGATCAGAAGGAGTCGGGCGGTGCTCTCTCGCACCGGAGGAATGTGAGCCCTGCCGGCTGGCAGATAACACCTCGTCCGCAGCGTTGGAAGAGCAGGCATCCACTGCAGAACGATGTTGCAATCGGAGCACAGCGTGTGCCTGGTGCTTCAGGGGTGTTCCCAGCGAGACACCAAGGGAGGAGGTCCGCAAACCTGCCCTGCAGATGGAGGCTGTCCTGTGTGAGCCGGGAGCAGCTTGCTACGCTGGCTCTGGCATGGCTGGGGTTGAGGTTTGGCTTGAGTCTTGTTTGCTCCAAACCAGCTCTGTGTTTGGGTAGATTTGGGTTGGGATTCCAGAGAGCCTCAGCAGCTTGGGCTGTGCCTCTGTTGCTCTGTTGGGCACAGCATGGGGGACCCTTGGTTGCCCGAGGGTTGGGAGCCCCAGCCTGCTGCTGGGACCATGAGTTGCAGCACGGAGATGCCAGCCCATGTCTCCAAGGCAGCAGGGCCTGTTGCTGCTCAAACTTGCCTTGAGCAGCTCCTGTGGCTCCGGGGCCTGCTCAGTTGCAAGCAGCAGCAGCTACTGTGGTATAAACAAATCCCTGTGTTTTGAAGTGGTGGTGGGATTGAAGCGCCTGCTCCCTCATCCTCTTCGGGAGTGCGGGCACACGAGCAGCCCGTAGGGATGAAGGCAATTCACAGCCCCAAACTTGCCAGAGTTCCAGGAGTGTTTGGACAACGCCCTCAGCCACATGGTGGGGAATGTTAGGGTGTCCTGTGCAGGGCCAGGAGTTGGACTTGATGTTTGGGGGCCACTTCCAGCTCAGGAGATTCTGTGATTCTGTGAATTCCTGTGAGGCAGCAGAAGTGTGAGCATACGGTCAAATGCACGTGGCCACAGTTCTCCAGTCCTTCAGATTGTCTGGGGAGGTCATGGCTCCGCTGCCTCTGCTGATGGTGTGGGGCTGAGCTCCCAGTGAGGGAGGAGCCCAGGGGGTCCCTTGGTGTGGCCATGTCAGAGCAGGTGGCACAGGCCTTGCTGAATCAGCTAGAGACCTTTGTCCGAAGCTGTCCTGAAAATGAGTCTTTCTGAAAGGTGGTGGTGGTACCTGGCTGGCAGCCAGATGGTTGGGGGAAGAGGGGATAGAGAGAGGAAGGGCTGGAACAAAGGGCTGGGAAGGAGGGACCAGGGTGAACAGTGAGAGAAGGAAGGCAGGAGAGCAGAGGTGGGAGGGAGGGAAGGGAAAGAAACTCGTAGGAAAACATGGTGTGAAGAGGGAGAGAAGAAAGACGGTTTGGGGGGTTGGGGGGAAGAGAAACACACAGAGAGTTTTGTAACAACTTAAATTCATTCCAGACAATGTCCAAGGAGCCCTGGCAGCACGGGTTGAAACTAACCCTGCCTTTGATTTTATGAGTTCATTATATGTTGTTTGGGACAGTGATTCATGCATCTTGGCTGCTTCACATTTTCCCTTGTGTCACAAATGAAGAGGGGACCACGAGATGGATTCTTTGGATGGAAAGTATTCCCTCAATTGTTAGGTAGATGTCTCTGCCATGCAGAGATCCCAGGAGAGTGGTCTCCTGGGCTGCCCAGCTCCCTGCACAGCACACACAGCCCCTGTGCCTCGTGTCTTGCTCCCTCTCAAAGGGAAAGCTCTGGGAATGGCTGGGCAGAGGGAGGTGAGAAGATGCCCAGTGGTGGCCACATATGTTCTGTGCCTGCCCTTGTCTGCAAAGCCCAGAACGGGCCAGCGGATGGACAACTGGGAGAGCTCAGACCTGTGTGGGGAGGATATCCAGCCACCAAGGACAGTCCTACGGCCAGGGTCCCAGAGCCCATCTCTGCAGATGGTGAGGGAGGGTGACCCCAAGGTCACAGCCCCAGCTTGGGGACCACGCTGGGGTCATCCTGCAGCACTGCTGTGGGTGCTCCTCACCTCCATCCCCATCCCAAGATCATCAGTGCACTTAGAGGTTGTCACTGCTCAAAGGTGTGAGGCACTGGATGAACTACAGGGAAAACCATTCAGGAATGGGTTGGTGGCTTCCAGACCATTATGGCTGGGAATATTTACAACCCTAATAATAGGCCCTGGTCAGGAAAGTAACAAAACCTGCCCAAGGCAGCATCAAAATTTGCATTGGAGCTTATTGAAAAACACCAATGACTTGGTTGGGTATTGTTACTATTTTTAGCTTTCTGTGTCATTTCAAGCTTTCCAATGAAAGGAAGAAAAGTCTCACAGATTTTTAGATCATGTTGGTAGAGAAAGTACAGACCTCCAAAACTGGACACCAAAAGCTCTTTGCCTGGCATTTTCTGGTTTTGATTTAAAATTTTTCTTCCAAATGAGACAAAGTTCAGCAAAGTGTTATATTTTGACCAGAAAGGCATTTTTCATTGTGGTTGGTCCTGGCCCAAGCCCTGTGAAATGACAGTGCTTCTACCTTGGTGAGCTGTGACCAGCCTGCAGAGCTTCCCATGCTGCTGTACCTTACACAGACCAGCGGGAAAGTGCCTTGAAGATCCACACACTTACTGGGGCATGGAAACCTTTGCAGCGGCCTGAAGTAGCTCGAAAGGAGAGCTGAGACTTTCTTACAAGATTGCACTAGTGCCAGGTGAGCTTCATGTGGACTCCCAGGTAGAACCACCACGCAGAAATCCATCTTGAGATGGGCTGTGGTGAAGAGGACGAGAAGCCCTGAAGTGGGGTGGCTGAAACTCGGGGTGTGGCACAGGGGGGGACCAGCCCTGCAAGTCCCAATCTGCCCTGCTCAACTGAGTTCCAGAGACCCAGGTACCCCACACTCCCTCCTTCCTTTAGGCCCGGGCTCAGGCGCTGCTGGTCCTGCAGGGAGTCTCTTCTGAGGGTACAGCGCAGTCTTTATTCTGCTGGGACTGCAGGCCAGCATCTTTCCCCAGCACAAGCTTCCCTTCAGGAAAATGAGGGGTTGTTTTTTGTTTGAATGTTGTTGTTTTTAAAGAGAATTCTTAGGAAAAACACTCGCTGAGATGGATCAGCTCATTTTCGAAGCTATCCTGAGGCAAAAGGCAGAGGGTGTGGGCTGCGATACACACCCACATCTGTACAATGAGGAAGGCAACAGCGCAAAGCAAAAACAATTGCATGAAAAGCTTTCCAACAACAAAGTTTGCAAACCCGCAGAGCCCAGGCTATTTCTTGTGGTCGGTGGGTAAGAGTTCCCAGATAATAGGGCCTGACAATGGAACAATGGGGGCCGAAAGACGCGGTTCATGATTAGGAGTTATATAACAGCGGCTGGCATTTATTAATAACACTCGTGCTGGGCTTCATTTTCTTAGTTAGCACTTTTCAGGTTCAGAGCACTTTACAGCCCCTGGCTATTCCATATTGAATGAGGTGACCTGGAGCAGTAGGAACAACCTTCATGCCTGCTTCTCTTGCAGACCTTACAGGGGCGAAAGGCAAATGCCAAGCAATGGGCTTTCACTGGCTATTTGGGACCTCTCCTGTACCCCACAGTCATGGGGTGGAGTAAGATCACAAAGGAACGTAATTTGGGAAAACAGAGTTTTCTGGGACGTGTTACTGAACCTTAATGTTTAAAAAGTGCTCCTTTTCCTGGAGAACGAGAAAAGCTGGGACTTTCACTGGGACGCAGGAATATGATTGGGTGTGATCCCAAATGGGAACCAGCCCTGGAGGAACAGTTCCCCAGCCAGCCCGCAGTGATGGCATCTGCCTTGTGGCACAGCTCTGGGAGCAGGAGTGAGCCGTGCCACACAGACAACCCCGACGGCTGCTTACCACGGCCTGGGACGGGCTGGTGGGAGCGCTGGGCATGGCTGAGCCCGGGCAGGCTGGGCCAGGACAGAGGCTTTCTGTGCCCGGCTCTCATGAGACCCTGACGCAGAGCAGCAGTCATCCCGCCGGCACAGGGGATGAGCGGTCCTGTCTGAACAGGTTGTCTCCTTCTGGTCTGGCTATTTATTGCTCCTCTGACTGTTGCTCATGGTATGTGCTGACCGCTCAGCCTGCTCATGAAAAACAAGAGAATTCCCGTCCAAGCTCTGGTGCCAAGCAGGCAGCGACGCTTTTCTTGTGAGCAGGCCTGAGAACCTCTCCTCAGCCCTGTGAGGCAGATGTCTCAAAAGCGGCTCAGACCTGGGAAAGTTGTGGTCCAGGGTCAGGCTTTGGCCTCAAACACCCAAACAGCTCATCAGGCAGTCCCCTGTCTGCTCCAGAGGCAGAACCAGCACAGGCAGGAGAAAAACCTGCCTGTGTGAATGGAGCTGAAAGCAAAAGCCTCATGGCCCCACAGCTTTACTCCTAACCAGGAAGCATGGGAGAGCTGCAGATTCCCACAGGATAACACTGCAAGGAGAAGGAGGCAGGGTTTGCACCTACAATGGTGCCTTGTGCCTTTTTCCACTGGTTCTAGAAGTGCACGTGCTCCAGTGAGCAGTCCTGAGGCATGGAAATTCACACTTCCAGCAGTTCCTCTTATAGGAAAGGCCTGGAGATGCTGAGCAAAGCCAAGGGCAAAGAGCCACCCCAGGGCCTGCCCTGTGACAAGCCCCAGGAGGCCTGGGGAGGTGCCTGCACAGCCTGACTGGAGGCACAGAGCTGTGATGCCGAAGGGATTCCCAGAGCCCATTGAGCAGTAGCCAAGCTGATGTATCCTGGAAGGAGGAAATCTCTTTTTTTGGTAAGATCGAAATCATTCACATCTGTCCAGATGTGCCTGCCTGCACAGGAGAGATCTTGAGATAACAGATACCGTGACCCTGCTTTTTTTTCACCTGGTCTCTCAGAGATGCTGGCAGCACCAGGAGCAATTTTAGCACTTGTAAACCATCCTCCCACATGGGAAAAAACCTCCCACGCCATCAGCTAATGCTGTCTGGTGGAGAGCAGATTGCACTCCAGATGCCAGAAGCATCGGTGGTTCGGGGACTCTGCTCACTGGAACCATCTGCCAGTCGATGGCTTATCAGCTCTTCCTCCCCGAGAGCGCTCGGGGGCTCACCCTGCAGGCTGCTCCCTGCACGTCCTCCCAGCCCTTTGCTGCCTGCACGCCCAGTGCTGTGGGAGGCAGAGACAGCACGATGCCAGCGGCTCAGCACCCTCTGCGAGGCAGCCAAGCACAGGCAGGGCTGCGAGCAGGGCTCACTGGTGACACACAGGTTGGGCTGGGTTGCCCTCAGGTCTTTGGCTGCAGAGTGTATTGTTGGTGGTGTCAGGGGAAACCAGGGTGTTTCCTGGGTTTTCTCTCCTCATGGATTGGGGAGTCTTGGGAAAGTCAGTCCTGGGGCTTCTTCCTGCTCCTCCTGTGTGCCCTCCTGCACAGCGGCGGCGGATGACAACCAGGCCAGGTCAGGGCACCCCACGCAGCATGACCATGTCATGCCATGTGACATGGGTACTAAGAGGGGAATAGTGCCCCTCAGGCCCCCAGCCCAGGACATCTGGCCCTGATGATCTCTGGTGGGCTGCCCAGGACAGCCCTGCATATGGGATCCAGCTGCCTGTGCCTGACTCCAGGTGAGGCGGGATGAGGTGAGACTGGCTGGATCAGACAAGCAGCCAGGGGAGATGATGAGAGTACTTTCAGACCTTTTAAATCAAGACTTAGATGTGCCCTTTGCTGCTGAGATTGAAATCAGGACCCTCCTAGCTTCAAAGACAGTGAGCATAAAAGGTCAAATTTCTTTGCTGTACGTCCAAGGTGAGAGCTATAGCCAGAACTGTCTAACAGCACACTGTTCCAGGCAGGAAAATCCTTTTGTTATATGCCTTGAAGTACTGAACAGAAAAGGCTTAAATACAAATTAGTTTTTTGCAGGGAGAAATACATACTGACCCAGGCAAGTTGATGAGGATTAAAACATTCTCCTCACATTTACTGGGAAAGGATCACATCCACCATCTGGCCTGAAAGGAACTTCTGGTTCTTTTTTGGCACCCTAATCTGAATGCACAGTCTGTGGGTTCAAACTGGGTCAAAAGGCTCTGGTGCTGTCTGGGGTAAATCTCTAAAATGCCCATCATGACCTTTTCCCTACAATTTAATTTGATGGGAAATTGCACAGGCAGAAAAATAATGAAGTTTTAAGGTAAGTTTGGTCTAAAAAATTTCCTGCCAGCAGTAGATGCAGTTCATGGGGCTGTTTCCTTCTGGCATTTGTCTCTGCACCCATCTTTCGTGCCTTCCCACCTCCAGGTGAGGTGCATTTGACAGTACGGCACTGGCTGAATGACAGAGGGTGCCAAAGCTGGTCTCTCTGCATCCTAGTGGCAATTACTCAGTGCCTCATCTTCTGTGTTTCTCCGTCTGCTCTGCCTTGTTTGAGGTTTTACCCTGTTGGAGGTTGGGGTTCTTTTGGACTTGTCCTTCTGATCATGCTTTGCACCTCAGAGATCGAACTGAAGAGCTCTTAAGAGAGGAGAAGGAACTCCGTTCCTGAATCCATGGCCTGGGGCTTCCCTGGCTGCGCTCCAACAGCTCTCGGGGCAGAGCAGAGCCCCCCTTGGAACTCAGTGCCACAGAAGAAGAAAGGAAGAAGCAGGGCAGCGATGACTGGAACTGCAAGTCCACGGGGTTCGTCAGTAGGAATTAGTGCCTTATTTACCAGTGCACTACTCTATGCCCAGGATTAAGTCCTCACATCCCATGTTTCAGCAGGTTTGCCCAGAGCTCTTATTCTCCTGTGTAGGCATCCACAGAGTCACCTCCTGCCTGCACTGCACAGGGGAGGAGGCTTGCAAACGGTCTTTGTTAAGCAGATGTGCCACAAGGTCCTTGCCAGCACTTCTTGATGAAAAAAGGCATAAAAATATAAAATTTTGATGAAGAACAGAGGGAAAAAAACCTGACTGAATTTTCACAATTCCTTTCCTGATTCCTGTCTCACTACAGTTGGCTGAATGTTTCTAAATTCAGCTACGCTTCAAAAATTTCTGACCAAAAAACACAAGGACGTTTTTAGAAAAACGTTTCTCAATTTTTCCCTTCTGGTTTGGCCATGTGTTTGACTCACTGAGAGGAGACTCCAGTTGGTTTTTCTGACTAGAACCACACTTTAAAGAGAACAGCCATTCCCTTAATTGGGGCTGATAAATCTCGCAGGCACAGATGAAGATAAATCACGTTTTGAACCCAGAGTACAAATTCTCGGGGTTTAAACATTTGTGTGGTATTTGTTAAGCAATTTGAAGTCTTACTGAAGTAACTGAGCTGGACAACAGGGTTGGACCTGGCCCAGGACAACAACTGTGTACAGACACTAGGCCTGTATGGAATAGGGATAGAGGGGCCTGGATGAATCCCACTTCACTCGGAGCATTCATGGAGGATATGTCCTTTCTTCTATGCAGGGTATCTTTGGTTGTGCTTCTTGCACTGCTCCCTCTGGGAGGATGGAGGGATGCTCTGTCAGCCCCCGTGGGAAGCCTTTATATTCCAGGCATGCTAAAACTCCTCATGAAGAACAAATTTGCTTCAGCCCAGACGAGAGTCATGGAGGACTTTGGATGTCTTGTGTCTGTCTGCTGCTGCAGCTGCAGCCTCCAGAGGAAAAAGAGGCTCCTGCCACACTGGGGTGGCCCGAAGAGGACCCCAGGGTCAGCAGTGGCTGCTGTGAAGCTGGAATTCCTGGAAAGCTGCTGCGTGTCTAACACGTGCCATCCCGCCCGGGCGCAAAGCTTCGGCACTGCGAGCTCCGGCTGCTCCTCAGGACGGCACACCCCCTCGGAGGGACGAGCTCCTCCGCGGCACCACCACACTGCGGCTCCCCCGGGCCACTGGGCAGAGGCTCTTGCATGTCCCATGGCCGGATGCCTGTGCTGGTGCCTTCCCTCCCGCCGCCAGTGGAGGCACCTCGAGGTGCTTCGAGCCCTGTTCTGGGTACCGGGACCCTCGGGGCTCCGAGCTCTGTTCTGGGTACCGGGACCCTCGGGGCTCCGAGCCCTGTGGCGGTACCGGAACCCTCGGGGCTCCGAGCCGTGTTCTGGGTACCGGGACCCTCGG
>VZRQ01011025.1:81639-101549 GCA_013397975.1 Machaerirhynchus nigripectus | reverse complement strand
TCCTCTCCTCTCCTCTCCTCTCTTCTCCTCTCCTCTCCTCCCTTAATTAAAGGATTTCAAGTTGGAAAGGACACATATCGCATATAGAAAAGCCTTATCAAAACAATTCTACGTAAGAAGAAAGATGTGATGTCAAAGGTACTTTGTGAAGGCTAAAATGGTTACCAGCTGCTTATTTTTGTTCTTTTCCTTATCTGGCATCTTTTGCCAGCTGTTGAAGACCTGGAAAATTTTGTGACAAAAAATTACTTGTGACAAAATAATACTTGTGACAAAGTAAAAGGGCATTTTTGTTTCATTTTTGAAACTGTGTTTTCACTGGAAGGCTGTAAGCAAGTAAACTCCAAGTAGCAGTAAAGCATCCGTGATAGTCTCTTAGCAACAAAGTTTTTCATCTGACAAAGAGTTTTATCTTTTAGCTTTGTGTCAGACAGCACTAATTTAACTCCAAGCCAGATGTAAAGGTACTGAGAGAAGCTATGTTTGTTACCAAGTCATTCCTATTCCTTCAGCTGTAGGCACAGAAGCTTCATACCCACACCTGAAACCTTGGAAAAGTCTCTTGCCAAAAGCAGGGGCACAGGAAGCCCACACTTGGGAAGATGAAACTGAGAGGAGAGAATTGAAGAGAACTGAAGAGAGGGAGAGGAGAAGAGAAAAAGAGAAAAAGAGAAGAGGAAAAGAGAAGAGGAAAAGACAAGAGGAGAGGAGAACGCAACTCCTGTCCAAATGTGCTTTGTCTCTTTTGGTTGTATTTTTCCTGCTGCTTTCTGCGTGCTTAAGTTTTCCAGGATCTCTTTATGCTTGAGAAATAATGCTGATGGGCTGGCATGGCAAATATGAGGAAAGGCTTGGGTCTGACAAGACAAAAGCCCCAATTTTCACTTAAAGAACCAAAAAAACCCTATGGTGCATCAGGTTTTCATTAGAGATATGTTTATTTTCCAGTAGAAATACATTACCCTGCTCTCCTCAGTGAGTCTTAAGGAGCAGTTCTCAAAGTCTGCCACGGCAAGTGGCTGGCAGGGCTCCAGGGGCAGCCTTGGCATCAGCTCAGGGGCTGGCTGGCTCCTGCTGTCTGCTGCGAGCAGGACACATTCAGAGCCTGGGAGCAGCTGGCTGGCCCCAAATCCTGCTGAAGGTGACGAGGACAGCAAAGGCCACAGAGCCACCGGGGCTGGCAGTGACTTGGCACCTCTGCGCAGTGTGTCTTTAACTGGCCAAATTCTCCCGGGGAAAAAATGCCACCCTAAGGGTCAGATGAACGGGACACGGACACACAGACACACAGAGTGTCCCTCATGTTCAGCACGGAGCTACTGAAGTTGAGTTCGTGTCAGTAGTTCAGTAGTCCTGGTTTTAATGAAGTTACTCACCAGCCCACGTTTCTCTTCAGGAGAATGGGATGGCATGAGATACGGGATGGCATGAGATATGGGATGGCATGAGATATGGGATGGCATGAGATACGGGATGGCATGAGATATGGGATGGCAAGAAGGTGGCCCCAGTCACCTTCTGCTAAAATCCATGTAGGTCTTGGACCTGCCCTGTTCACCCTGTCTCCTCCTCAGCTTTGGGCCACCAGCCCCAGCAACCCCCTCACTGGCTGCCCAGTGCTGCCCTTCCCCAGTGGGACCAGGAAGGAGCAGCTGGCAAAGGTGTCCTCGGAAAGCCAAGCTGCCAGTGTCCCAGTGGAACCTTCCAGCTGTGCCTGGGAGGTCAGCACTCACCCTGCACTGAGTTCAGATGTTCCAAAAAACTGATGGGGAAAAAAAATCACCCCTTAAGCTCCAAGGAGGAGATTACCTGGAGGTTAGGGGATTAACCCTAACACTAGCCCTCAGAAATACATTTTCTCTATATCAAGTTGGGTGGTTTTTGCTGTTCTGAACTTCCTGGCATCTTTTTATGCCCTTATCATGATGTATTTTTCTGTTTTTCAAGCTTCTTGTAACTTTTTCCCTCTTGGCATCATGATTTTGTGCCCCATCCCTCTCTGCCTCTGGAAAGTGCCTTTCCAGTGGTCACCATCCCTTGAAGTGTTCAAAAGACATACGGATATGGCACTTGGGGACATGGTTTAGTGCTGGCCTTGGCAGTGCTGGCTTAATGGTTGGACTTGATTATCTTAGGGGGCTTTTCCCTAACTATCCATGACTATTTCCATGACTCTATCATTTGTGTCCAAACTTATTTCTTGCCATACACCAGGCCTGCTCTCTCCCTGTTTTCTGTGCAGCTGTACCTTCCATTTCCCTTCAGCTGCCTGGAGTTGGTCCTTCAGCATTTGCACTGCGCTGCCCGCTCTCTGCACTGGCTGCAGCACCTGCAGCTACCATACCCAATGCCACCCACTTCAATGCCCCATTTCCCTGTTGTCCCTGAGACCTCTAAAACTACCCTACCAGTTCCAGTTAACAGCCAGCCCAGTTTCTGGCACATTTTTAGTAGGGCCTGATGTTATGAACGCCTTTGAAAAACCTGCCCTATCACCATTACATGGGAAGAAGTTCAAGGTGGTGGTTTCCTCCCGCCTCTCTTACAACCTGGAGTTGGTTACATCCGATTTACTATGGCCTACAGCCTGGACAGCTGGGAGGGGTGATGCCTGAGGGGGTGGAGAAGGCTGCTCTGAGGTTTGGTCGGTCTCAACCCAGTCCTGGTGATTACAACCCTCATCAGCTGATGGGCTGCACCGAGCAGGCACAGCAGGCAGGCAGCAGGAGGCTGTTTCACTGCAGCCATCAGCAGCTTTGCTGTCATTCGCACTGTAAATATTCACATGCATCAGTCGCTGTGGTCCAGTGTTTGTGGGAAGGAGATCTCACCCTCCAGCGAGGGAATCTGCAGAAGGAAAGTCCCTGGTGCAGCAGTTTGACCTTCCTGACCTCCCCTCGGCCCAAAGCGTCCACCACACATCCTGGGGGTTGGAAAAAGCTGGGACATCAAGATGGAGCCCTCTAAAACTCTGCAGGGTGAGCTCTCCTCTCCCAGGGGACCTGGAGGAACACTGCTTGGTGCAGAGACCAGGAGTGATCCCTGGACATCTGCCAACATTAAAAACAACAACGTGGAGCTCTGAGGTTTCTACCCGCTTGGCATACATCTGTCACCACATGTGTTGACACAGAGCAATGCTGCCACGTCATGTTGTACGTGGCAGTTGCTGTCAACACCAGTTCAGGGCAGAGAGAACTGCTCAGGGCAGCTATTTTTTGAAAATGTCCTGAATAAAGGCCCGGAGCAGGCCTTGGGGACACAGGCTGCCACTAAAGATGGCCGTGCTGGGGAGCACTCTGGCTCGGGGACTCCTGAGACACTGCCCAGGAAGAATGTGTGTAAACCAAAGACACATGAGCCGCCCCAGGCCAACCTGATGACACCAGGCTTTGAAAAGTTTGCCACACCTTCCTTTCTGCTCAGACAAGCTTTTTGCCTCTCTGGAATACAGGAAGACCTGGTGGCCAGTGCTGGGAATTCTTGCCAGGCAGATAAACAGGGCAGAGAATCACAGACTCATTAATGTCAGAAAAAGCCTCTAAGATCGTTGAGTTCAACCATTAGCCTGGCACTTCCAGGTCCCCCGACAAGCCACAGCCCTGCACAACACATCCAGCCACTGTCCAACACGAATGGCAATCTACAAGGACCCTCCTCCAACAGCAGCTGGACCAAAGATCCAGCTACAGCCCACCCCCAGCCCACTTCCCATCCAAACAGCCATCCCCCAGCAAATGCTGCCTCTTCTCACCTGCCCTCTGTGCTGGCTGAAGCTCTCCATCCTGCAGGGCTCTGTCAGGTTGGTTCCAGCCTGCCCTCGAACCCTTCCCAAAACCAACTGCTCCAGGCTCCCACCTGGTGCAGGCCCATGTCCCATCACAGTGATCCCATCTGATCCCATCACGGCGATCCCATCACGGTGATCCCATCATGGCGATCCCTTCTGATCCCATCATGGTGATCCCATCATGGCGATCCCATCACGGCGATCCCATCACAGCAATCCTATCTGATCCCATCACAGCGATCCCATCTGATCCCATCACAGTGATCCCATCACAGCAATCCCATCACAGAGATCTCATCTGATCCCATCACGGCGATCCCTTCTGATCCCACCAGAGCGATCCCATCATGGCGATCCCATCTGATCCCATCACAACGATCCCATTACAGCAATCCCATCTGATCCCATCACAGCGATCCCATCTGATTCCATCACAGTGATCCCATCACAGAGATCCCATCTCATCCCATCAGGGCGATCCCATCACGGTGATCCCGTCACGGCGATCCCATCACAGCAATCCCATCTGATCCCATCACAGCGATCCCATCACAGCAATCCCATCACAGAGATCTCATCTGATCCCATCACAGCAATCCCATCATGGCGATCCCATCACAGTGATCCCATCTGATCCCATCACAGTGATCCCATCATGGTGATCCCATCTCATCCCATCACGGCGATCCCATCACAGTGATCCCATCACGGCGATCCCATCACAGTGATCCCATCACGGCGATCCCATCACAGCCAGCTTGAGGCCGAAGGAGCACCAGCAATGACGCTCCCAAGAAACCAGGCTGTGGCTGTGACAGATGTGGGATGGAGGGCACGGCTGTGACCGATGTGTGCTGGAGGGGCCTCAGGATGCTCCAGCCCAGCTGACAGCCAGGACAGGGCGCACAGGGAATATCCAGAGGTGCAGTCACCTGCACTTGACCCTATTCCCCTTGCAGCACCTAGCTCACCGCTGCCTGGGACACCCCGTGCTGGGGTTCCATGGCACCTGGGTGACCTGCCACGCTCCATCTGCCTCTGCAACTGCATCTGCTCCCCAGTCTGGCACCCCAAGCACACCCCATCTTCCCCTGGCAAAGGGGCTGGGTCTTGGGAGTTGCACAGAAAGAAAATGTGCATGGGCAAACTTTTATGTCTTTTTTTTTTTGCTCTTCGAGGTTTTTTTAACCTTTGAGGAATTTTTATCTTCTTTGGCTTTTTCTTCTTCAAGTATTGCCCTGGTGGGTGGCCTCAAGAGGCAGAGACGTGCTCCCATAACCATGCTGGGGTGCTGCCTGTGGGACTGCCTTGCCAGCTGACACAGTGGGTGACCTGCGCCCCTCGCTCCAGGACACTGTGGGGTCTCAGAGCACCTTGCTCCAAGCTCACACACATGCACAGCCTTTGCTGGGTCTTTCCTACAGAGCCACTCCAACTTACTCACTAGCTTTGGGAAGCTACATCCCAGAAATTCTCCCAAGGAGATGCGTCTCCTCCTTCCAGCACTGCTCCCCTCCATCATCAAAGCATCAGAGGAGGGAAGGGCTAGGAAGGTCTGACAGCTTAAATCACCAGGAGTCAGGGAACCTCAGTGACTTTGAGGAGCTGGGCCCAGTGCCCGCTAAACTAAGGTCTGTGGAGGCCAGAGCAGTCCTAGGAGAGTGTGTTCAGGGGTTAGGGCTGCAAATCCTGGTGTTTTTCCTGGACAAGGGACAAGGGTCAGTTCTGGGGTCCGTGGGTTTGCTTCCTCCTGTTTCACGTAGCTCCAGGAGGGACATTTCTCACTGCAGTGACGTGGGCCCCTGCCCAGGAGAAGCTAATGGAAAGCAGCAGGAGGCATGAGCTGACACAGGATGGAAAACAGGATCCTATGTCAGCATGTGGCAGTGTGCTGTCCTCGAGGAGGTCACTTTTCATAGAATCATGGAATCTCCTGAATGGGAATGATCCACAGGGATCATCCAGTCCAACCCCTGGCCCTGCACAGACACCCCAACAACCCCACCCTGGGCATCCCTGGCAGCGCTGTCCCAATGCTCCTGGAGCTCTGGCAGCCTCGGGGCCGTGCCCATTCCCTGGGGAGCCTGGGCAGTGCCCAGCACCCTCTGGGGGAAGAACCTTTCCCTGATCTGCAGTCACGTCTCCCTCCGGTCCATTCCTTCTGCTCCTCAATGCTGGCAGAGTCGACTCCACACTAGCAGCCAGAGGGAAAATTCCTCCTATGTTTAAATCCCTGGGAAGTTGGCTGTGCCCCTGAGAGTGATTAGCACTGAGCCATCTCATCCCTCAACAAAGCCCATCCCAAAGCCGGGAGGGGCAGAGCAGGGCTGCTGGTGTTCAGGAGATTCTCATGGGAGAGATTTCTTTTCACCCTTTTCACAGTCTAAGGAGGGAAACTGGTACCAACCCGGAGCATCCTCTGCAGCCCAGTGCTGGAGGTCACACCAGCTCTGAGCACCCTCCTGCCTTTTGTTTTCTCCCACAGCCTTTTTCCCAGACAAGGAACAGGAATCTTGCCTGTTGCAGATGGTCCACCTGGAATTTCTTCCTCCAGTCTTAAAATTCAGTTTATTTCAGCTACAGGAGACAAGGCTGTGCATTTGACGAAGGTCTTTCTAACTCAAAACACAGAGCAGCATCCCAGCTTTCCTGTGTGCAGGGTGGAAGTCCTGCTACCTGCTTCAAAATCTGTGGGAACGACGGCTTTCCAGCTTTCCTTGGGCTTTGGTCAAATCCCTGGGAGAGTTTATATTGCACCTGTGCAGCTCCTCTCAGCTGTGTTCTGCCACTCTGTTTGTTTTCTCTGGGTTCAGCTCCAGCTTCGCTTGTTGTCACGGTTTAACCAGCGCACTTGTCCGTGAGATGCTGTGGAGATGCAGGGAGATAAACACAGAGCCAGGTGACTCAGGGACCTGGCAGGAAGGGAGCTGGCACAGCCGGGGGGTGGGAGCCAAATCCCCCCTAAATTCCTGTTTGAGAAAGCCTGCCTGCGGAAAAACAATTCAATGCAATAACGTCATCTCTGCCTGGTTCTGGCTGTCCCCTCAGGGCCTGAGGAGCCCGCAGAAGAGCAGCTGTTGTGGACAGAGGGAACGAGCATCCCGGAGTGTGGCCAGGGCGGGCACGGAGGGCTTGCAGGACCAGCAGCCCATCCCAGTGCCCACGAAGTGCTCCTCATCCCAAGACTTCTCCAGACAAGACGGCTTGGATGGGAGCTCCAGCTCCGCATTCAGGACCTGCTGACGTGGCAGTGGTCAGGGCTTGGGCTGTGCCTTGGGCGCTGCTGCCTGAGCTGGGCTTCGTCGCCCTCCCTGGGACAGCCGGCGTGGCTCGCAGGGCCAGAACCTGAGAAGGCATTTGCATTTTCGCCCAGATTTTCCCAGTTAATCGGGACCCTTCAGTCTAGTCGCTTGCTTATTTTTTTAAAGCAATGAAAGAGATTTCCCAAATCCAGGCGGCTCTAAGATTACACACAGGCAGAGACACCATCAGTCTCTGTCAGTCATTCGCTCCGGCTGGAAAGCTGGCGGCAAAGGAGTTCAATTGCAGGGGCAGCGGAGCTGAGCCCGGCTCCAGCCCCTGGCGGGTGCGTGGGGCTGCTGCTCTGCCCTGCGACGTCTCGCTCCCCCCCAGCCCAGGCAAGTGGTTGCAAAAGATGCTGATTCGCATCCAGAAGCTTGTGGGTCTTTGACATGGTCTTTGTCCTGATGGCCATTTCAGAGGGCATCAGCAAAGAAGGAGCAGAGGGAGGGAATAATCTGAGAAGGAACAATATCAGGCTGGGGAGAGCTGAGAAATGTCTGCTTCAGTGTGAGAATGGGCTCTCCAGTGCCTTCCCACTCAGGAGAGAAATCCATTCTGTTCGTGCCACCCTGCATGGGCCCTCCGTGGGCTGTGGGGTCTCCCAGGAGAAACAGTGAGCTCTTCACGGAACACTGGATCATGTCCCTCAGAGCCCTCTGAGAGCCGGGGTCTCACCTGGGGACAGACTGTCAGGCAGAGAGGGCAGTGCCTGCCTGTAGGGTGGCCAGAGGAGGGGAGAAGCCCCAGCACCAGCTGGTTCCTGATGGGTTCCTTGGCAGGCAGGGCTTCCTCTGCACCCCCTGTTTCAGCAAGCAGTGGGAGTGACTCTTGTGCAGCCCCTGCACATGGAGCCAGACACTGCGGGATGCCGTGGGGCAGGACATGTGCCACGGGAGAGGGGACACAAGCACTGGTTGCCAGAGGCTGGCAGTGAACTGGGGAAGGAAAACTGCACCTGCAGCTTCGTAACTGGGCTGTCCCTTGGCATCTGCAGGGAGTCCCCAGCTCTGCTTCTCCACCTGGTCGGGAACAGAGGAAACTCTTTCCTTAATTTGATCTTAATTCAGGACAAGCCTTGATTGCCTGAACCTGCATTTAACAGAAAAAAAGCTATGTAATATTCCTCTAAAAAATTTGAATCATCACTGTCTAGATTTTCCTGCTCCAGCATCTGGCTGCCTACAGGGAATATGATTTGGAGAGTGGAGGTGAGGAAGGGGTATGAGAGGTGCCCCCTTTCAGCTTGTGGCGTCTGAGGGCTTGGAAGGCAGGGTGGTGCAGACAGAGAGGATGTGAGCTCCTTGCTGGAGAGGAGTGAGGAAGGCAGCAGTTGCTCCAGGAGCACATCCTGCCCTTCCCTCCATGCTAATACAGAGCCCAGACCTGAAGCTGCTCCAGGTCACAGCAGGGGGTTGGCAGGTTTTTTCCAGTGAGGAGTCATTTATTGACGTTCTGCACCAAAGGATGTTCCTTGTTATTCAAGCCAACTTCAATTAACCAAGCCAAACTTACAGTTGTGCTTCTCGGTGCCCTCAGACATCCACAGTCCTTGTCCCATTCCCTCCTGGTCACCACCAGGGTTCCTGCTGTGTTCTTGCACTCTTGACTCCTGCACCAAGCCAGAAGCAATAGTAGCACAAGTCAGAGACGACATAAACCTGATGCTTGTTCCTGTGCCAGGAGCACTGACTGGACCTGGCCAGAGACCGTGCTGGAGCTGGCTGGAGCCAGGCTTTGTGGGTGTGCTGAGTGGGACAATCCACTAAAATTAACTATCTTATTCTGTAGCTCATCACCTCGTCTGTCTCGTTTGGTAACTCTTCAGCTTAGCTGGGAAGATTTGGACGCTGGTTGTTCAAGCAGCGCTGTTTGGATGTTGGCTCACGAGAGGCTGCAGTTAGACACACCAGCACCGACACTAAAAAGGGGTGTTCACATCTGCGTTAACCACAGAACCACTTCCAGCCCAGACTGGCTTGGGTTGGACGGGACCTTAAAGCCCATCCAGTCCCACCCCCTGCCACAGGCACGGACACTCTCCACTATCCCAGGTTGCTCCAAGCCCCATCCAAGCCGATGCTGATGCTCCCAGGGATGTGGCAGCCAGTGGTTCTCTGGTTCTCAGCGATCAGCAGTCGGTCTCACAGGAACGCATGCCCTGCCTGGAGGTCCCAAAGCAACCGCCTGGACCAGACTGTCAGCAATGGCAGAACAAGCCCTGAGGGTACACATTGCTGCCCTCTTCCAGGCAGCCCCGCTCCAGGGAAACCAGGATGCTCCAGGTTTTGCTGCTACAGCTCTGCTCAGCTCCAGCCCCACCACAGCCCATCTGCTTCTCTTCTTTCTGTGACCCTGCTTTGCCCCACGGCCTCACTCTGGTGTCACACACCCACTGACTCCTTGCCCCAAGCTTCCCATCTCCAGCTGGTGACACAAGCTGCCCCAGGAACCTCAGTGCCCACAAAACTCTTGATTTCACACTCCTAGGCCCCATATAGGTCTCCCAGATCCGCTCCCTGCTGCAGCAGGCTGGCAAGGAGTGTCACCCCACCCAGACCCTCCAGGACCCTCCATCCACATGGGGCACAAGCATCCTGTTCACTTTCAACTCCAGGGAATCTTCATGCCATTCCCAAGGGAACGGCTGGAGCTGGGCCAGGGCAGGGTCAGGCTGGAGACCAGGGAAAGGTTCTTCCCCCAGAGGGTGCTGGGCAGTGCCCAGGCTCCCCAGGGAACGGGCACGGCCCCGAGGCTGCCAGAGCTCCAGGAGGGCTTGGACAGCGCTGCCAGGGATGCCCAGGGTGGGGTTGTTGGGGTGTCTGTGCAGGGCCCCGAGCTGGGCTGGGTGATCCTGGTGGGTCCCTTCAGACTCGGGAGATTCTGTGATTCTGTAAGTCCCCATGTGTTCCACCGAGGTCAGCCCTGGCTGCCTGCCTCCAAAGATTCCTCCAGCTAAAAGGATGCCAGTCACAGGAGTCCCAGCGTTTTGCTGACTAATTTCCAGTGGAATCAGGAAGCTGGGGTTACAGGGAGAAGTTATGAATGAAAGGAGCCGGGTTCCACGCAGACCAAAGGCATTACTATCCTACGCCACGTGTAATTAAATTGTGGAGCTCACGGCCACAGGATGCCGCGCAGGCTAAAAATACCCACGGCTTTGAAATGAGATTAGACAAATTCACCGAGGGCAGACTCGTGGTGGCTGTTACACGCATACCACTCCTGGCTCAGGAAGTCGCTAAGGCATCAATTGCTGGAAAATGGAAGGGTATCACAAGGGCAGATCTCCTGCCTCTATCTGCCTGCAATTTGTCACCGTCGCTGGCTGAGGCTGAGCTACCTTGGCTGACCCAGCCCACGCTGCTGCTCTCGGTGTGCAGAGGATGGCAGTGGGAGTTTTGGGGGTCCCGGCACCCTGCCCGGTCCCATCTGTGCACACTCCTGCATTGCCTCTGCGCTGCCTCTCCCAAACCTGTGAAACCAGGGCTCAAACCCCTCCTGTTGCACACAATCACCCAGAGATGCTGCTGCTGCTGCGGGTGAGCAGTTCCTGGCCCTCTGTGCCCTGACCCATTCACAAGCCCATGAACCCTTTGGGCTCGTCCTGTCCTTATGCTCTGGGGAGCTCTTGGGATGGATGAGCACCGAGTCACACCCCCGCCCGCCCCACCGAGACTGGCACTGCTGAGTATGGGCTCTTCCCAAACACCAGCAATAAAATCTCTGTCTCTGCAGGCGTCTCATCAGCAGCCTTGGGGTGCTGCTGGCGCAGAACCGGTCCTGGTCCTCTGTCACTGCCTGGCTGAGACCAGATCCCATCCTGGCAGGCTCCCAGGGCAGGTGATCCAGATGTGCCACGGGGCTGAGAGCAGGGCTGTGGTCCCGGCAGTGGGAAGCCTGCTCACACCACACCGTGTGCCCCGGCTCGCGCCGCTGCCCCTCTCCATCCCCACTGGGATCAGTCTTTGCACACCCCAGGGGTTTCTCCAGGCTCTCTCACCTCTCTTCTTCCCCGGCGCTCTGTCCTCTTCCCTACACCGCAGAGGTTTTTCAGTTCCACTGGACTGCAGTGGGCTCAGTTTCAGGCCTCTTGCTCTGCTGTCAGTTCTTTTGGCTGCAGTCTGCACTCTTGATGCCTTCTCCCCTGTATCTCCCCAGCAGCCCTCGGCCTGGATGGACAGACACACTGGAGCGTGTCCAGGGAAGGGAACTGAGCTGGGAAGGGGCTGGAGCCCCAGGAGCGGCTGAGGGAGCTGGGAAAGGGGCTCAGCCTGGAGAAAAGGAGGCTCAGGGGGGACCTTGTGGCTCTGCACAACTCCCTGACAGGAGGGGGCAGCCGGGGGGGTCGGGCTCTGCTCCCAGGGAACAGGGACAGGACGAGGGGAAACGGCCTCAAGTAGCCAGTCTGAGCCCTGGGACGGTTCCTCTGGTCTGGTTCAGAATGCTGGGCAGGGAGCATGGGAATGCTTGGCTGGCCAGGGGCCACGCCTGTGCACGGGCTGGTGCAGGGGATGGGGCACAGTGTGTAGCTTCCCCTCCCAGGAGTTCCCTTCACCCTCCCCGGCACAGGCATGAAGGGCTGGAGCCTTTATGAAAAGCAAAGGAATAAAATACTGATAAAGACTTTGACTTTGGGATTTGGTTTTGGTTTTTGAGAGATCATCAGGAAAAAAAAAAGATGATAAATTAATAAGACACTCTCTTGAGGAATTAGGCCCAAAGCTTGGTGCAGCTGAGGAAGAAATTGTGGGGAAAATACTGTTTATTTATATAAAACAGGAGAGGGGCCATGAACATGCAGAATCTGAATTTGTGTGGGTTATTTTGGAGACAAGAAATGTTGTCACCTTAAACAGAGGGTGCTTAGAGAGGTGTGGCTTGAGAGTATTTGTGAAACATCCAGTCCTGCAAAACCGAGAAAAGACACAAGTGACTGGATGGCCTTGTGTGCTCTCAGGTTTGTCCTCCAAGCCTGAGCGACTGCCTGAAAACAGCCAGCCTGGACACAGGGAGGGCACAGCAGCTGCAAGACAGTGTTTGAAGCAGGTGTAGGTGGTGTGAGCACAGGAGCAGCGCTGGCAGCTTGCAGTGCACCTGGGACTGGTCCCCACACCACAAACCCGGCTTGTACGTGCCAGGTGGGTGGCCAAGCCTTAGGGACTGAGCTGAGCACAGCTCAGCACACTGGCTGGCACCTCCCCACCCTATCCCCTGCCCACAGGCAGCACAGGCAGCCTGGACTTTGGGAAACCTTTAGCTGGAGGGAAGCAGGAGCACGGCAGCTGGAGCAGCCCGTGACCCGGGACAGGGAGCGAGGGCAGCAGACGCACGGCCGTGCCTGGCTTCCCTACCCTTCTCTTTGGAGCAAGGCTCACCTGAGTAATTTTGAGGTGGGAGAGGTACGTCTGCAGCACCCAAGGGACAAAGAGAGCCGTGCCAAAGCCATGGTGAGAGAGCAGGTGCTGGGATGGGAGCAGGGCCATGCAGATACACCCACGGCTCAGGGACATCTCAGACTCTGGATGCTGCTGGGACAGGTGAGGATTACAGGGGCCTTGGCTGCATTGCAGACCAGATGGAGGTCAGGAAAAGTGGCTAACACTTGTGCTGTTGCTTTTTCCTTTTCACTCTTTAGTTGCTCACTTTCTATTTTTCCCTTTACAAAGGAGTAACTTTTAATTCACTTGTTAAAAACCTACATTTTCTGTCCTCTCAGCTCCTCCACAAACGTTTCTACGACTCTGCTCACGCCTCTCCTGCCTCATCTCCATCCTGCCTTTCCCCATTACATGCTTCCCCCTCGTCCCTCCTCCCTCACCCGCTCCAGGCCCTGCGTACCCGCCCCTGCCCCCTTCCCAGGCCCGGAGGTACAAATGATTAGATTTTCAGCCCAATTAAGGCAGGCTGTCTCCTGGCTGGGACAGAAAAGGCTGGCTCTGGAAGGTGGGAAACAAGCTTTGACAGGTCCTGGCGTCCCCAGCGCCCTCCGATGGCTCTGCCCGCTGGGCCCCTTTGTGCTGCTCCAGGAGCGGGACCAGGGCTCAGCTGGGGGCCGGGGGTCTCCTCTGCCCCTCCTCTTCCCCAGCCCAGCAAAAAGAATAGCTAATTAAGAGGTCTAAACGCAGGCAAAGCTAATTCCCTATTCAGAGCTCCGAGGGGCAGTGGGGAGGGAGGGGAAGGCGGCAGGCGGTGAGCTGGGGAGCGTGGCAGCATCTTCTGCAAGAGCGGGGACCCGGGCCAGGGTTAACCCTCTCCTCCCTGCCCTCTGGGGCCATGAGCCGGGCCGGACCCATCGCCCGTGTGCCTCCCGCACCAGGGCAAGGCGCCCGGTCCCCTGCGGCAGGGATGCCCAGCCACGGGCGCTGCCGCCGCTGCCCCGACCCAGGGCTGGCTCCATCCCAGACAGGCTCCGGGAGGAGAAGCTCTGCCACAGGTTTTCCACCCCTGTCTCCCTTCCCTGCCACGCACGGGCAGTATCTGAGGCCTTGCTGGTGCCCAGCAGCACCGTGTCCCCCCCCGTGCTTTTACAGACAGCAGCTCTGTCCCTCTGTCCCTGTCCCGGTGCTGTGCCTGTGAGCTCCTCGCTGCCTGTTACAGTCCCAGCCTGGAGCCATAAGGCACCTCCCAAGGCACTGGGGACGGGCCTGAAGAGCTCCCCGCTTGTGACTGGATCCTGGAACGCAGGGTTCTGCCCCTGGGACACTGCAATAGCCCGGGAGGCTGGTCCTCACCCTGCCCAGCACAGCGGGCTCCGAGCAGGGCACGCTGCCTCTCCCTGCTTCTCACAGCCTGACCCGAGCCTGCCACGAGACCTCCTACCTGGAGGCGAAGGGTTGAAGATTCCCTGGAAGAGGAGCCAGGAATTTTGGCCAGCCCAAGGGGATGCTGCTGGGATTTAATTTGCTTTGGGTAAAAGGAACCATGTCCACCCAGGTGACATCGAGGTGCACGAGGTGAATTGCAGCGCTCCTGAGCACCTGTGCAGGTAATTCCATGAGTGCTCCTGCAGGCAGGATACGTGCACAAGCCATCCCGTCCCTCCAAAGGCAGCTTCCCACCCAGCCCCAAGGCCGGAGCGCTGAGCCGTGACCCAGGCACAGCCCCAGGCAAAGCTGGGCACTGCTGCTGCGGCCCCAGGCAGAGGCACAGGGCGTGGAGAAGAGCGGGATTTCTCATCCTGCTTAAAAATCTCTTCCAGAAGTCTGTCCCTTTGGGGTTCTTGTGGGAGCTGAGCTTCCTGGGGACTCGGGTCCTCGTTGCACTGAGAGCATCCCCAAGGTGAGAGAGGAAAGAGCAGGTAGTGACTTGTGCCTGCAGCATCAGCCTCCTTCCCTCCCTCAGGTTCCTGGAGGGTTCACATGCCCTGGGTATGAAAATGTCTGGCTTCACACTGGGGTGAGGACATCCCCATTCCAGGTATCCCTGTCCTCAGCCACCTGAGCTCCCACGCCAGGGGCTGGCACTCACCCACTATGGACCAGCAAAACTTTGCTCTACCCAGGACAGCAGCAGTTCGTGCCAAGGAGCTGGTTAGGTATTCCCAGACTCCACCCACTTTTTCCATCCCTGCCGTCCGTGGCACGCTCAGAAGTCCCCAGTTCTCCTCGGGCCCCCACGGCCATGTCCTGCTCATGGGGCAGGGTGCAGCAGGGGACGCTGCTCCTGCGGCACGGCTGAGCGCTGCCCACGGAGCTGCTCCTCCCCGGGCACTGCCTGGAGCCTGGGAGTGTGGACAGCCTCCTCCACGTCCCCACTGCTGCAGGACACTGATGCCACCTGCACTGGATTGAGTCCCGTGGGTGATGGCAGGTGATGAATGGACAGCCCCAGTCCATCCCAGGCTGTGGAGGGAGGGGGGTATCCAACGAAGATGAGCCACCCAGCATGAATCACTGCCCTGCTGCGAGGGACGGACGGTGCCAGACAGCAATCCAAAAGCTCTTTGCTGCTGGAGAGCTGGGAACATTCAGGCCAAACTGTGGTGAGGAGGAGACTGGAATCTCCAGAGCTTCTCAGCCCTGCCTGGAACCAGCCATGCTCCATCTCCCTGGCCCTGGCTCTCCAGAGGAGCACAGGCTGGTGCAGAAGGCACGGAGATTTGTTCCTAGTGCTCTTCACCGTTCTAAGACATGGTGGGAAGAGGACTCTGCTCTGAGCAGCAGGCAGGGCTCCAGCAGCTGTTTCCATCGCAAGCCCCCTCGTGCTTCCCAGCACCTTTAGAGAGCTGCAGACTTTGCTTCTGCCCAGCTTTACTCTGCTCTAGGAAGGGTTTTCCCCATTAATTTCCCGTAGATTCCTGGGGTATTCTATTAAGAAAAGTTCAACATGGTCTTGCCCTGCCTTCAAGTGAGGCGCAGATTGCAATTTCATTTCTCCTTTCTGAAAGAAGTCCTTGTTCCTGGATGTGCCCAAGGCCAGGTTGGACGGGGCTTGGAGCAACCTGGGCCAGTGGAAGGTGTCCCTGCCCATGGCAGGGGCGGGAAAGAGATGGGCTCTAAGGTGCCTTCCAACACAAACTATTCCAGGACTCTGTGATGACTCTCTAGCTGCATGGCCTGGGGGGTGTGGAGCCGTCAGGTCTCACAGCACCATCCATCCAGGTCTCCTGTGCCGTGGGTTGGACCCACTGGCACCACTCACACTGGGCCACATGCCCCACACACTCACCGATGTAAATCTCCTTCAGCTAAAGGGCTGAGACAGAGAGAGGGTTGGGGGGGAAACATAGGTCTCTATTTCTCATTAAAACTGGGTTGTCTTCTTTAGAAGAAGTTGGAGGGAAAGCCTCAAGACAAATCTGGAGAATTTCCATGAGGTTTTACAACGTCATGTCTTTCGAAGGGATTCCATGGCAAATATCATCAGCCCAGAGTCTCCATACTGTGGAGAGCTGGGGGAGATGGTCCTGGGTGATGTTACATCTTGAAACCTTTGGGTGACTTGAGCTAAAGCAGGGAGAGGAATTTGGAGGAGAAGCAGAAATGCCAACTGACACGTGCAGCCCGACTTTCCCCAGTCCAAGCAGGGTGTCCAGATGGCCAAGGGGAGCTGGGCACTCCCATGCCTGGCCGAAGGGTGCATCTGCCCAAGGGGATCGTGCGAGCTGGGGCAGTGGGGGAATGCTTAGGGCCCCTCAGGAGAACCAGCCCTCTTCCTGCTCAGGCTCTGTGGTGTGGCCATTTCCTTGGTCTGGGCCCCAATTAGAAGAGCCAAATGGAAATTGCCAGAGAGAAAGAGTGAAAGAAACAACATTTCCTGCCTGAGGAGATTAACTCTCCAAATTACATGTGAACAGAGGGGGAGGCGAGAGGGGAAAAGGAAACCCAGCTTCCACCCCAATAAAAGCCAGTTCATTTAATAAAGGAGGAGCAAGGAGGGGGAAGGTGGCTGAAAGAAAATGAGGCTGGGGGGTGTGGAATTAGCCTTGTCAAACAAGGGGCTTTGCTGTCCCAGAACTACTTCTTTATTGTTCCAATTTTTCATGCTTACTTAGCTCTCAATGCCACACAAGACAACAGCTCATTATTGGGGGGGGGGACGGGACGGACACGGCTGTGGCGGTACCGAGAAATGGAAGGAAAATAAAATTTTTTAAAAAGGAGTCCTTTCCCTGGGACTTCAGCCTCTCCCCCCTGCGTGGAGCTGCAGACATTGTGGCTGGGAGGAACAAGGCATTGCCAAGCCAGGAAAAAGGGTTTTCCACAGCCTTTGGCACCAGCATTGGGACAAAAGCAGCTGACCCTGAAATGCCATCTTATGGCCTGGTGAGGGGGAAGGAGGGGTGACTGAGGGTGGCACAGGGGGCTCCCCCATCTCCTTGACACTCCTGAAGCCTGTCCCAGTGGCTGCTGAGGGAAGAGGGGCTGAGACCGGGCCGGGGCAGGCAGGACCATGAGGACAAAGTCCCCTCTGCCCCGTGGCCAGGCTGCTGAAGCCTTGCAGATCAGCCAGCCAAGGCACATCTGTGGCATCATTGTCTACTAAACAACATCTGCTCTGACTCTGGAAAGCGACTTCCAGCCTCCTCCCCGGGCTCCTTGTTTGTTTTCTCCCCAGGATTTTCCTGATCAGATTGGCTTGGCTTACAAAGCCAAACTCACACCAGAAAGGCTATCAGGATGTTTGTGGGTAGGGAGGTTATGCTCCATATTAGTGATGCTGCCTTATAAAGCCCTGTTTGCACAGGCTCATAACTCTCCGAAAAATGCTCCCTTTTAGGATCAGACGCGGGGACAGCTCTGAGAGCCAGCGCCGTGCAGCTGATGCTTCCCACCGAGTCACCTCCCACCTACCCGTGGGATCAGCACTGGGGACAGGGCAAGCTGGAGGGCCTGCAGGGGACTGGGGAGCACAGGAGCACAGACCAGGGAGGAGAGCAGCTGTGGCCCGGCCGGATGGTTTTCTGTGGTCCTTGGCAGAAACCCAGGAAACAAGAGAGCAGCCTGACCTTCCAGGTAACCACCACCCGGAGATGTCAGCCCCCAGAGGTGACAGCCACGGGGGACCAGTTAGGGACACTCCTGGCCCACAGGGAGCACTGACAGCTCCAGTCAGGACTTGCTTGACACCCGCAATGGATGGAGGGATTATATTCTGTTTTCAAATGTTTTTTGATATTTACTTGCTACACACAGCTTAATCCATCATGGGATGCCCAAGTGCTCCTATGATGAACACCGAGACCCAGCTGTGCTGTTGTCCCCAGTAAAATTTGTGGAAGGCTTCCACAGACAAAGATGTTGGACTTGGAGACAACTTGTACCCATATTCACATGCTACAGTTCAAGTTACCCCTTCTCAGTGGAAGATGGCCAACCTTTCCAAAAGCAGAAGCCTCTGCAAATGGGTGTTCTCCGAGATCGGAGCCAAAATATTCCCCCATTCTCCCCAGCCTGGTCAAGTTTTCCAGTTACTGGATGCAGATCCTGTTTGGGAAGCTGGAAGTGCAGTGGGGTCTGTTCTGGAGGCAGGAGAAGTGGGGGTCCCTCGGGACAGCCTTAAGCTTCAGGGCGTTTCCCCTTCACCAGGCACAGCCGGGTCAGGTTCACGGTGCCACCAGCGAAGGAGAAGTCACAGATGGGGCACATTGCTTTCAGTGCCCAGGGAACCTTTGCAGCCCAAGAAGCTCCTGTGCTCTGGACCCAAATCCACCCTGGGTATGGCAGAGGGTGCCCCCGAGCCATGGACACCCCTGTGTCCCTTTGCTCCGTGAAAGGGGCTGGCACTGGCTGCCTGGCTCAGAGCGAGCCCTGCTCTCACAGCACTGTGACATGAATGCTGGAAAATTCTCAACTATTCAGAAACAGCTCCTTTTCTCCAAAAATTTGAGGCATGCCTGACTTGGAGAGGTGCATTCCATCCCTCCCACCATGGCAGCGGCAACATGTGGCAGCTTGGGCTGCAAGCCCGGGGAAAGCCCACCTGAGGGGGAGGCTGCAGCCCATGGATTAGAGCCCTGCTGTCACTGCTCTTCTGGAAGTGTCCCAGGTCTTTTTATGCTTGGGAATACAATACCAGCACCCTCCCAAACCTCTACAGCTGCAAAACCTTTTTTTAAGACAGGAGATGGAGGACAAACTGGAGAGTGAATGCCATGGTGCCATGTGCTGGAGTACCCTGGTTGCCTTTTGTGCTGATCCCTGAGCCTGCTCGGCTGGTGGCAGCAGCTCTGGGCAGGATGAGAGCCCAGGGGAGGGGTGACAAGCAGTTAACGCTGGAACTGGAGTTTTACCTGGCAGGGGTTGGTTTGGCCTCTCTCACCTGCCTGCAGCAGGGCACAGAAGCCTTGGGGGCAGGCTGGGCAGGACGAGGGTTTTTGTGGGCAGCGGTGGCCCTGTGTTCCCCCTGCCTGTCCTGCCTGCAGCCTGGGAGGATGTCCCAGGTCCCAGACTGGAGGACACCACTGGGCTGACGTTCGGCTGCTCCCAGCAGCAGGTGCTCAGTGGGACCAAAGCTCAACCCCTCGGTCAGATGCTTTTCAAGGCAGGATGGACAGACAGACAGCGGGAACCCAAAGCCAGGCTGACACCTTGCATCACTGCTCAAACCCTTGCAGGATGGCAATCCCAGCCTCTCCACGACAAACTGCTTCTCTGAGAATTTTCCATCCCTGCTCAGGTGTGAGCTCCTGAGGTGCTCGTCCACCTGGGGCACAGTTTGGATTTGTGCCCATCTTCCTTGGGGACTGGCACCTTCTTTTCTTCCCCCCTCTCTCCTCTGCACTCTCCTCCCTCCTCTCTGCCTTCAAACAGTAAGGAACAAATTCCAGGGATTTTGCCTGGGGGCCCACGGAGCGGGGATGCGAGCTGGTCTCCATCTGACTGCGACCAAGTCTCTCCCCCTCACTGGAAATTGAAAGCAGAAGCTGTGGAGCAGTGACAAAAATCTGCATTACGTTATGGCAACTGGATTTCTCTTTTTTTTTTAAAGATTTTATAATACATCGTTTTGAAACTCTGCCAGTGATCATCATCAAAGCGAGAGGAGCGCCTTGGAAAGAACAATGGTGGCGGAGGGTGGGGAGCAGGGTGCCTGGGTATTGATGTGTAATCCTTTTTAAAGCCGGTTCTAGAGACAGCATGGAAGACTTTTTATGTATTTTCCTGAAGTGCAGATACAATTTAGTCTGGTAAGGGCAGGCAGCAGTGCCAGAGCTCTAGATTAAGGTGCTGGATCGCATTAGGGCTGTGGAGCAGTCAGCCCCCGACACTGCTTCTGGGCCCAGGAGGGCAGGGAGTGGGCAGGGAGGACGGGAAACACGGAAAGGTCCAAAACAGAAGCTCAGGAGACGAGGAGAGGGAGAGGGAGAGGGAGAGGG
>VZRQ01011025.1:60602-81515 GCA_013397975.1 Machaerirhynchus nigripectus | reverse complement strand
GGAGGGGAGGGGAGGGGAGGGGAGGGGCACACTACTGCTGGAAGGGCTCTGGATCCTGCTGGAAATCACCCAGAGAATCCCAGAAAAAAACCCAAAGAAATAATCACCTCGTCAGGCAGCAGCCCGTGTTCTGCCAGCACAGTCTCTTGGGCTCTGCCAGTGCTCCTGGCCACCCGTCTGCCCCTCCATCAAAGCCCAGCCAAGCTGGGGGAAGACTCCCACAGCCCCCAGTGCCTTGACATCAGCTCCTTGGCCTGTGTGCCACCCTCTTACTCAAGCGGTCATTCCACTGCCCCTATTTCCCTCACTACAAGGCTTCCTTCTTCAAGCCAAGCAAAACAAGG
This sequence comes from Machaerirhynchus nigripectus, assembly GCA_013397975.1. Classification (NCBI taxonomy): domain Eukaryota; kingdom Metazoa; phylum Chordata; class Aves; order Passeriformes; family Dicruridae; genus Machaerirhynchus; species Machaerirhynchus nigripectus. The sequence continues at coordinate 81,171 of VZRQ01011025.1, read as the reverse complement.
GACTTCTCCCCGTCCCTGCCCGCTGAACTCCTCCTGCTGCACAGAGTGAGGGGAATGACACAGCACAGCACACGTCCCAGTGGCAGCAAATGCTGAGAAACCCCACTGGCTCAGAGAGACAGCGTGCCAGGGGTGCTCAGGTGCTCCCCAGAGCCTGAATCTCACTTACGTTCTTCTGGCTTGAACAAAAAGAAAAGCCAAGCTCAGAAATCAGCCATTCACAGTAATTTTCTCACAGCAGCCATGTCAGAAGCACTATCAGTCTGCAGAAACTCATGAGGACAAAGCTGATTATTCTGGCATCTTTGTGACGTCAGATCACCAGCCATGCCAGTCGCCCTGGTGTGGGACATCTCGGGAGATTGCTGACCAGGTGGGAAGAGCCCACAGTGCCACGGGGCTGCTTGGCATCACCTGCTGCTGCTCTGGAGTCCAGTAACCAACAAAACCCTGGCCCTGCTCGTGCTGACCCAGACATACCCAGCCAGGCCCCCCAGGCTCGTGCCTGACCTGCTCCAGGCTGGACCTGCAGAGGCTGCTCCTTGCTGCTGCCGTGGTAAATCAGGCTGGAAGCTTTCCTCTATGCCTTTTCCAGCAGGGTCCAGCCCTAAGGCATCTCACTCAGGCTCTCCTGTTCCTGTCACTGAAGCAGGGCTTTCCACACCTTCGTAGCCTTGTTTCCTTCTGGGAAGGACAGAAAAAAGCTTCCTTCCTCCAAGCAGCTCACGGAAAGTCCCTGTCCCCAGAGAGCCCAGTGCCAAGCTCCGTGCTCCAGCACACAGGGGTGCTCAGCTGAGTCCCACACACTCCTGCTTGGGAGCAGACCTCATCCCATGCATGCCAGGATGGAGCAGGGCTGGGGGAGGCAGGCAAAGGGCAGCAGCAGATCCCAGGGCAGTGGTTCAAAGCTTCTGAGCCTCTCAGGCCAGGCCTTCAGAAGATGACAAGTCACCTGGGCTCACTGCTGCTCTGTGCCCAGAGAATGCCAGCTGAGGCCACCAGTGTGAGCAGTGCTCACAGAGCTCAGGCTTTTCAGGATGTGAGATGTTCATCTAAGCGTACTCCGGCTGTAAATCATGGAGTCATGGCACTGCCAAGGCTGGAAAAGCCCTCTGGGATCACTGAGTCAAACCATTCCCCCGGCACTGCCAAGGCCACCACCCACCCACGTCCCCAGCTGCCACGTCCACACGGCTTTCAAATCCCTCCAGGGATGGGGACCCCAGCACTGCCCTGGGCAGCTGTGCCAGGGCCTGACCACCCTTTCCATGAAGGAATTCCCCCAATATCCAACCTAAACCTGCCTTGGCACAGCCTGAGGCCGTTTCCCCTTGTCCTGTCCCTGTTCCCTGGGAGCAGAGCCCGACCCCCCCAGCTGCCCCCTCCTGTCAGGGAGTTGTGCAGAGCCACAAGGTCCCCCTGAGCCTCCTTTTCTCCAGGCTGAGCCCCTTTCCCAGCTCCCTCAGCTGCTCCTGGGGCTCCAGCCCCTTCCCAGCTTCCTCGGCTGCTCCTTATCAGACTCGTGCTCCAGCCCCTTCCCCAGCTCTGCTCCCTTCCCTGGACAATGCACTTTAGGCCTGGATCACCTCCTTCTCCCCACTGCAGGTGCAGCAGCCTCTCCAGTGCCACGTTCAGATGCCCTCTCTCTTTTCCTTGCCAGATCACCTAACAGCAATTGCTCAGTTCCCGCACACCATGGAGAATTGCACTGCCCATCAGAAATGCTAAATCTTCCAGGCAAACTCCAGCCCACCTCGATAGAAGTGCCCGATGGCAGCAGCTCAGTGCTTCCCAGCTGAGGAGATAGCCTGCCAGCTAACGATGGGCTGATAATTAAGTCCAGTCCTTTCCAAGATCAGCTTCCCCTACCAGTTAATCCCAACAGCAAATAACGCTGATTGACTTTGCCTTGGTCTGTAAATGCAGGACTGCTCTGTTCCAAGAGCTCCCTGCTGTCCTGGAGGGAGGGGTCCCACTGCACCCCGGGGTCTGCTGCGTGGGGAGTAGGTGCAAAATGCCTCAGGGAGGTGCAAGCTCAGCTGGGGTTGGGCCACCCCCTCACAAGCTGGCGGGTGGGGGAGCAGCCCCAGCTTGCCATGAAGGTGCAAAGTGCGAGTGTTTTGGGGTGGTCCAGGAAGGCAGACCCGGGGTGGAAGATCAGAGAGCCCCCATGGGCAGCCTGGGTTTGCTGAGGCAGCCGGCGGCGATGGGAGAGACTGGCCAGGGGAGCGTTCAGCTCCTGCCACCCTGCCCTGCTCCTTCCGCGCTGGGCACCACTGAGCTGTGCAGGCAGAAGAGGCAAGAGAGGGGCATTTTGGGGCTCCCTGCCAGACCAGCATGCCCCGGGCAGAGTGGCATGCCAGGGCTGGATTGCCAAGGACAGATCCAGACAAAAACCATAAAATCACAGAATATCCTGATTTGGAAAGGACCCACCCTGGGCATCCCTGGCAGCGCTGCCCAAACGCTCCTGGAGCTCTGGCAGCCTCGGGGCCGTGCCCATTCCCTGGGGAGCCTGGGCAGTGCCCAGCACCCTCTGGGGGCAGAACCTCTCCCTAATCTCCAGCCTGACCCTGCCCTGGCCCAGCTCCAGCCGTTCCCTGGGTCCTGTCCCTGTCACAGGGCAGAGATCGGAGCTGCCCCTGTGCCGCCCCTCTGAGGAAGCTCCGTTTGCCCCATCCCAGAGCTGAGCTGCACACACTGTCACAGCTGGGGACCTCACTTCAGCTCTCTGGGCCTCCCACCCCTGGGTCGTGCTGGAGACTCTTTCCCTCCTTGAACTCCCCTGTGTGCCACTTGTGGGCATCCTCTGCAAGACGAAGGGTGATGTGAGTGAGCCCTGTCCCTGCGTAATTTATCTTCCCAACATTCCTCCTCCTGCCGGGCAGGGATGCCTGGTGCCTCCGAGAGGTGGTGAATGGCACATGCTGAGGTGTTCCCAGCACTGTGCAACGTGCAGATGTCAACCCTCTGCCTGGCACAGCCCTGTCACTGCTCAGGGTGGACACCCCACCACTGTTTCCACCATCACATGTCAGGCAGGCCATGGCACCGAGACCCTCTGGCCGTGGGGCTGTGTGCCCAGGGAGCACAGAGGGTGTGGGCACTCGGCCAGACCTTGCCTGTCCTTTTCCTGGACCTTCTCCTTGCACGGCTGTGCAGGCAGACTGCTTCAGCAGGGGGTTAAAACCCCACCCTGGTCTGAGTCACTGCAAAATGGGTACATTTTCTGGAGCCCTCCTTGGCAAGCCTGGCTAGATCCCCTGTTGGGATGACACGGGAGTATTTCTCACTTCCTGCTTCTGGTGTGACCTGAAGGGCCCTGCCATGCCTGTCCTTGGCATGAGTTTCTGAGAGAGACCACGGGGTGGGAGCGTGAAGAGGTGTCCTCAGCTCGGCGCTGGGGCCCACAGGAGATGGCCTCGGTCATTACCATGAAGCCCATCATTGTGTTGAGAGCATTATGTGTTTGTGGCTGAGTATCAAGGGGAGCTTTGACCCAAAGACTGCCAAAGCCTGACCCCATCTTCCAGCCCCCAGTGAAGGTGCAAGTCAAGGGAGGGAAATGGGGAAAGGTGCCAGCAGTGGTAGCAGGTCTTATAGGATGGTCCCAGGTAACCATGGCAAGAACAGGAACCCCTTTGCATTTGTGATTTCAAACCAATGTCCTTTTCCCCTTTTCATTCATCTCCTCATGTGCACCCACCTTAACAACAGAACCCTGGGCTCTTGCCCACACCAGACCCCAGCCCTGCTGTCTTGTTCCTTGCTTTGGGTGGGTGGGGACAGTATCCTGGGACACTGTGTGTGCTCTGTCCCCTTTATGCCCCCCTGCACAGCACAGCCCCACAGCCAGCAGGGCCTTGGCAGGTACGAGGGGGGCATCTGGCCCTGCCCTGTTAGCAGGGGCCCTTCACCACCCAGCGTGTTCTGGAGGTTCTGGAGGCAGGCAGCACCAGCCACGTGTCCCTGGCTCCAACCCAGGTGATAAACGTTCTCCTAGAGACACCTTCCACCTTTCTGTCAGACAGGGTTGGGACAAGAGCGTCTCCCACTATGGCCAGAGATGTGCTGTGCAAAGCCCTGGGGGCAAACATGGGGGGGAACCTTGGTTCCCTTGAAAGGTTGTCCCTGTCCTTGGGGCTGTGGAGCATGGACGAGGAGCGTTGTGACATTGTAAGAGGGTTTCTGCCACCAGGAGCTGGCTGGGAGCCTGCAGGAGCCCCAGGAAGCCCAGTTCCATCACCTCCTCACTCTCTTTGCCCAAAATTAGGACTGGTTGGTATCACTGGGTGCTCTGCTCTCAGGGGGATGGTCCCTGCCCCAACACCTTCCAGGGGGAACCCAGGCACTGCACGGGTGTTGATGTCTCTCTGCTCAGCTGGGGGATGTTGGGGCCATCCTGGCCAGCTGCTCCCAGGGAGCTGTCAGTGGTGGGCAGCCAAGGAAAGGACCAGACACGAAAAAGCCACTTTGCCTGTGCCTTGCTGGTGCCTTGCTGAGCCATGGCTGTCACCAAGGTGGAGGGAGGCGTTGTGTCTGTGTCCTCTCCTCCTGCCTGTGGGGCAGAGAGTGCTTGCTCCTCCCTTCCAGCCAGCTTCTGGAAGTCCTCTTCTCAGTCCCACCCCTCTGCCTGTCTTTCTGCAGGTGGAAGGTGAGGGGAACCCCTCTCACTGGCTGATTTGGGGGATTTCCTCCAAGGCAGGCAGGAAAGGGGTATGAGAGAATGTGTCTCCTGATGTCCCCTCCCCTCTTGCTATAGCACACGAATCCCAGGGGTCTCTGGCACCTGCCTATGATGGGCCAAAAATCCACCGCCCCAAAAAGCTAAATAATGGTCAGCTACACACTTCTGGCCCCTGCAGAAAGCACCGGGTTCCTCAGCATTCCCCCATCAGCTTCCTGCTGGAGCCTTCCTCCTCTGCCATCCGGCCTCGGGATGCGTTCTCTCTCCCAGCCTGGGAAGGTGCCACAGGAAAGGGGTATGAGAGGATGGCCACTCCTCCCTTGGGCCCTCGGTAACTCGGAGGCTCTCCTGTCTCTGTCCCCGTGAGCCTGGGGTGGCTCCCGGCCCCAGCTGCCTCCCGCCCTCCTTCCCGGCGGGTGCAGCCACGGAGGGTGCCGAGGAGGGGCCAAGCACACCCCCACACCCCTCCACACCCCTCTCCGAAAGGATCGGGCTCTCTTTAATGAAAAGCAACAGATGGGTATAGCTGGCAAGTGTGGGCTTCCAGGGCGGGGGCGTTTAATGATGTCTTTAAACATTGTGAGCGTGTCTGTCTCTCACTCGTGTCCCTTCTGCTGTGCAGTGGGGACGCCTCTCCCCAGGCCGGTGCCTTGGGAAGAACCCTCTCGCCAGCGGGGCAGGTCAGCGAGATGAAAGCATGCCTGCGAGCCCCAGCTCCCACCTCCTAGGAGACGGACATCGCCTCCCAGCCCGGGGACAATGGCGGGGTCTGGTCCCCCCGCGTCGTCTCTAGGTGATGTCACATCGATCAGAGCAGCCGCACGGAGGGGAGGGGAGCAAACACGCACACACACAAAGGAGCCCGCTTTGAAGTCCCGCGAAGGAGCGTGCCTGCGCCTCCGGGCTGCCCGAACCTCCCGGCGCTCGGGCCGCGGCCGTGTGTGAAAGGGCCGGACCGCGCGAACGGGCGGGGGTGCCCGTGGTGGCCGCCTGGACACCGGAGCCCCCGAGCATCCGCTGCGCTCCCGGGATGCCGAGGGCACGGAGGCTTTAGTTCCGTACGCTGGCCACAGCCCGGTTCACGTGGGAGCTCTGGAGCTGCTTTGCCGGGGCTGTGAGAGCCGCGCCGGCCGTTCCGCGGCCAGAGCGCTGTTCGGGTGGGCCCACCGCAGCCACACCGGCCACACCGGGGCTTGGGAGCTGCTCTGGGCTGGCAGACAGTGGTGCTACCAGCAGCGACAGGGATTCACTTGACCACCCAGAAACAGGGCTCCAGTTTTAGGCAGTAATTACACGCTGTTGGGTTCTGTGCATTTCTTCCTTGATGGACCAGTTTTCTCCACAGCTGGTAGCCCTGGGAGATTGTCCAGTGAAAACAGGAATGGTGGTTGCATCACAGAATCGCAGGACCACAGACTGACAGAGTGGGTCAGGCTGGAAGGGCCCACAGTGGCTCATCTGGTGCCACCTCCCTGCTCCACAGGGTCATCCCAGAGCACAGGGCACAGGGCTGCGTCCAGGTGGTTCTGGAACATCTCCAGTGAGGGAGACTCCACCCCCTCTCGGGATAACCTGCTCCAGTGCACAGGAAAGTTCTTCCTCGTGTTCAGGTGGAACATCCTGGGCATCGGTTTCTGCCTTTGCCTCTGGTGCCATTGCTGGGCCCCCGGAGCAGAGCCTGGGCCCTGCTCGGAGCCCTCCCTGCACACAGGGACACACAGGGCTGAGGGCCCCTCTCTGCCATCTCTTCTCGAGGCGGAACAGCCCCAGCTCCCTCAGCCTTTTCTTGTAAGAGCATCACACAACTCCAGGAGCTGGGGATTTGGTGGAAAGCATCGCTGTGGGTGCTGACTCCTGCCATGACCGAGCCCGGTGTGTGACCAGCCTTCAGCAGCTTGTGAAGAATATGAGAATACGAAAATGCCATGGACTCTGTGTATCAGGAACTGGCTTTGCCACCAGATTTCCTCCCTGGCTGTGCAGAGCAGCAGCTCCCGCCCACAAAATGAACATGAAGCCCCCATCATCCTATACCACACCTGCCTTGCTCTCACTTCAAGCCAACCTTGTTGCACTGGTGGCATTACAGGAGTCACCAGAATCCTTCCAGCTGGCTACTGCAAGAGGAATAACACACGAAGCCCCCATGGGGCAGCTTGGGCCAGACCTCTTGGTGCCACAAAGCAGTGAGACGAGCTGTGGTGCCTCAGAAAGCTGGGCAGAAGAGCAGTGAGGAGCTGCTCATGCCTGCAAGAGCAGCACATGCAGCAGGAGCAGTGACTGCAGGCTGGACAAGCTCTCAGCATCGAGAGCCATGTCCCTAGCACAGTCCAGTGCTGGTACCGTGGACAGCATTTCCTACTGCCTTCAGAGCTCATCTCAGAGGCTGCACTTCCTCCTCAGAGAATAACTCACTGATTGGTATAATTTGCACTCATTTTACACACCCACTAAATGCCACATGAGTGCCAACCACCCTGGTTTCCAACCTCCACCCAGAGCATAACTTCTGGCCTTGGTCACATCACAGCTGAACGAAGCAAAAGAAACTGTTGGCTCCAATTTTTTAAAAGTGAGTAATTGTTTTCAGCATCTTCTTTTTAATTAAAAAATTAGGGGTCAACCCAAAAACACACAAGAAGAATTCAATTTCTAGAGAGAGCGGCACACTTGTCATCTGGAAAAATGAGACAGCAGGCAGCTAAAAATAGCGTTCTCCTGAACTCTGAAAATCTGTGCCCACTTGTGCCGGTTTTCTTCCGCTCCAGCCACACGCGGAGCCATCAAAACCTTTTCCTCGGCTCCTCCGTTTGGGCACCAGTTTAATCGCAGAGCCCGGGAGCAGCGCGCCAGCAGCTGCGGGGGGCCGGCAGCCGAGCCCTGCTGGCAGCAGCCTCTGCAAACCCCGGCTGCACCGTCCGGTTGCAGCCTTCAATGCCCATGGAAGTGGTGGCAAGGTTTAAAAATAAGGGTGTTTTTCCATCTTCTGAAGAAGGTCCTGGCCTGGCCTGTGCTGCTGCAGAGAGGCAGCTGCAGCCCCTCGGGAGCCGGGCGATGCTGCAGTGGCTCCCGCCGTGGGGAGGATGACGTTGGTGCCAGGACCCTCTCCTGGCTGTGCCGAGCTAGGCCCAGACCCGCTGTGACCTGCCAACATCCCTGCTCTCCCAAACCTCTCCGGACAAAGCACATACCTCGGCAGCAGCCGGGCTGAGTGTGCCTTGGCCACACGGGTTTGGTGGTGCCCACGCTGCCGTCCTTGCGCATGGAGACAGGAGGGTGTGGCCCCCGGGGCTGCAGCTCTTGCTCTCTGCACTTACGGTGTTGGCAGGCGTGCCCACATGGCACAGCACACTTTTCAGTGGTACAGCATCTTCCAGAGCATCTCTGCCTTTAAAAGAAGCCCCTTGAAAGCCCAGCCTGGAATTCTCTGCAGCCAACCAAATGGACAGTCCCATCTTGTGTGTGTTGGCTCTGCTGCCTCTCACCTGGGGGAGACCAGACACCAAATACAAGAACCAAACCAACCCAAGGGAAACAGCAGCACCACTCTGCACACCTGTGGCCTGAGAGGATAGGAGGGAAATGAAAAGGCATGAAAGAATAATCAAACATTAAAGCAAAAGTTCTAGGGCATCTGTAAAGGAAGGAGGTCAAAGCTTCAAGTACCATCCCATCTTTTTCCTGTCGGAGCCTCTCTGCTCCTGGGGGAGCTCCTCCTCTCTGATAACAACACAGAGCATTTTTGCCCCTACACACTGGCAAACACCCGCTAACCCACTGATGGACAACCCCTGGGCTTTCATTTTCCACCCCGTGGGTACATTTCTTTGGCATCTTGGAAGTCAAACATTCCTGAGGCTACATGGTGAAAACACACTCAGCTCACAAATGGGGGATGTTTCGGGGCTGCAGTAAACACCAGTGCTACTCCCTTTTGGGGACTTCTCCTCCCCTCTCCGTAACCCAGACTGCACCACAAAGCAGCAGATGCTGGCGCTGCTGCAATTTATTTTAATTCCACCCCCTCCATCTTTTTCCTTCCTTTTTTTTTTTCTTTTTTTTTTTTTTTTTTAAATTTTTTTTTTATTTTGCGTGTGTCTGGGTAAATTTAGTTCCCATAAAAGTGAAGGACTGTCAACACCAGCTTTGGAGCCAACCATACTGTCGGCAGCTGTTGTGCGGGCTGTGCACACAAAGCCCCTGAGTGCACCTCGGTCTGTCCCCCCAGCCCCCACACAGCCCTTCTGCAGCTCCAGCTCATGACCCCTCGGCTCCGTCCCGCGGTCAGGAGCCGCTCCTCGGCTCGGATCACACGGCCCCTGCCTCCCCCCCTCCCGGGCACCCGATCCCTTCCGCCTGGCTTGATCCCTCCTGATCCCCACTCGTCCCCGCAGCCGGGCTGCTCCTCCCCAGCTCCCCTTGCAGGGGTCTCACCCGGGGAGCTGCCCATGGCCCGGATGGGTGCCACGGTCCTGCGGCACGCTCCATTCCCACCCCTCCGCCCCGATCCTCCCCCGTGCATCCCTTGGCTCCCCCCGGGCACCAGCGGAAGCTCCGCGGGGGTTTCCTCCCTCCTGGATCTCTGCCACCGTGGGGTTCCCATGGGCAGCCTCCTGCAGGCAGGGCTGAGGAGCTCTGCAGGCAGCAGCCCGTCGCCGACTGCTCTTCCACCAGCACAATTCATGTGCTTTGCTGCACTTTCCTGTGAAACGGTGTCTAGAGACACTTGGGTGGAGCATGTCCTCTGCACAGCGGGGCCGGCCCAGGCTGTCACCACCTCACACCTCCGAGCACAGAGCAGCAGCTCTTGGGCTTGGGGACACAGAGCTGCTGCTGCCCAAGCAGCACCACCTCCAGGGTCCTGTGGAAGCCAATTGCTTGTTATTCGGATACTGAGGGACCCCATCCCCACCGTGGGCAATCCAAGGGGCACCCAAGGGCTGAGACCCTCTCTCCACTTCCCCACAGCTCCAGGATGACAAGGGGATCTGCTCTTCTCCCCTAAATCACGAGCTGGCTCTTCAAAGCCTGGGGGAACACTTTGTTTTCACACTGCTCTTCAAATGGAGAAGTTTGGAACTGATGTTGGATGTGTTTTGTGCGTTGACAGACCTTTGGTGGTACCTCCCTGCCCCTTCCTGTGCAGGACACCCCTCAGCACGGCACTGCTGGCACTGCCCACACATCCTGCTGCATCCCTCTGCCCCTGGGCTGCCAGTTCCTCTGACTGCCCCTTGGCCTTGCCTACCCATGGCATCACATCATCTCCTCCCTCCAGTGCAGCTCCTGGCCCTGCCTGGGTGTCCTGGTCCCGGCTGGGGTTAAACTCTAACACCAGGGCTGCAGGCCCTGCAGAAGAGCCCGCGCAGGTCTGGGCATCTGGGCTTCCTCCATGAGTGGAATCCCAGCTGTGCAAGGCAAGGGATCCTTGTCCGGGGCTCTTCTACATGTGGCAGACTGAACATCCAGCAGAGAGCTGAAATTCCTTGGGGCATGGTCAGAAGGACCCTGAGATCCCCGTGAGCAACACAAGCTTGTGGACTTGTACCAGCAAGCACTGAGCGCAGAGCATCCAGCTCTGCACCCCACATCCCTGCTCGAGCTCCTGAACACATCTGACAGGAGGCCCCAGAGTCCACCCCAGGGTCTGCTGTGTGGGTGAGGGGGCCACGAGAGGAGCCCCCAGGCTGGGGCAGGCAATGCTCAGCCTGTCCCTGGCACCGCAGGCGGTTTGTCCTTCCGGCGCACCGCGCTCCCCCGAGGACGTGCTCTGCTGGCCTCCAGTCCCTCTGAGCTGCTCGCGGGCTGTCCCTGCCAAGGACTCATCCTGCTCCTGCTCCACTGGGATGCCAACTGCTCAGAGAGCCGGGCTGAGCTCCCTCACCCTGTCCTGCTCTGCTGCACGGCTGCAGCCTTCTCCATCCAGCACCTCCAGCCTCCGCGCGGCCTCCTGAAGGCTCCCTGTGACTTTGGCTGTGACATCAGCCCCCTCCATCCCTCTTCCCGGGGAACAGGGGGTGACTCAGGAGCCAGGGGGCAGCCTGGGAGTATGGCAAGGTGCCACACCTGCCAGGGACCGGCATGGCTTTACCTTGTTTGGAGGAGGCGGCTGGGAAGCGGTTAACACTTTGGTACTGGATTGATTTCTCCTGGAAGGAAGGAAGTGTCCTCACGCAGAAAAAATGCAGAAATAACAGGGTTGGGGTGGGTGGGTTTTTTTGCTGGTTTTGTTTTTTTTTTTTAAATAGCTATTCTTTTTTTCCAGCCATCTGTGCCATTTGCAGCTGATGGGAGGGGGGACAATGCTGGATGGGGGGAATCATTTGGGTTTGGGACTGATACTGCATTTGCAGTGTACAAAACAAGGGAGGACATCTGTCCCCAGTGGAGTATTATGCACAGATCCAGGATTTTAGCATTGCGCTCACATCCAGCGCTATCATTACAGATGCACAAAGCAGAGATGGTCATGCACAACCCCGTGTTCCCTCCTCCTTGCTCTCTTCCTTGTCTGCACCCTCTGTGTCTCCCACTGCCCATGGTCCTGCTATTCCCACATCTCTGAGTGCTTTGTAACCTCCTCCAGCCTTCTCCCATCCCTTCTGCTGCCCATGGATGCTTTGGGGAAGCTGCAGGCAGGAGCCAAGGGCTGGACCTTCACACCTCTCCAAAGCCAGCCGTGGAGAACACCTTCCTGGGCAGAACTCCAAACCTAATTCAGAAACAGCCCTCACAGACTGTGGACTCATCCCTCATCCAGATAAAACGTGATCACAGACAGCATCCTGTCAAGGGCTAGTTGTGTGTGGTGCTGCAGCTCAACCCTTTGGTGAGCCTGGCCCCTGGCAGCGCTCCCTGATAGCAGCCAAAGGCTACGTTTGTCACAGCCCTGTGGAAAACGTGCCAGGCTTGTCTGCAGAAGATGATCTGGGTGCTCTGCTGGTGCTTCCACAGGGATGACTCGAGCTGGAGCAGAGCAGCAGAGCCACTGGCCTGGGAATGGCTGCCGGGAGCATCCCTAGGGAGCGTGGGGAGGGCAGGAGGCTGCTCCTGCCAAGACCCAGCTCTGCCAGGAAGATGGAAACATTGTACGGAGCCTTTGGCTGGGATGTCCTTGGGCACAGTCCTGTCACTTGGGCCCCCATTATTCCTGTCACACGCCTGCGGGTCCCTGGGCGGGTCTGACTGCGGCCAGTGTGGCTTTGCCAAGAGCTTTGCAACTGAACCTTTAGCCTGGCTCCAGCTTTCACTTTCGGCATGTCCCACGTGCCTTTCCGGGTTACTTCATATGGAGCAATCACCCATGCAGTATTTCCAATCCCACCAAAAGAGGTCATTTGAATTGTTAGTGAACATTCTAATGAAGAGAGATGCTGCTCTGTTGGCTTGGGTGAGACAGGACATGTTTGTGTGCAACGTGTGCAGCGTGTGAGGGCTTTGATACAAAAGCACCCTGGGGAATTCTGCTCTCTTGGAGAGGTCCCAGGGGCCCTGCTCCTGCCCTTGGGTTTGGAGGGTGGAGAGGAGAAGGGCAGGCGAAAGATGAACCGGAGGAGAGAAAGGAGAGAACTGGAGGAGCAGAGCAGCCCATGTTAATATTATTATCTACATATAAACGTGAAGGTTTGTACGTGCCAGCTGGAGGTTTGCATAGCAGGAGCTCCGTTGCTGGGAGAGGCAGTGATGACAGGGCAGACAGGGCTACCAGTGGTCAGGAGAACCTGCTCTGAGAGCAGGGAAGTGAGCACGTGCCCCACGGCTCCCTACGAGCTGCTCAGGCAATTAATCTCCCTTGCCTTGGGACCCTGGAGGAGAGAAGCAGCAGACTGGTGGCTGTGTCCTGTGATTTACAATACATCTGATAGTTCTAGCCCATTAATAAAACATGCAGTTGGCCATGAAAGGCACATCTGCCTATTTTAAAGACTATAATAATGGATAAAGCTCTGACACATGGATTTCTGTAAGAAAACTAGCACTGTAAATAGCATTCCAAAATTATGTATTCCATCAAATTCAATGGGACAGTTATTGTATGCTAATTAAATACTACTGAACTATTCAACGTTTGGATGGTGAACAGAGACACGATTTTAGAAAGGCAGACAGTCCCTCAGAACACCCACAGACTCCCAAGGTTTTACTGTCACTCCCAGCCTGCAATCTGCTCTGATAAGGAGCTCTGGGAACGCGGGGACATGGTTTAGTGGTGCCTTGGTAGTGCTGGGTTGAGGGTTGGACTTGATGATCTTAGAGGGCTTTTCCCATCTTAACATTTCTATGGTTTGCTGAGCACAGGTGGAATTCGCTGTCCAGGTGGGCGATGGTGGTGAACAAAGATTACCCATCCTGTCTCCTGAAATCACACCAGCCAGAGCAAAACCTGTTCCACTGCTGCTCTTTGTCTCTGGAGACCAGAGCCCCACACGCTCCTCACCAACGACTCTTCCCCCTTCCTGATAAGATCTCCTGGCTGCACTGCTTTCTGAGAGTTCCTTCACTTAATTCACCTGGGTCTGTTGGATGTGGTCTTGGGCCCTCCCAGCAATGCAGACCCATTTCCACCTGGGTTACAAGCAAGCAAAGGCTGAGAAAGGGCCGACTGCAAAGGCATGTCCGGTGTTTGCAAGGGGAAGAGAAGCTGGGTAAAAGAAACAGGTCTTGTGCCAGCTCTAAACTAACCTGCTCCAGGTGTGAGGTGTTCTCCGGCAGGGATGGAGGAGTGGGGGGTTTCCAGGAGTGATGCCAGGTCCATGATCCCATGGGAGACCCTTGTCTGAAACCCTGGCTGTGGCATATTGCCTCTCACCCACCTCCTGCCAGTGGAGCTTCCTCCCCTTCCTCCTCCCTGTCCCTTTCCAGAAACAGCCAGACCAGAAGCTGTCGAAGCAGAGACAGACAGACAGAGACACTTACAAATCCTCACTGATGCCTCACATTTTAGCCCAGTACACGAGATCCAAACAGGATCTCATTCCACCCAGCCCCTTGGTCTGGGAGCTTTGGCACGACCCAGCCCAGGACTGCCAAGCTCTCTGCACCAGAGCTGGGTATTGATAAAGCCTGTGGACACTTTCAAGTCTGCTAAAAAGATGTTCCGAGGTGACAGATCTTAAGCAACACACAGAGCTGAGCGCTGCTCTGCTCTCCACACCCTTCACCGCTGCCAGGGAAAAGCAGCCACTATCAGTGATAGCTGGATCCAATTTATTAGGCGCTTCGAGGAGACATTCATCAGGCAGGGAGATAAATAATCTTCAGATGGAACAATTAAATTTAATTGCCTGAAGATTATTTGTCTCCTTCCCTGATGATTGTCTCTGCTGAGCGCCTTATAAATTGGATCCAGCTATCAGCAGCATTAATGGCGCTTCCCCTCAGGACTGGCCCAGCTGCCCAGACCAAAACACTGGGCTCAGAATGAACTTTCACTGTTACAGACTGTCACTGTTATCGAAACTGATGCTGCCTCAAGACTCACGGGTGGTTTTTTCCTGCAGTTAGGCAGGGCTGTGCTCAAGGTGTCTGGGTTTTCTGGTGGTGCATCCTGAACTCAGAAGAGCTGCTCCAATTCTGACGGCCCTGTGGCAGTGATGTCCTGCTTGGCAAAGGCTGGAGGAGGGATGTGGTGAGCCCCAAGGTGGATCATGCAAGGTTTCAGTGGGCTGGATTTTGTTGTGGCTGCAGAAATGAGGAACTGAAGCTGTGGGTCTGTAGCACACTATGGAGCAGTGATGGCAATTTGTGCTGGCCGTGCTTGTGCTGGCCGTGAGAGAAAAGGTGCCAGAGCCACATCTCAGCCTGAAGAGACCTTCAGCCTGTGTGGGCTCACTTATGCCTGCCCAGCCAGTCTGCATCTCGAGGGCCAGCACACTGCAGGAGCACGGCTTCTCCATGCGGAGGCAGAGCCAGGGTAGCCACCTTATTCCTGCTACTCCAGGCCAGGACCAAAGCTGGAACCTCTTCAACAACCCAGGAGCCATCAACTCCCTCCTCTGTATATGTCTGAAGTCTGGAAAATATCTTAAATATGGGAGAGGAAAGGGAGGGGTTTGATCCTCAGCTGGTGTAAATCAGCGGAGCTCCACTGACGTTGTTGGACGATTACTGAGACTTATGTCCTCTGACCCCAAAAATTTCTAGGGAGGGAGGTAATGACTGCAGAGCATTCCAGTGTTGCAAGAGATCTTCCTCCAGCCTGGCTTCAGGGAAGCTGTCACTCCCTGAAGGGGAGCACAGGGATGAGTGTCTGGGTGAAAGAAAGGGAGAAGGAAAGCCCCAAGGTACCCTGCTCTGAGCTGCAGCTGGAAGGCAAGCTGGAATCCAGAGAGGCTGGGCTTTAGGGACCGGACACCGTGGGGAGATCTCATCCTCCTGCACCTTTGTGAGTGTGGAGGATGGATGGCTCTGGGATATCATGGAACACCATGATGTTCTGTTCTCACCTCCTTCTGGGCAGGGGTGGAGTCTAATGCTTCTGGTCCTGCCCCACGGGTGCCCACCTTGCACCTGGGGTACCCTGGAGCAGTCAGTGGCTCACCCCACATCGTCCACCCTGCCTGCCTGGGGAAAGATTTGGGCTGTTGGCAATTGCCAAGAGCCACGAGCAGCACACCCTCCGGTCCAACATCGCCAATCCTCCGACAGACGAGCTGTGTCCAGGCGTCCCCGAGCGAGAAGCAGCATTTGGAGGTGCAGGCCGGGCGCCAGTGCTGTGCTCCTTCCTGCGAGCAGCGCCGAAAAGACCCTGGAATCAACATGTTTACTGACAGACTCCTGCGCTGTTGGCCTGCTTTTCTGAGGAAATGAAGCTTGTGCAATCACATTGTCTGGGGGTGTCTGTTCCTAATAACTTCTCAGTCCACCAGCCAATTCCAATCCAATTTGTCGGACGGGGAGCGCTCTCAAAATATGGCATGCTGCCCAGTCTCCCTGCAGTGGGCTGGGTGGCGAAATGGGGCACAGGTAGCTTGGACCAGGTGAGGAGTAGGAGCACCTTCTGCACAAAGTCATGGAGAAGAGCAGCAGGGTGGCAGCTGGTGGCCAATAGGCAGCCCCAGCCCTGTAGGGAAGAGGACCTCTCCAGCTGTGGCCAGAGCCGGATGCGCCCCATCAGCTGAGGGAGAGCACGCGTCCGGAAGGACGGAGCTCCAGCTCCTTAGCGCACGTCTGGGCAGGGAGGACGGAGCCCGCGCGAGCCACGGCTGCCAGAACGCTGGAGCTCAGCATGGAACAGCCTCCAGCTCCCCGAAGAGCCGGGGCTGAGGGTCCTCAGCTGGAAGGCAAGGGCTCCCGGCGGGCAGAAGTCCCCCTTCCTCCGGGGATGGGCATTTCCAGGAGCGGGCCCCCGGCCAAGCAGAGCGGGACCTGTGGCTGCCGGCGTCGCGCTGCGTCTTGCTGCAGTCTGGACAGGATGTGGGCAGCAGTGCCTTGTTTCTCCTCTGGATGCTGGTTTAGTCTGCTGAAGGCACTCCATGGCCACATGGTCTCTCCAGGTCAGCCCTGCCAGTAACATGAGCTTTACAGAGCTGGAGAGGACTATTTTTTCAAGCGCCTATACAAACATGATTTGTTTTGTAATAACTCTTCTTCTGTTCTGTTTTGAAGGGGATGATGGCTCTGGGATATGAGGAGCTCCGAGACAGCTCAGAGCAGCTCAAATTCCTCCCCACGTGCTATCAATTAACATCTTCATTAAACACCCGTTCAAAGCCGCTTCCAGCCAGAGCATGACAGCGCAACAGAGCTTGGCTTCGTGAAGTCACCCAGAATTGATGACAAATCAAAAAGGGCTTGGTTTGTCCTGCACCAGCCACACGTGGAAATGGGAGAGAGCTGCCAACGGAGGGAGCGAGTGTCCCTGCTCAGCTCCTCATCACCACCCACAGCAGAAAACAACACCCAAGCCATGGGGAGGACCTGCTACTTGTGCAACTTGCTGGGAGAGGCACTGGCCGCAGTGGCAAATGCCCTCCTCTGGCCCCCCAGCCTGCTCCCAGGGCAAACCCCTGGTCCCACCAGTGCCCAGGGCAGCTCTCCAGTTGACTTCCTTGAGACTTGACCTTCGGTTAACCCAGCAAAGCAGGAAGGTTGGGAAAGCCCTCTGGAAGGAAACACCACTACAAAATTGTCCAGACTGGTGTCCCTTAGAGACTCTCCATCCTATCTTCTCCCTCTAATTTACATAAACTATGGGCATCCAGGAATCCCGGCCCCTGGCAGTGTACAAACTGCCTGTCTGCATCACCATGCACAACCTTGTGCCCTCAGGAGTCACCAGCAAGGGACCACAGCTTTCGGCTAGCAGAACTCCATCTCTGCCTGCATGGCAGTGATGGCACCAGCTGGCTCTGAGCCAGCCAATCCCACATCCCAGACTTGGTACAAATATTTGTATTGCAGCCTGGGGCAAAAAGGTGTGTTTCCATTTTCAGTCAAAACAACCTGGGACTGAAATCCCTGTGAGAGCTTGGGTGCACCGATAATCCATGCCCAGTGCTCAGCCTAAACCTCCGACCCCACCACAGGCTCTTCCCCTTCGTTAGACACCAGGAAATGTGGCCCCCTGGTGCAGCCTGGCAGCACTGGGTCCCACCATGCGGGCAGCCCACCCACCTCTCTCTTCCCACCCTCCTGCCTGCTCAGGGTGTGCTGGGCACCACCACCTCACTGTGGTTTCTCACTTGGTGCTTGCAACAGCCGGGTGCAGACAAGGCAGCTCCTGCGAGAGGATAAATTGGGAATGGCCAGGGCCTGCCTGCCAGCCTGGGAGTGGGATCCACAGGCATGTTTCACAGGCATAACAGTGGGACCTTGGAATATTCTCCCTCCCTTGCTTCTGTGCCCAAACACACATGGTATTTGGGACTGCTTTACTAAATGTCACCCAAGGGACCTATTCTTTAAAGATACCATAAAATCATGGAACCACAGACTGGTTTGGGTTGGAAGGGATCTTAAAGCTCGTTTTTTTCCATCCCCCCTGCCATGGGCAGGGACACCTTCCACTGTCCCAGGCTGCTCCAAGCCCTGTCCAATCTGGCCTTGGACACTGCCAGGGATCCAGGGGCAGCCACAGCTGCTCTGGGCACCCTGTGCCAGGGCCTCTCCACAGATCCAGATACACGGATCTATAGTTAGTAGTTCATTTCCCGCGTCCTTTAAGATCAATTTAGCAAACTTTGGCGCCTGGTTCCAGTTTGATTGTGACATTGCAGGGCAAACCTTTGTGAGAGTGACAATCCAGCATGGACCTCATCTCTGCCGTGCTCCTGTATGGAAACCTCCATCCGTGACCTGCTGGGCTCTGCCATCAGTGGATGGCACCAGGCTGGGTTTGTTCTTAGTGCAGATCCTTTACTGAGTGTGCTGCTCATGGAGGAGCAGGAGCAGCAGTGCTGGGACTGGGAGCAGGGAGTATCAGAACACTTGTGGCCATAACACCTCCCAGTACTCTGTCCCACCACAACACTCGCCTGTGAACCACAGCACACACTCTGATCCTTTCCAGGACACTTCACCCTTCTCTGCCTCCTTCTCCATGCAGCGTGGCCAGGGGCTCAGTGGGATGGATTTCCATGACCTGGCAGCTAGTGCATTTGCTTTCCAGTGCTGAGGCATTGTTGGAAACCAGCTGTGTTGAGGGGAAACGCTGGGAGTCACGTTAACTGATACCAGCGTGCTGACGGGTCCTGCACAACTGCGAGCAGGAGCGGTGACATTTGTTTGCAGAGCGCTCTGTTGTGGTTTGGCTGTGGCTGGCTCCACGCGGGGCTTCGGTGGGGAGAGGAATGTGGCTGGGTCCAGAGCAGCACGCACAGCTATTCCTGCCACAGCCAAGAGCGCCGCGACGGAGGAGCTGCCGTGGTCCTCGGGAGGCTGGGCAGCCACCTCCAGCCTGGGCTGTCCCAGGGGCTGAGACTGGTGGGAGGTGGG
The DNA here is from genome assembly GCA_013397975.1 of Machaerirhynchus nigripectus. NCBI lineage: Eukaryota > Metazoa > Chordata > Aves > Passeriformes > Dicruridae > Machaerirhynchus > Machaerirhynchus nigripectus. The sequence goes on along the minus strand of VZRQ01011025.1, from coordinate 62,549 downwards.
AAAACTGGTGAATGAGAGGCTGGACATGTGCTCACAGCCCAGACAGTCAGCTGTGTCCTGGGCTGCATCTTCAGCTCCACTCAGGTGAGACCCCACCTACAGAGCTGCCTCCAGATCTGGGGTCCTTGGCATAAGAAGGACGTGGAACTGCTGGAACAACTCCAGAGGAGGCTACGGAGCTGCTCCAAGGGCAGGAGCCCCTCTGCTCTGGAGCCAGGCTGAGAGAGCTGGGGGTGTTCACCTGGAGAAGACAAGGCCCAAGGGAGACCTCAGAGCCCCTTCCAGGGCCTAAAGGGGCTCCAGGAGAGCTGGAGAGGGACTGGGGACAAGGGATGGAGGGACAAGACACGGGGAATGGCTTCACACTGCCAGAGGGCAGGGATGGATGAGATGTTGGGAGGGAACTGTTCCCTGGGAGGGTGAGGAGGCCCTGGCACAGGGTGCCCAGAGCAGCTGTGGCTGCCCCTGGATCACTGGAAATGTCCAAGGCCAGGCTGGATGGGGCTTGGAGCAGCCTGGGATAGTGGGAGGGGTCCCTGCCCAGGGCAGGGGGTGGAAGGAGGTGATCTTGAAGGTCCCTTCCAACCCAAACCATTCTGTGATTCTGTGAAGTCGAGGACTGCAGTCCATCCGTTTAAAAACTACCAAAGAAAGAAGAGCAGAATCATAATTTGTTGCTATCTTCATGTGCAGATCAAATTAAACTACTTCAGGACAAGCACATTTGCATCTTCAAATGTTCTTTGAAGCCTGAGACAGCAAAGTGCACACTCAGCTTTGAGCATGTGGTTTATGATCTATGGCATTAAGCTGGGGCTTGAGGGAATACTGATATAAAAACATTGTCTTAACACATTATCTGTTGGGTTTTTCTTCTTTCTTACCACCAAAAAATCAATTTTATCCATAACATAAATGTTCATAAAGGATTCTTAGTTTCAACAGAAGGTGTCCTCCAAAATTCTTGATTTAGAATAAAGTTGAAGATAGTCACTGGTTTGTTTCCATATTTTGGTTTTTCAATGGAAGTGAGTTTGGTTAAAAAAAAAGTTTGCTTTTCCTTTTTAAGTGGAAATAAAATAAAATAATGCACTACTGCTTCCTCATGAATTTGTATCTTTGTATTCTCAGTTCCTGTTTTCACAGCATTTTATTTTTCAGGTTGCTTTGGGAACAGAAGGCTTCCCTGTGTCCCAGGAATTTTCTTGGTATGGAAAGAGCTGTTTCCTGCCTGGTCTGTACGTGGGTTTGGAGAACCTCACGCCAAAAAATCCTAGACACACCAAAGTCATCTGGAGCTTTCTGATGGTGCTAATGTTACCCGGACTCTCATCTCCTCCAGCCCAAGTGTCTTTGTGGTTGGGAAATTGCAATCTTGCTCTGAAATCCGTGCCGTCCAGCCCGGTGCCACATGGGAAGTGGTTTTGCCCACAGCGCACAGAGCAGACCAGTGTGTGGTTTGCAGGGAAGACTGAGATCCTGAGCTCCTGGACACGAGCCTGAGGCCAACGGGGCTTGCTCTGCAGAGCTGCATCTTCCGTGGGCATCTGGGCAGGGCACGGGGAGCGTGGGCACCCTGCAGCCCCCCGGCCCAGCAGCACAAACCCGGTCATGGCACCTTGCAGCCGCACAGCAACGCTGTTCACAGGCTCCGGGGGAAAGCAGAGCCTGTCACTGCACAGGGTGCTACAGAGCTCCTACACGTGATAGAGAACTGATTAACTTCGTAATTGCACGTGCTGGGATAGCCCTGGAACTTCCATGCTCTTTTGGATGGCTGGGATGGGTCTTGCTCATGTTCTCACCTCCTGTTTGAGGGGAGAAAGGCTTTGTCTGCCTTCAGCGGGGCAGGCTCCGAGCATCTCACCTCCATGACCATTGCAGCAGCTCCTCAGCCACCCCTATAACCAGAACTAAGGAAAGAAGAAGTGTCCCAGGCCAAAAAAA